>JARHVA010006567.1:0-515000 GCA_037957365.1 Torreya grandis | reverse complement strand
GTAAACTAGCTACACATGATGTCTTTTATGTTGAAGGATTGAATCATAATCTATTAAGTGTCAACTAAATATGTGATAATGGATATAAGGTCACATTTGATGCAGAAGGTTAAAAGTTAAGGAGATTTTAAAGAATAGTTATAGAATAGAACAGGACTAAAATCAATATCTACAATCTTGTTGAATTAAATGGAAAAACTTGCCTCATGGAAAATATTGATGAGAGTTGGTTATGGTACAAGAGAATGGGTCACGTCAACTTTGATAACCTAGTCAAAGTAAGCTCAAATAAGTGTGTAAGATATATGCCCAAGATAACCAAACTTGTAGAGACTACCTGCAAGGAATGTCAACTAGGTAAGCAAACAAGGGTCAAATTTTAAACAAAGGAGTATGCAACTATAAAGTCTTTACAATTAGTTCATACTGATTTTTTTGGTCCTACCAAGACAAGAAGATCAAAAAGAGAGAGATACTTTATGTTATTTGCAGATGATTACTCAAGAATGACATGGGTAACCTTTTTTAAGGATAAGTCATAATCCTTTGATAGATTCAAGATATTTAGAGCCATGATTGAAAATGTGATTGGATGAAAAATCAAATCTTTAAGATCTGATAAATGTGGAGATAATACCTCAAATGAATTCATAGAGTATTGTGAGAAGAATGGGATCAAAAGGCATTATTCTAAAGCAAGGACTCCATAGAATAATGAAGTTATTGAAATAAAGAATAGAACAATTAAGGAAATGGCCAAAAAAATACTAAAGGAGGCCAAGTTACCTTATGGATATTGGAGATAATCAATCAAAATAGTTGTATACATCTTTGATAGATTTTAATTAAGGGTAAACAATGAAAAACTCCCTATGAGATATGGTATGGAAAACCTACTTATGTTAAGTAATTCATAGTGTTTGGAATCAAATATTACATTACAAGAAAGGAAGACAAACTGGGAAGCTTTTAATCAAGATGTGATGAAGAAATATTTCTTGGTTATTCCACTCAAATAAAAGCCTATGTATGTTACAATAAGACGATACAAAAGATGGTGGAGAACATCAATGTCAAGGTTGAAGAAGGCATAAAACATGTTGACCTTGATAAGTAAACGAGTAATGAAGAGTTAAATCTTGAAGAAGTAGATAGTCAAGAGGTTGAGGAAAAGAATGAAAAACACCTCCAAGATTTGCTCAAAAGGATCATCTTAAAGAGCACATAATTGGCAATCAGAATGAAGGAGTTAACATAAGGAGAAGAGTTGTAATGACTAAGGAGTAAGTAAGTTTTAATCTAATGTCTAAAATTGAGCCTAAGAGCTATGTTGAAGCCAGCAAGGATGAGAATTGGATAAAATCAATGGAAGAGAATTGAGCCAAATAGAAAAGAACAAAACATGGCAATTAGTTCCAAGACCCTCAAACAAGAATGTGATAGGAATAAAATGGGTCTATAGTAACAAGATCAATGAGGATGTATTTTTAATAAGGAATAAATAATTATTGGTATGCAAGGGATATGTACAAGTTGAAGGCATAAACTTTGAGGAAACATTTTCTCCAGTTGCTAGATTGGAAGCTACAAGAATGTTTCTATCATTCTTTATTTATAAAAAGTTCAAAGTCTATCAAATGGATGTCAATTCTTATTTCTTGAATCAGAACCTAGAAGAGGAAGTATACATAGAATAACATAAAGAATTTTAGTTTTCTAAATAAGAATATTAGGTATTTAGATTTAAGAAAACACTGTATAGCCTAAAACATGCACCTAGAGCATGGTATTCAATATTGGCCCAGTACCCTAAATAATAAGGTTTCAATAAAGGATGTACAAACAATATTTTATATTTAAAATTAAAAGGTGATCATATGTTTATTTTTGTTGTTTATGTAGATGGCATCATCTTTGGTGGTATCAATAAAAAAATGTGCAATGAATTTTACACATAAATGCAAAGTGAATTTGAGATGTCTATGATAGGAGAAATTCCTTTCCTCCTTGGTCTACAAATAGCACAAACTAATGAAGGGATATTCATATCCCAAACCAAGTATATAAAGGAGATGCTCAATAAATTTGGAATGGAAGATAGCAAATTAGTTAATACTCCATTGATAACTGGATTCAAGTTGAACAAAGAGGATGAGTCACTTGATGAAAATTAGACTATTTATAGATCAATGATAGGTATCTTGATATACCTAACTTCATCAAGACCACATATCATACAAGTAGTGTGCATGGTTTCTAGATTTTAAGTTCCCCTAAAGAGTCGCATGTCAATTTAGTGAAAAAAAATTTAGATAAATTAAGAGAACAATTGACTATGACCTATGGAAATCTATAAGTGAATATTTGACTTTGACAACATATATAAATGTTAATTGGATAGGAGGTTTAGATGATATAAGAAGCACTAGTGGTGTTTCATTTTTCCTTAGAAACATACTTGTTTCATGGTTGAAAATTTATTAAGAGTCAGTTACTCTATCTACAATAGAAATAGAGTATGTGGCAATAGTGGTATGTTACACTCAAGTCTTGTGGATGCATCAAACACTAAAGGACATAAAGGTTGAGTACAAGTCACCTATTTATATTCTTTGTGATAATTTAAGTGGTAATAAATATATCAAAAAAATCTAGCGATTTATTCTATAACCAAGCACATATCAATCAAGTATCATTCTTAAGATAGAGGGTTGCAGATCAAGAGGTCACAATGGAACATGTGCCAACTAAAGACTAAATTACAGATATATTTTCCAAACCCCTTCCTAATGAAAAATTTTAATATCTGAGATAGAATTTGGGATCGGTGGCTCATACACCACATCCCTTAATCACTAGTGATAGGGCATGAGCCTAGGGGGAGTCTCATGCAAGCTTCATTAATCCCTAAAATAAGAGAGAAAATTCAACTCAGGTATGTATACTTCTAAAAATTACTAAAGAATTGAAATTTGTAGATTCTTGGACAAAATCTTTTATCTGATAAATGGGGATAAATATTCAGGTAAATTCCCTTTGTCATTGATGTCAAATGGGGAGAAAAATGTGCAAATGTTCTCTATAAGAGAAAAAGTAAAATGTTCTCTAAAAAAGGGAAAATGTCAAAGAAGAAGTAGAACAAGTGTCCAAGTTGAGTATTAGTTAAATGTGACATTACCCAAGGGGGATCAAGTTTGGTATGAATAACCTTAGTTCATACTTATCAGAAGTCAATGCAAGTAGTGATATAGAAGGATTTAAATAATAAAAGATCAAAACATTTATTTTGCCATTAATGACAAAGGGGGAGATTATTGGACATATGATTGATATTGATTTCAAAAGGGATATTATGATAATGTCATTAATGCTTAGGGATGAATATGGTGATCATGGTGATCTTATCAGAGGTCAAGGATGATTTAAATGTTTGTGTGCATGAATGGAATTCATCCAGTTCTTCATAATGATCATCTACACATTTTTTGGGTCTAGATAGGAAACGATGAGAGGGTATTTTGTTGACATCACCATTTCCACATGTAAACGAGTATGGGGGATCTATTAATATGGTTATAATAAAATTAGTTCATATATTTTTATGTATTTAATTCTAGGTCATGCAATGTAGTGTGACAAAAGCTATGCTTGAGCAAAGTAGGGCTCTAAGGCATTTTGATAGTGTTTTTTAACACAGTCAAATTTGTAAGTTACAATATAAAGATAAGTAGGCACTTTTATATTAACACATCTTACACATAAGAAGTTTTTAAGAACAAATTGATATATGTATCAAATATCCTATGAAAGAGGAATAAATGCATCAATTTTCAAGTCATGTGACTAAGCGCAACAAGATTTATGTAGGTGGAAAATTAACCTTCCAAGCAAAATTAAATGGTCTCCATACTTAGACAAAATCTGCACAAGGTCATGAAAGTTGTCATGATTTAACAAATATCATCTATGGAAATTTGTAAAAGAAATAGATAATAGATATATTATGGGTTTTTCGTGATCATCTTGAATATATGGACTACAAGTTCAATTGAGAAGGAATGAGCTCAAAATTGAATTATATTTGCTCTCAGACTAGAGAGGGTTTTTCAGTAAAACCCTAAGGGTTTAAGTCATGGCATAAATAGGCACTTTATATTTTGATAGTAACTGGCTATAACATGGACCCAATAGCTTAGGTTATAATGTAATCCTTTGTCATTGTTTCAAAACTGGGCCCTTAACCTAGTAATGATCTGCTCAAGTAGTGATCAATGGACCTAATAGTTTTTAAATATTAGACTTTATATTATGTCCTAGGTTAATCAATGGATAGCACTTCATCATACGCATATGATTTAATGAATCACAATGAAGTCAAATTGTCAAAAGGACCTCTAAGTTAACATGCAAGTGACATGTGTCACAATCATATAGCCTACATAGTAAATCAAAGGAGCGGTTCTAAGTCAAAAGGTTAATGACCAATGCAAGATTGCCAAGTGTTTGAATATCAAGAACTAAAAGCTATGTAAAAAATGCATGTGCTTATGCCAAATGTCACATTCTTGAAGGTTGGGTAGATATAAAGTTTGAGCTTGTCAAAAGATTTGATAGTTGGTAGATGATCATATAAAGGAGATCCAATGAACTGAGTGGACTCAAATGAAATAAAATGATTAATGTTATCGACATAGTGGTGAGTTAAAAACCATGTATGTTCAAGAAGATCAATGGAAAAAAATTTATACAAATATATAAGATGTAACATGATGAGATAAAGACTCGATGTTTAAATGTCAAGACAAAAATAAAGATCATGCATCTTTAAAGATCAAATAATATGTGAAGTCTTAGATCAGGGAAATTGATGAATGCATTTTAAAGTTGATAAAGCTAAAGTTTAAAATTGTACAAAGATTAGACAGATAGCATGAGCCTATTAAAATGTGATCGAATGGATGCATTTTAAATTTGATCCAATTTAATAGAGAACAGCATATCATGGAATCAAAGGCAAGATCAATGATTGATATTTAACATCATGTCCAGACAAATAATTAGTTGTAAGAACATGTAGAAACTTGTGTATAAGCTCTATATCTCAAAATAGAAAATGAGATTGATCGATCCAACCAATCAAATATGCATTAAAGAGCCTATGCATTAAAACTTGAGTCTAATAGATGTTATAGATAGTAAAGATACATATAATTATGGTGTGATGCATGAAATTGAGATGTAAGAAACTTACAATCCAAGTCATAATGAACTAAAGTCTAAAATTAGCATGATGTGTTACAGTCTGAGTGTGATCACATAGAATATATGGAACCATAGTTCATTTATATATATATATATATGATATCTAGGATAAAGAAAATAATGTTGGTAAGATTTTATTTTGCTATTAAGCCAAGTCAAATATAGATAGAGGCTGAGAAGAGTAGAGTGGTTGGTTAAGCCAATGAAGTGTGTCGAATAGAGATATATCTAGACATAGAAGAGAAGAATAAAGTATAGGAGAAAGGAATAAAGGCACAAAAATAATGTGTAGAGTATGATTAATTGTAGATTATACATGTAACAAAGAATAGAGAACTAGATTCTTGTATGAATCTAATTTGTAAATTAGAATTTTAGCTCCATAAAAAAGTCTGATAGGTTGGTGACATCAGATAAGTTGAGTGGGTGCTTGTATTAGGGAGTGGGTGCTTCCTTAGAGTTGGTAATCTTAAATAAATGGATTGGTGTCTCCTTAGGATTGGTATTCTTAAAAAATTTAACTAATGAGGTCTGGCAGTGAGGATTTGAACCATGAGGCTAGATTAAAATAGTAATTTCTAGCATCTATTCTCACCATGGTTTTCTTTTTAGCTTTTCCACATATAAATATTGTGTGATGTGTATTTATATTTGTATTATCTCTACATATTTTATTTGATCTTCATATATATTTTAATTTTTTCTATAAAAAAGGTATTAAAGGACTAGTTTTAATTCATATACTAATTCACCCCTCCCTCTCAGTATCTAGTTGTGTTCCAACATAGTTCCCATTCCTAGAAGAGAATGAGTCTAAGGATATCCCTAAAGAGATTCATTATTTTTATCAATATCTAAATTAGACCTATCCTCTAAGAAATAGGGAGTAGAAATAACCATTGATTACATTAACTCCACCAAATAGTTTTGACACTCTTGATACTACATCAAATAATAATCTAGTTCCTCCTAAGGGAATTATGTCTAAACCCAATGTTGATGCATCTAATTATTCAAACAGGATTGGATATAATATAGTAGAAGACATGAAAAATATCAAATATAACATTAATTTTCATGAGTTGACTCAAATTATAGAACAAAGGGATTTGTTGTTGGAATCATTATCTAAGAAGTCTATCAAACTACAAATGTCTGCATATGCTAACATTGCAATACATAAAAGTAAGGCAAATGTTCCACATTTCCTACATATATCCAGGATATTTAGTAAGAATTTGCATAATTGTTTGTTATACTCTGGTGCATCTACAAATATTATACCTAAAGGTATTTTTGAGCAATTAGGTTTGACTTCAACTAAATCTGATAGGGTTGTGACTAAATTAGATAAATCAAGAGATAAAATGATTGGTGAATTGTTAAATTTTCACATGAAGATTTATTATAAACCAAAGATCCAATAATTCATTGAAACTCAAGTGATGGATATTCCTAACACATATGGAATGCTTTTAAGTAGGGACTGGACAAGATCAATGAATGGCTATATGTCAATTGATTATTCATACATGTGGCTTCCATGGAAGGGAGTTCCAAATTAGATCAAGATAGAAAGGGAACCTAAAAAGAAGCATATGATTATTGAATAAAATTCAATGAATGAGAGGGACAACATGGTTAACTTAAATCTTGGTGTTTAATCTCTTAACACCACAAAGGTATGTAACTCCAAAACTTCTCATGCTATGCCTAGATTATGGAAGTTGTATTTTGATGGTGTTAGATGTAAATCAAGTTCTAGAATAGGAGTGGTATTAATAAATCCCATTGGAAAAGAATATAATACCTCTTATGATCTTAAGTTCCCATGCACCAATAATTTGGCTATGTATGAAGAACTTATTCTTGGGTTATAATTTACAATCAAACACAAGGTCAAAGAACTATTAGTTTTTAGTGATTCTAAACTAGTAGTTAATTAGGTCAAAAGTAAATATCAATACAAGTTGTCCTATCTTAATAAAAACAAATTTAGAGTGTGAGACTTAATTGAATGGTTTATGCTTTCAACATTGTGTCAATCCCTAGGGAATAAAACAAGGTTGTTGATGAACTTGCTTCAGCTATAGCCAACTTTATGCCTAATAAAAGTTCCAAGTTATAGAGCCTTGATAGTGAATTAGTCCCATGTCCCTCATACCAGATAATGTCAACCATTTGAAGGTATTCAGTGATGATCAGTAGATCATAGACTTCATGATGAGCTTAGGAGTATTTGAGACTCACATCATTGATGAGGTTAATGAAAATACCCTTGATGCTGACAAAGTTAAAGGAAATATTGATGACAAGGCCATTCAATTGAGTGAAAATATTATTCTCAAATTGATGATATCCTTAGAGAGACTATTTAATTCAGATAAACTAGCTAAGATTATCAATATTCCTAAAGTAGATGATAAGGACTACAATGCAATAGACCTAGGTTCCCAAGGTCAACCTTAGGTGGTGAACATTGGTATAGCCTATAGAAGAATTGAAACCAAGAGATCCAAATATTTTATAACCAACTATAAGGATGCAATAGCATGGTCTTATGATGAATTAAAGATATTTGATCTTAGGGTCATAACCCACACCATACCTCTAAAGGAATCCTGCAAGCCATTTAGGCAAAATAAAAGGCCAATCAACCTTATCCTAGAATGGATGATATATAAAAAGGTTAAGAAGTTACTATATGCTAAGATAGTGTTTCCCATTAGACACTATACTTGGGTAGCTAACCTAGTACTAGTCAGGAAGAAAAATGGTGAAATTAGATTGTGCATTGATTTTAGAAATTTAAAAAGGATAATTACCCCCTAATTTCTCTTGACCATGAAATCCAAATTTTTTTGGTTCTGATATGATGTCTTTTCTTAATGTATTTTTAAGGTATAATTAGGTTATATTGAATAAGGCAGCCACATTTTGTCCAAGAGAATGCACTTTGGATTAATAAATACAAGTGCAACCTTTCAAATATTAATGGATCATGCATTCACATGCCTCATAGGTAAGTTAATTATTATTTAAATGGATGACCTAAATATATTTTCAAATAATAGGGAAGATCACATTATGCACTTGCAACAAGTATTTGAAAGGTGTAGAAGGTATGAAATTTCTCTCAACCCAAAGAAGAACATTATTTATGTAACTAAGGGAAAACATTTAGGGCATGTTATAACTAACGAGGGGATATCTATAGACCCAAATATAGTAAATGTAATATAAAAGATAGAACCCCATAATAATATAAAGGAACTAAAGTCTTTCTGTGGTAAAATAAACTTTGTGAGGAAGTTTATTTTTGGTTTTATAGAAATAGTGAGACCTTTCAATGACATGTTGAAGAAAGATGTCAAGATCACATGGAATGAGGAGACCAATAAATCTTTCAAAAACATCAAAGAATCAATTAGACAAGCCCCTATGCTAATAAGTCTAGATTTTACTAAAGACTTCTATATTTACTCATTTCATTTTGACCATACAATTACATCTATCCTAACTCAAAAGATAGATGGATGTGATCATCTTATTGCTTTCATGAGTACTAATTTTTAAAATGTTGATTTGAATTATTCTATTATTGATAAATAATCATGTGCTCTGGTCAAGGTAGTGAAGAAATTTAGGCATTATATCCGTAGAAATAAGGTACATGAAATACTACTAGAGCTTACCACTAATCTCATGCTTAGTCAAAGAGAAATTGGAGAAAGGAGAGGTAAGTAGATGTCTTTCCTCCAAGAATATGATCTAGATATGAAGACTACAAAGTTGGTAAGATGTCAAGGTTTAATTTAGTTGATTTCCAAAACTAATCACAAACTAAGTGTCATGTAGGTAAAAAAAAAAAATAGCCCAATTATTGGTATGATCCTATTGTTCATTTTTTAATCAATGGCTATTATCTTACAAGGTTAAGTAGAGAGAAAAAGAGGTATTTAAGGCTCAAAGTATCTCATTTTATTATCAAGGATGGAGTTTTATATAATAATAACTTTTAAGGCATTTACCTAAGGTGTGTTTCCAAAGAAGAGGAGGTTGAGATCTTGAGCACTTTCCATGAAAATCTAGGAAGTAGACATCCATCTAGAAGGACAACAACCCATAATATCCTTAGGTCTAGTTACTACTAGCATTTTATTTTCAAAGATGCCCTCAACCATGTGATATAATGACACTCATGTCAAATATTCAACACTAAAGATCCCTAGTCATCCATGCCACTAAAGCTAGTAATGATTGATAAACCCTTTACCCAATGGGGACTAGATTTTGTGGGGGTCATTAACCCCAATTCCTATGATGGTCACAATTATGTTCTAATTAATATTGACTACTACACTAGATGAAATAAATCAATGGTAACCAAGTAGTGTATGACTAAATAGGTGATCAATTATTTAGAATAAAAAATATACACAAGGTTTGGGACACCTGTATCTAAAATCTATGATAATTGATCTACATGTGTATCCATTGAGATGACTAAGTGGGTATATAATAACAACATTATCCTCAAGGTAATGGAGTGTTAAAAGCAACAAATAATAAATTGATGAAATCCATAAAGAAGTTTTTAGCTAATAAACAAAGAACATGGTATAAGCTACTCAAGTATGCCCTTTGGGTAGATAGAATAAGAATTAAGCAAACTCTTAAGGCATCACCATTCTTGATGTTATATGGTCAAGAACCTATATTTCCCATCATACTCAATATGCCAACAAATAGGTTCATGCAAGAGTACATAGAGGAGGACGAAGAATTTGCAAGTTCAAGGCTACTTGACATCATATAGATAGAAGATGCAAGAGAGAAGGATTTTTCCAACTTTCGCATATACCAAACCATAGTTAAGAGGTGGTTTGATAAACATTCAAATATAAAGGTCTTTAGACAAGGATATTTGTTTCTTCTTTGTAATAAGGCCTTACAACCAAAATAAAAACATGGGAAGTTCACACCCTTGTGGATTGGCTCATATCAATTTGTTGAGACCCTAGGGGATAACACCTTAAAATTAAAAGACTTTCAAGAAGAAGAGTTTACATTTCCAACCAATGGGCAATACCTCAAGAACTATTTCTCTACTACCCCACCTAGAGTATTCATGGAATGAACTATAAGACTAGATATAATTAGTGTAGGTAGGCTTTAGATTAGTTTCCTTCTTATTTTATCCCTCTTGTCCCTTGTTTGTACATAGTGTTTGTATATATTTGTTTGCTTTGTGTATGGTTTGTTTGCTTTTCATGATTTTTTTATTGCTTTTAATAAGTCCTTTTGGATAGTCCTCAGACCAAAATGCATTTAGATGACCAAAAATAACTCCACAATTCAAGAATGTAGGTATGTTTTCTTAGCATTGGTTGATCACAGATTATTGGAATATGAGCTTAATATCATAGTTTGGAGAAACTAGTAAATATTTATGGTTAGGATAATTTTTCCTTGGGAATTTGATAATTTTTCTAGTCTAATATTGGTTTTAAGAAGGATTCAACATGTATGTTGAAATCTTGAATTATTAGGAGACCTTCATTAATGCGCTTAATAAACATTAATTACCTCGGATAAAGTTTATGGCCAAAGATGAGTATTTGAAGATCAAATATTTGACCAAATCCCAAAACCTAGGTAATTTGGTTACCATCCTTCATTATAAATTCAAAATATCTAAAAAATATAAAAAAATGAGATCTTATTTCAAAACTCAAAATGATTTCTAGGAAAAGGTGATTCTAGACACCTCCATTGGGGCTATGAACACTAGGTTGATAGTGGATCAAGGCCTAGAGTGGAGCCAAATTCATCTATATCAGGAATATGGATGACTAGATATAAGTAGAGAAATTACCAAGCCTTTCCAAAGCTAAATCATGGTTCTTAATGAATATCAAAACATGCTAAAATTCAATGTTAATGACTGAAGTCATGAAATCTAGAAGTTATTTCCCAAATTCCCATAGCAAAAAATAAGTGGAATCAAAACACACACATAACATGACTGAGTCTTGATTTTTGACCCTAATTCTACATGTGAAAGACTTATTTCAACCATGAATTGATCTCAATGGTACTTGATCAAATGGAATGAATAAAATAGTTATAAGTCTAAACTAGAGCCTCTGAATTCTAAAATAGTGTTATGTTTCACATAGAAGTCACCATTTTTTGAGGTCAACATACCCCTATTTATTAAAAATGGGGAACTTTATTTCAAATTATGAAAATTTCTACTTTAAAATTGAAAATTCACTTGATCATAGTACCTTTGGCATGTTTCCAGTTAATTCTTTATTTCAAGATCACCCACAGCTAGTTTGTTTAGCATATGTATTCATTATTTTGGTTTCATATTTCCTAAGTTTGCTAACATTGGATCTCTATGTTTCAAGTTTTAGGTCTAATGGGGTCTATTTAGAATGAGCAATGTCTTGGGTTCTATATCTTAATGTTAATTTGATCTTTTACAAAACTTTGATCTATTGAAAATCCAATTGAAGTCATGTTTAATCATCTTGAAACCCTCATTCAAATTACCCTAGCTCAGGTTCCTTTGAATCAAATTTAAATTTGGCAGGGACAATTTATGTAGGAAAGATTAATCATGCCATTGACTTAGTCCAATTTTTATCCCAAGGTTTAACCATATTTTTTAATGTGACTAAACCTTAGTCTAAAAATCTTATGTTTTGTCCCTTTATGCCCCAAACCCCCTTGGTCCCTTTTATCTCTGCATAATATAACTAAATACAGAGCCCCTTTTCTAATGTTCTAAACCTTATCCTAAGAATTTATTCCATATCTTTTATTTTTAAGGTCACCTTTATCATGTTTTAAAACCTAGCTTAAATATTTTATCCTAAGGTCTTTCTCATGTTTATTAACATGAAATAAAACCATATTCCAAAAACTTTATTTTAAGTTCTTTATTTTCCTGAGCCTGACTTAAATATCATTTTCATCTACAGGATCAAATTTTTCTTGGGCAATCAAGATCTAATGATGTAAGATTAAAATTTAAAATTTAGAGCCTTAGCCCTAAGCTAAAGTTTGAAAATTTTCTAAAGATCAATTATAAATGTTTGTTTTGGAAAGATTAATCTAAAAACATGTATTGAGTCAAGACTTTAACAGAACCACAAGATAATTAATAGGGTGACAAGTGTCACATTCATGACCAAAGAACACTCAAAAACTAATGGCATTTGACCTTCTAGATCAAGATCCAATATAGCACATTGATTTGGCCAATCAAAATCTAATGATGCATGATGAAGGTTGATAAGTCAAAATACCTAAGGATAAACATAAAGATGACATGTGGCATTGCCATGAACCACAAAAATAAGCTCAACAATCTTTCAAAGATCGGTGGTATGTGGGTGAGTGTACACATTTTCATCAATAGTCTATGGAATAAGAGACATAATTAATTAGATCAATATTGATAGATTGTGATTGATCTATGTAAATGAGATCAATAATGCAATATTAATGTTGAAATTTTAAGAAATCTCAAAGTGATTGTGAAAGTGACAAGTGTCATAACTATAGGGAATGTAGCAATCATCTAATAGAATTTGATATTTTAGATCAAGATCAATAGTCCATATTGATCTATGTAAAAGAGAATACAATGGTGTGAGATCAAGGAGGAATTTTCAAAATACAATAGTCACTTTTTAAATATTAATGAGAAAAGTACCACAAAAATGCCACAAGGATGCCATAAAGCTCACCATTTGAGCTTTATGTTGTCATTAAAGCCCTAAAAAAACCTTCAAAATATCCCTATCCTATACTAAATCCCTAATTTAACCATGTATTGAACATAATAAATCCTAAAAGAGTTGAATTATCATATGTGTAAGAAGAATTCAATCTAAAACCAAAGTATAGACCACTAGCGAGCGATTTAAACAAATTCACGGCCACTATGGCAAATTGAAAAAAGTCCCTACTCTACACCATCTTTGGGTAATAACCAAGTCTATCAACATCACTTTGCATGAAGAGCTTAATTTATGGATTCACAAAAGGAAGAAGAGAAAAGAATGGCTACCCCAAGAGCATCTAGAGGATCACAAATATAAAACCCAACTCCAAAAAGTTTCTCAATCATCAATGGGGATTTAATTTAATCTAGAGACCACTAGCTTGGAAAAAGTGATAAAAAATAAGGCCATGATTACTATAGAGGAATTTACCTTTCAAAAAGTGGAACCATTAATTGGTTTGACTCCAATGGAAGGATAGAGTCCTGGTGAGGTTCTTATATTTAAAGAAGCCCCATTGAAGCTACCTCAAGCATAATCTAATTAATTATAGGATGTCATCAAAGTCATGATGAAATAACAAAATAATTTAGAAGAGACTATAATCTTATCAATCCAAGAAGATAGATTCAAACTATTTGAGGACACCATGATTAACTTATTAAATTATTTAAAATTAGTCAAGAGTAGGTAGGATGAAATAAACAAATAAATTACTATGGCTACAAGCCATGTTGGCCAATGGAAAACCTCAAGCTACCAAGTGAAGGATTTGATCAAGGTCTTAACTAAAAATCAAATCCCTACGTTCAGGACAGTCATTCTAGCCCACCTGAATGTGACTATGACTATATTGGTGGACAAATCAAAGCCTTGAGTAATTGTTCCAAGAAGATGGAGGAAATTTCTAGGACCTCAAATAGCAAGAAGATAAAATGCTATACATGTTGTATAGCTTAATCAAATATCCCACCTCACTTAGTCCTTTGGGCCTTATCAATGATGACAAGTTCAAGCATAGAACTTCTCAATTCATGTAGAGGGTTAAAAACTAAGGTCAACAGAAGAGAGGGGCTAATAATAATAAGATCATGGGCATATTATTTTCATCTAAAGAGAATATAGGAGATTTTGGGAGCATCAAACAAGCTTTAGAGAGAGTTGAGAAAGATCTTAGTAACCTTGGAGATCAAGAAAGAGAGTTATTCATGAGACCCATTGTTGACCTCCAGCTGATCAATGACCAACATTATGGAATGAAGATCCTACAAGGAAGGTAGAAGGATATAGCAACACCAAGGTCCCAATGTTTGTTAGATTAGGAATATTCTTTGGTAACTAGCATTGTATATTTTTGAAATGGGATATTATTTTATAAAGGAATGTATAGCTTATAAAATAAATTGCCTATAGGTCAATATATTAGAAAAGGTCATGTGTTCTAGAATGTAATAAAAGGGATAGCCATCCTATACACATGTAAAAATTTAATTTGTCATTACTGACTAGTATACCTCATGAATTGTCTATATAAAGAGGTATTTCCAATTGTAAAATGCGAGAGAGTTTTTAGAGCCAAAAAAATATTTGTAACTTTTGAGAAAATTATTATAACCAAGGAGTTCTTCAAAGTTTATCCACATTTTCCTATGTGAATTTATATCATGGTTTCTCTTTTATTTGTTTGATCTTACCTTCATATTTGAATGGTTCTTGTGAATTCTAGATGTGCACATTTAAATGTAAAGTTAGTAATTTATGATAATGCTAGATTAGTTAAAAGTTCTTAGGTTTACTTCACTTTCTTTGCTCTTATTCCATCTAGGCTAATGCTATTTTTTTGCAAGGGTAAAATTATTAAAGTAAATCTTGTTCTTATTTGCATCTTTTCATACTTTCCTTAGATGTTTGCCTAATGTGTGGTAGGATTTGAGCTTATGTTACTTCATGTTGCACATGGTTAAATGCATGTTCATATGAAATTAGAATTGTGTCATAATGTTTGAAATAAAGATCAATAACACCTCTCTTTTCTACCCTACCTTTCCTTTTACTCATTTTTCATCAATTTACCTTAGATTAGTTTCATTTTAAATATTAATCTTAGTTTAGATTTAGATATAAGTCTTTAACAAAATTCACTCAGATTAGCATAAGTAATCCCCAAAATCAAAGATCAAATATTAATCCACAGTGGCTCCCAACCGCCAACTAATATAAATTCGAGAAACAATCAACCTATTCTACCTCTATTCCACCAAAGATAACATGATTATCATAACCAGTAACTCATGCAATGGATTCTCTGAATCTAGAAATGAGAAGTGTTTCTTAAACACAATATGAACCTATCGATACATCTAGGTGCATCAACAGGAGTCTCCCTCTATATTATCACCTTGTAGACACTGAAAACGTGTCTACACTTTGGTCATCTTTCATCCTCCCCCCTTGTCCCACTTGACCTATATCCTAACCCTTACCTTAGTCCCCTCCATTCATTAAATTAAAATAACTTAAATATTTTAATTTAGTGGCCCCTCTTCCACCTCACCATTGCCACCTTGGATCCCCTCCTTGGATCCCCCCACCTCTCTCCTAGCCTTTATTGCCCAAATCTCCCCTTTATCCTTCCTCCTGCGTCCATTTATGTCTTCCTCGACTATTTTCCCATGGCCCCTTGACCCGGCAACATGCAAGAACGGATAGAGGCTAATTTTAGCCTCTGTGCCCATTCTGCCCTCGCCGACGTTGGTCATTATTCGGCCGACATCGGTGGTTCTGCCGGCGTCGGCACCATTCAAAATAGTTTTCTGCAACCATTCTACCCCCTGTGAATAGAACTCTTTGGATGCTCTTTGGCATTTGTATTCTCCTTTTTCTCCACCTTGTATAGCAATAGCAGTAGGTATAGGCACTCTACATTAGTCATTTCTTCTTGCAACAGGCCTTCCACAGCTCCAACAATAGGTTCCTTCATTCTTCAATCAACAAGCAGGAGGTACACAGTTTCATTGTTTCATTTGATTTCATTTACCTATCCTATCCACTATCTACCACTTACCATGTCCTTCCCCTAAGAGGCTGAAAAGCCTTCTCAGACCCTATCTCCTGTTCATCTTCCTTTTTCCCTATCACCCTTTCAGTCTAGTCCTAGACAACATTCTCAGTCCCTCAGACCCAAGACAAGTCCCTCAGACCTCCAAGCAATCCCTCAAACCTCTAAACAGACATACCTGACCCTCAAACAAGACCACAGTCCATTCTATGCATCCATAGAACTTGTCCACAGTCCTGAAACCTGGCCTGACCCGTCCCTGACTACTGCCCTGACTGACCTCAGCCAGTACCCCTACTGACATCGGCAGTATAACAGACGTCAGTGACCTCTCTGATCGATGCCAGAAATACCACCAACATCAGCAACTGTGCAAAGGCAGATAGCTTCTAAACAGGTATGCTTTTGCCTTAAATTATTTCTTTCTATTTTCCATCATTTATTACTTTCTATTTTTGATCAGCATTCTATTTTTAACAATGGACTGACATCCTCTAAGAAGCCTTTGCGCTTCTAGGACCAAGCTCTTGCTTGGCAGTCCACCCTTTTATCATCTAACATTTTTCGTGTTTAGTGTCTTTCTCTTTCAAGTGTCATTCCTCCACAACCAAAAAGGAGTTCTCACAATGTCTAAATTCTGGTGTGCATGTCTACAATCTGGGCACGTATAAACCCTCATCTATTTTCTTTAAGTTTCTCATTTCTCTATCTTTTGAATGTAGAAAGCGATTTAGCGTAGAAACATTTTGGCATGCCATTTAGCATAGTGGGCTCATACTCATTGATATTGCACCGACTCTTACAGACTTCCAGCATAACCCTTCCACCCATCCGGCCTTTCCAACCTCTCAGGTCCAAGCCCTCCTAGTTCGATAACACGAAGATTTGCTTATACCATCATACGCCAGGACACGATACCGAGACTTGATGTGCCCTCAAGGCCGTCATTCACCACTATATGGAGAAGGACACTCTTCTCCTTGAGGACACTCTTGACCAACCCTCGACACCTTCCCATCCAACCTCTTCAACCACATCAACATCTTGCCAGCAAGCCATGACCCTTTCTTCACCTCCTATCTTTGAAATCAATGCTATCCACATAACCACTAGGTCAAAAAAGGACAAGGCGAAAGAAAAAGCCACCATTCCTTGGACCTACCCTTTCGTCAAGCCACCTCTAAAGCCCAAGCCTAAAATTTCTATCCTTGGCACATCTCAGCCTTCTTCTTCTTCCTCTTTCGGGATGATTCATGACTCCATGTTGAAATAGCTTCACCAAACGCCCATGAAGATGTCCCTCTATGACCTCATCTAAACCTCACCTAAGCATTGTCAAGCCCTCATCAGAGCCTTGCAGGCAGTAGAGGTCTAACTCGAGGACCCCCAACCACTCACTACCCTCATCCATTCTTTATCTCCTATTGCCTCCATCACATTCAGTGATTCTGAGATTCCCACATCCAACACAGAAGATCATGATGCTACCCTCTTCATCACTACCTATGTTGATCAAACACACATTAAATGCGCTATGATTGATGGAGGTGCTAGCATCAACATTATCTCTACCCATGCCTTTGATCAGTTGGCTCTTCCCAAGAATTACATCTCCAAAACTGATGCAATCTTATGCTCCTTCAATGACACCACTGCCACAACCATTGGCACAGTTGTTCTTCACATTTGCATTGGTCCACACACAGTCCTGGAGCTCTTCTATATCATCGAAGGAGAGTTTCAATACAACATGTTGCTGGGCTAACCCTAGATCTGTGCCATGGCCTGTGTCCCCTCCACCCTGCACCGTTGTGTGAAATTTGAGCACGATGGGCAAGTCCACACCATTCCCACTGACCAATCACCCTTCAAAACTTGTAACACAACCTACCATCCAAATGATGTCCTCATTCCTATTAAGTCATCAACCTCGACATCGCCTCCATTTGTAGAAGCTTTGACTAGTTTGCAACCAGCGGTCGCCCTTACCCCTCCTCTACAAGCAATGACCAAAGACCCCATAAAAGACATCTTCCAATGACTTTCACTAGGGGAATATCGCTTGTTGGCCTTAGACATGTTCCAAACTCCACAAGAGTATGGACACCTTCACCACAGCCCCAGTTACGACCATCGGATTGGGATGGTCTTGCTTTATGGTCCTCCTCACCTCTGAACCAATCTTGTCTATGGGGGGCTCAATCAAGCTCCTATTGATGGCAACCCTCTCTCTTCACCCTAACCATTCACATCAGACTTATTATTCCTTGGTAACCCCACCTTTGCACACACTTATCTTTACAGGTGTGCATGGAAGGGTTTTGGTTTAAGACACTATGAGCAAGGCTCCCATCAACCTATTGAGCCTCTCAACGATGATGATGCCAAGAAACGGTATGGCCTAGGATATCATGACCCCACTCATGCCCCTTCAGACCTTTGTCCTGAGCCACCCATTGACCAATCTCCTCCAGGCTCACCCATTCCTCCTCCTTCACCTATGGAGTCGGTGGTTTCCATCCTTCCTAGTTTTTTTCCTTAAACACCATCCGCCTGGAACCCCTGACCTATCAGCTACATGGGGTGTCTAGGTCCTTCCCTCTCATTTATCCTAGCATGATAGAGGATGAGTTGGCAACCATTCACACTATCCACTGCGTTGATGATGATGTCGTTCTTTCCTACATGGGCGCCAATGACTCTTTCATCCAATGCTCCCTCCCTTCTGAGACCCAGGTTATGTTAAATGAATCAACCATTAACAACAACCTCCCTTCTTATGATGTTCCTCATGTCTTGAAGATTGGCCAATCTTTAGATGCTCAGGAGCAGCTTGACTATACCCAGTTCCTCTCTGACCATAGCAAGCCCTTTGCCTGGACTTACAGTGACATACCTGGCATTAACCCCACCATTGCTACCCATAACATTGTCACCAAACCAGAGGCTAAGCCTGTCTGGTAAAAGCTTTGAAAGATGCATCTTAGTGTTGTGCTCCTTGTCAAAGAGGAGCTTCAGTGCCTTCTTTCTATCTCTTTCATCCAGCGCATCGATTATCCACAGTGGGTCTCTAACATCGTCCCAATCACCAAAGCGACTGGGGGGATCTAGATCTGCACAGACTATCACAACCTCAACCTAGCCTATCCTAAGGATGACTTTCCTCTTCCTAACATTGACCAGCTTGTTGATCTCATGGCTGGCCATGAAATGTTATCTCTCAAGGATAGGTTTTCAGGATACAATCAAATCTTGATTGCACCAAAAGATCACCACAAGACCACCTTTATCACCCCATGGGGGACTTTCTGCTATTGGGTCATGCCTTTCAGCTTGAAGAACGTTGGCACCACATATCAGTGTGCCATGACCTACATTTTCCACAATCTCCTCCACAAAATCATGGAGGACTATGTGGATGACCTACTCAGTAAGTCCAAGTTTTGCCGTGACCATCTGACCATTCTCAAGATCATCTTCTCTTGCCTTCTTCAATACAATGTCTGCCTTAACCCCGAGAAATGTGTCTTTGGGGTTCTCTCTGGCAAGCTCCTAGGCTTCATCATTTCTTTCTATGGCATCAAGATAGATCCCACCAAGATCTGTGCTATCCTCGAGATGCCGCCCCTGACCAATCTCAAGCAAATTCACAGTCTACAAGGGAAGCTCCAATCCATTCGTTGTTTCATCTCACAGCTTTCTAACCGCTACCAACCTTTTCATCGCCTCCTTAAGAAGGATGTCACCTTTAAATGGGATAAGGACTGTCAAGAGGCTTTTGAAGCCCTTAAGCACTATCTAGTCTCTCCACCAGTCCTCATTCCACCTAAAGATGACCACCCCTTCTACCTTTATATCTCTGCCACCAACCATTCATTAGGTGCCATGATCGCACACCAAGATGAGCACCATCATGAGCAAGTGGTCTACTATATCAATCGAACACTGGTCAACTATGAAACTTGGTACACCCATACCGAGAAACTCTATTTGGTGTTAGTCTTTGCCACTACCAAGCTCTGCCATTATCTTCTTAACCACAAAACCTTCGTCATCAGTCACACTGACCCTCTCAAGTATATGCACTCCAAGCCATATCAGAATCAATGTATGGCACGGTGGCTCATGCTGCTTGCTGAGTTTGACCTCAAATTCATCCAACAGAAATCTATCAAGGGGTAAACCATCATTAACCAACTAGCAGATGCCCCTCTTCTCGACAATCAACCTTCTTAGTGTGAGTTCCCTTACGAGTCTATCACCGCGCTTTCCATCGATGACACCATCTACCAAATGACCATGTTCTTTGACGGCTCCAAATGTCAACTCGGTGGGGGTGCGGGTGTCATTCTCATCTCACTCAAAGTTTAGCCCATGCCTCTGTCTTTTAAGCTTGACTTTGATTGTACCAATAATATGGCCAAATACGAGGCCTTAATTTTGGGACTTCAGACCACCCTTTCTCTCAGCATCAAGTCTATCAATATCTTTGGTGACTCACAGCTCATCGTCAATCAAGTCAACAGTTCATACCTCTACAAAAATGAAATTTTTCAAAGGTACAAAAATTGTGCTGATGTTCTTCTGGCATCTTTTGACCATTACCTCTTGCAGGCTATTCCTCGATCCACGAACAAGTTTGTTGACACCATGGCTTCTCTTGCCTCGCATATTTTGTCTTCATCATCTTCATCCAGACTTTTTGTCACGATGCATCATGTGTTGTTGCCTTCATACATTTCTCTTAACATCAATCATGTCACCACCATAAATTTTAGTCCATGAGATCATTGGTATAAGCAACTTGTGGACTATTTATCTCTTTTTGTCACTCCTCCCAATCTCTCTAGCAATGCACGGTGAGCTTTCATCAAACACACGGCTCGCTATACCATGCTAGGGGGTCTTCTCTATAAGCGAGGCTTTGACGGCCTCCTTCTCCACTGTCTCACCTCCATTAACACCTCTCAAGCCATTAAGCAAGTCCATGATGAGATTTGTGGCAGATACTTCAGTGGGAACTCAGTTGCCAAGTGCATCCTTTGCCTGGGATATTATTGGCCCACCCTTCATCAAGACTATAGTGACTATGTCTGACATTGCATCAAGTGTCAGCAGCACTCTAACCTACTTCATCTCCCCAGCCACACCTTACAAGTCGCTCAGGATTTCTAGCCTTTTTCTCAGCGGGGCTTAGATCTCATCGGTGAGATTAACCCTCACTCATCTCTTCATCATAAATCCATCATCACTGCCACTGAGTATTTCACCAAGTGGGTGGAAGCCATTCCTCTCATCTCTACAAAAGCTGACAAAATTGTCGACTTCATCAATAGCCACATCATCTATCATTTCGGTGTTCCTCACAAAATCATCACCGACAATGGCAAGTCCTTCAAAAATAAGACTGTCCAAAAATTATGTGACTCATTTGGCATTAAACTCAGCTTCTCTTCACCTTACTACCCACAAGAAAATGGGCAGGCTAAGGCTTCCAACAAAATTTTGACTAAAATTCTCATGAAGGTGGTCAATGACACAGGAAGGGATTGGCACATTCACATTCCCTTCACTTTGTGGGCCTACCGCATTAACATTCAAACCTCTATGGGTGCTACTCCTTTCTCTCTTGTGTACAGAACAGAGGCTGTCCTACCTCTCAAAGTACAGATCCTATCTCTCCGCATCTCCCTGCATGACATTCTCTCCAATGATGACTTTCATCAAGATCACTTAGCTCAACTTGAGCTACTTGATGAGCATCGTCTTGCTACCCTCAATCACCTCCATGCCTATCAAAATCACATTAAGTGAGCCTATGACAAAAATCTGTGAGAACGAGATTTCAACATCAGAGACCTCGTCCTCAAAGAGAATCAGCATGTGACCAATATGGAGCGAAGTAAACAAGGCAAGTTTGCCCCTAATTGGCTCAGACCTTTCATCATCACGCAAAAATATGGGTCAGGGACTCATCATCTATCTTCTCTTGATGGACAGCCAGAACCTGAGCCTCTTAATGCATTGCATCTCTGACCATTCTACTGTTAGTCAAGTACTCGTCCACTTGACATTTAACTTGAGCTCGTCCCTTGAGCAATCCATGTCCTCTTAATCCTCAACCCTTTTCACCCTATTTCCCTTTACAAATCCTCTATGACCCTTTTATAAAGTATGGATGCTTTGTCTTAATAAAAGGGAGCCCTTGACCTTCTGTAGTCTTGTCCATGACTCACATTTCTGTCAAAAAAAAAGTCAAGATGTCAAAATATCCGAGGTCACAAAATCAAAATCAAAAGCCAGACTGTTCCCTCGAAGGATAGCTGTACTATCATTGTTGTAGCTAATAGACTGCTCCCTCAAAGGATAGCTATTCAAAATCCCTTATATATAAAGCAAAAATATAGACCACTCCCTCGAAGGATGGCTATGATTAACTCTTGCTATAAACAACACCTTTCTTAGAAGCCTCCCGCATCAATCAGCTTCACAACTGACCACCAAGCAAAATGACATCTCTTCACAGACTTCCCACATTGATTAGTCTGCTCAAAAAAAAAATGGGCCATGGACTTCGCTTATAGTTGTCTCAGGGTCTCCTATAAAAAGGGAGCAAGGTTATCTCTGCTCTTAAATGGGTTACCCTATTCTCCTATCCTAACACCTGCTCAAGGGACTTCAAGCTCACTTTAATGTCAAAGTGATTCGATTACCGCTCTAACACAACCTCTGGTCAACGACATAATGCATGAATGGGGCTCTTAGTTCTAACAAGCCCTATCTATGTTGTCATTCTGGTCCTTGTCAATGAAAGGGTGATTATGCCTTTCACTTCTTTTACACTTTGGTCACATTCCATCATTTGTCATTTATCAAATCAACTCAACCCTCTTTTCTGACCACTCAACTTAACCTATGCACACTAGTTTTTATGGACACCAATACACATGGAAACTATAGACCACTCAATTTATGTTCAGCATAAACCATTACTTACTGAAGCATAAATAGACTCATTTCATTTTTGGCATATGTCCATCACCTAATATGGGTAATTGCTAGGGGTGAAAAACCTTGACTTTTTCTCATCATTTCAAGCATGTTCCCTCAGACATATGGATGTGCTAGACCATTCTCATGACTAGACCAATCATCGACCACTTTATTTCCTTGTCTGAACTACATTAGTCTGAGGCCTGCCTAACAACCAAGGCTATGTAGGTAGCGCTCAGATGACACGACTATCTTTTGGGGTTAGCTCGACCACCCCCATTTATTCATCTACATATTGGACAAACCTTATCCTCTTCTAACCATGACTTAACCTCGACCATAACCAATTCCACCACTTTGACCCTTCCTAGCTTTTAGGGAGAACTACATTGGCCTGAGGCCCTTCACATAGGGGCTATGTAGGCAGCACTCAGTGTTCTAAGGTTAGCTCAGCCACATTCTTTCGTCCATCCATCCACCTTAACCAATGACCATTAGAGATCATGCCTATCTCCTTTGACCATGACCACTTCCAAGACAATGTTGCCTTGGTTGTTTTTGCATGTATGTTACCCCACGAATGGTTAGCAAAATTGTGTGCAGACTATTTTTGACCCTCACAAGTATAAGATTGCAAGCTAATTGATCCACACTACTTGTGATATTTTCATGTTTTCAGGAGCACTTCCTGAGCCTGGGATACCTAGAACACGATGACCATTGGAGCTTCAACTTAGATTGAATAACTTGATCAGCTACGACCAAATGTTGGGGCCTGGTTATTTCAATTTTGGCACTCCTCGACCCTCGACCTGCAACAATTTGACCCAACCATCTCGTGAAGTAGTATATGCACTATTGTAGCGTTCACACTCACCCTCTCTCTATCCATCTCTCTATCAAATCGACACTTGATTTCAGGTTCCCTTCTCTTGACTCTCACTTTGAGGGGGGAACACCCCATCCCATTCTTGGGGCAACCAACTCCTGTTTTTGTCTTGCAGTTCATTAAGAACAACCAACAAGACAAAAAGGGGCAAATTTAGACACCAAAAATGTGTCTACACTTTGGTCATCTTTCATCCTCCCCCCTTGTCCCCCTTGACCCATATCCTAACCCTTACCTTAGTCCCCTCCATTCATTAAATTAAAATAACTTAAATATTTTAATTTAGTGGCCCCTCTTCCACCTCACCCTTGCCACCTTGGATTCCCCCACCTCTCTCTTAGCATTTATTGCCCAAATCTCCCCTTTATCCTTCCTCTTACATCCATTTATGTCTTCCTTGACTATTTTCCCACGGCCCCTTGACTCGGCAACGTGCAAGAATGGACAGAGGCTAATTTTAGCCTCTGTGCCCATTCTGCCCTCACCGACGTCGGTCATTATTCGACCGATGTAGGCAGTTTTGCCGGTGTCATCACTATTCAAAACAGTTTTCTGCAACCATTCTACCCCCCCCCCCACGAATAAAACTCTTTGGACACTCTTTGGCATTTGTATTCTCCTTTTTCTCCACCTCGTACAACAACAGTAGTAGGTACATGCACTCTACATCAGTCATTTCTTCTTGCAACAGGCCTTCCATAGCTCCAACAATAGGCTCCTTCATTCTTCAATCAACAAGCAGGAGGTAATAAATTTCATTATTTCATTTCATTGTTTCATTTGATTTCATTTACCTATCCTATCCACTGTCTACCACTTGCCCTGTCTTTCCCCTGAGAGGCTGAAAAGCCTTCTCAGACCCTATCTCCCGTTCATCTTCCTTTTGCCCTGTCACCCTTTTAGTCCAGTCCCAGACAAGATTATCAGTCCCTTAGACCCAAGACAAGTCCCTCAGACCTCCAAGCAATCCCTCATACCTCTAAATAGACCTCCCTGACCCTCAGACAAGACCACAGTCCATTCTGTACATCCATAGAACCTGTCCACTGTCCTGAAACCTGGCCTGACCCATCCCTGACTACTGCCCCGACCGACCTCGGCCAGTACCCCTACCGATGTCGGCAACCTCTCTAATCGACACTGGAAATACCACCGATGTCGGTGACTGTGTAAAGGTAGATAGCTTCTAAACAGGTATGCATTTGCCTAAAATTCTTTCTTTCTATTTTCCATCATTTATTACTTTCTGTTTCTGATTAGCATTCTATTTTTAATAGTGGACTGACATCCTCCAAGAAGCCTTTGCACTTCTAGAACCAAGCTCTTGCTTGGCAGTCCACCCTTTTGTCATCTAACATTTTTTGTGTTTAGTGTCTTTCTCTTTCAGGTGTCATTCCTCCACAACCAAAGAGGAGTTCTCACAACGTCTGAATTTTGGTGCGCACGTCTACAATCTAGGTACGTACAAACCCTCATCTATTTTCTTTAAGTTTCTCATTTCTCTATCTTTTGAATGTAGAAAGCGATTTAGCGTAGAAACACACCTAAGGATGACTATCTTATTTCCCACATTGAATTTATCACTACTCAGAAAAACTCATGGTATAAAGGTATCATCCAATTTATCAAAAATCATACTTATCCTCTTGAAACTAATTCTCAAAAAAGTACAAGACTTTGAAATAAAGTCTTAAAATCAAATTATCATGCATAAATTCTTTTAATATCATAATGATTAAGGAACCCTACTTCATTGTGTTTATAAATAATATCATTCTCTTCTTAAGAAATCACATCGTGGAATTTGTGGTGACCATTGTAGCATACATGTTATAGGCCAAAAATTCTTATGTAGGGATTACTTTTAGCCTACTATTGAAAATCATGCAATCACTTTTGTGAAGAAGTGTAATCCTTTCCAACTCCATCAAGATCTGACTCATTATCCCTCAATCAAGATTCAAAATATTGAATCTCCTTAGCCATTATTTATGTGAGAATTAGATCTCACTTACCAATTATCTTGATCACAATATGGCCATGTATTTATTAGTATCATTGTTAATTACTTCATTAAGTGTGTATATTATATTTACATTGTTAATGTTACTAGAATCACTTTTTCATATCACTCTTAACTAGATCATATGTCATTTTTGGATTCCTCACACCATCATATCTGATAATGGTTGGAATTTAAAAAATAAAAACATGATGCAAATTTGTGTGAAATTCATGATTATGCACAAATTTTCCACACCTTATCATGCTCAATGTTATGACCAAGCTAAATCCATCGATAAAATATTTCAAAATACTAATATATATTATCATGTAATCTAACTTGTTTAGTTGTATCATGAACTTTGGGCTTATCATACTAGTATTCACATTGCCACTAATGTCACTCCATTATCTCTAATTTATAACTTTGAGTAGAGTTTACCACTAGAGCTGAAGCTAACCTCCTTATGCATTTGTCTTCATGACATCATTCCTAATGAAAATATTCATGAATCTCACCTTCATGATTTATACTTGATGAATGATGCATGACTTATCATCAACACAATCATCAATACTAAAATTTCATTACTAAGTAAAATAATAATAAAGTCAAAGTTTGTACTTTGGATTTTAGAGACTTAGTGTTGAAACTGGACTACACACTTGAAAAAGATGGAAATTACACTCAAACGTGGTGGGGTCCTTCCCTTGTTAAGTGTTGTTCCCAAAATCTGTCACTTGTTTTTGTGGACAACATGTCAACCATTTCAGTCCTACATGCCAAAATTGTCTCTTCCTTTCTCAAAATATTCTAAGCAGTCAAGTTATTCAATCACACAAGCTTTTTAAGCTAAGGAAATTTTAGGTTCAAAAGGTGGGCTCTCATAAGAAAACATCTCAAAACACTTAAGGCATTTCCTAAAAAAATGTAAGGATGGTTCAATGCCAAGGTTCAATCAAGAGGTTCAACGGTGGGGTTTAATTATATGGAATGAACCATTGAACCATTAAACCATTGAACTCTACCTCTGAAAGGTTCAAAGAGTTCAAAGGTTAAATGGTTTAAAGCTTCAACATGTTCAAAGGGTTTAAAGATTCAAAGTTCAAAGTTTGAGTGAATGGTTCAAGCAAAAGATTTGATAAAAAGGTTCAAGTGAATGGTGTAAACAATTGGTTCAACGACACCTTAAAATCATAAAGAAGACTAAGTGAGCGTGTCTCTTTACAAAACATTAAACTATCAAACTATTGAACTATTTAAATTTGAACCATTGAACCTTGAAACATTGAACTCCAAAAGGTTCAAAGGGTTCAAGGTTCAAAATGATTCAAGCGATCGGTGATGTCCCTATGGACGTCAAATTTAGGGTAATGGAATAATCATTGATTTTTAAATAACGCAAACCCAAAGACAAACTTACCTATCTGCTAAAAAAGGAGCTAAAGAAGATAGAAGAAGGTGAGAAGATAGCCCCAAGAGCTCAGATCAGTAGAAAGAGACAAAAGGTAGCAAGGAAAGAGGGAAAGTTATAGAAAAATACAAAATATTTGTAGGAGAGTTATTCCAATAAGTGGATCAATCCACCAGGTGGATATCGAAGAGCGTAAACATTTAATGGCATGGCCTATTTTTCTTCATTTGAGTAAAGATGAGTGGATAGTCGTGTGAACATCATAAAGAAGACCAGGCAACCCATGCTTTGGAGGAGACATTTGAAATGATTTAGAATGCCAAAAGTTAAGGCTGATGACCTATTCCATCATGGCCCCTTCACATAATTTCCAATGCATTCAATGTAGCATGCGCTATTTTATGAAAATAAGCAACAAAGTCTTTCTTTGGAGGCTATATATTGTGATCTCTCAATTTGTAGAAAGGGAGATCTCTCAGTGATTAGAAGCAAAACTTTGCCCAAATTGAAAGGCATTCCAAAGACTTTGCGCTTAGACTGTTAATCATATTTTATCAAGTGAATGAGAAAGCAAGTGACCTTTTAGACTTTGTGTTGAAATATCTTATGTTATTTAGGAAATCATTCCTATATCTTTTTCCCAAATACAGTCTTGTCCATTTAATCAAATAAGCAGAACAAGTCGAAATAATCTGAAAAGTGTCCTAAAGTCAACTGTGGGAGACTTTGTATTGCCATAATTGTCTTTAGTCTATTTATTTTTTATTGTTTTAGGATATTAGAGAGACTTTGAGCTCCCCTTACCCTTCATAATCTTTTACTCTATTATAGTTTTCAATGGAGACTTTGTCCTACACTTCACTCTATTGTATTACTTTGTCCTAAACTAGTAGTAGAAACAATGAAAGACTTTATGCTTTCATGGGTTTCTTGTGGATCCAGTTACTACCCAAGAAGGATTCCTGTTGTTTACTGAACATCATTTCTAAAAGAAGAGAAATACCTTTAGTAATTACACAAGAATTTTTATTTATTTTGTGAATATCATCTCTGAAAAAAGAGAGATTGATGGTATAATTTCACCCCTGAGTCTATTTTTAGTTTATATTAGTATATTATAGTTTATAAGGAACCTCCCCTTACTAAAAGGAGAGATTTATCTCATTATGTTGTGGTAACCACACCCATTTTTTTGTATAAATTTCATTGTGTTGTGGTTGATATGTCCATTTAGCCATCAATTAGTTGATGACAAAATATTCACCCAACAATTTTTGGTGACTTCAATAGGGAAGAACGCACAATTTAAAGCCTTAAGCTTCAAATTGAAGCATTTCTAGTTGTTTTCCATTCTACACTTTGGCAGATCCATGGTATACATGAAGCCAGAGAGCTCAAGGTATTCTTGATCCTGTGTTTGAGTTTGTGCAGCAAAATAATTTTGATCTTTCTCTTCCACAATCTTGCCTCAAGTGAACCAGGAGTTTTCCTCCTACCAACATCAGGTCTCCAATACCAATAAAAGCTTCTCTTTCCTCTGCTAGTAGAGCTTTGTCTATACATACCCTATAGATATTTTTTATCCCTCCCTTTAATCATCATATCATGGCAGTCTAAGGCCCTTATGGTAACACTTTTGGCCCTCTAAATCTAACCCCACCTTTACATGAACTACTTCGTAGTTCAAGAAAGAATTTTCCCAAGTTCTATGGTGATGGGAGAGTTCATCCTAATGAGCATATTTCAGCATTTTGCATATCCTATGGTGTGATAGGCATTGAATTTGAAGATATAGTGGTCAGACTATTTGTCTAAATGTTGCAAGGCACTATCGCAAACTAGTTTTATCATCTGCAAGCACAAACAGTAACTAACTGGAACACTCTCAAGACCAAGTTTGAGGCTAAGTTCAAACCCACAGAAGATGCACATGCCCTTTTAGCCCAGCTTACACAAATGAATAAGGATCCTCATGAACCCATGTGAGACTTCATTACTAAATTTCACAAGCTGAGGAACAAGATTCCTACAATTGCTTAGCTGACACCAAAAAATCTTAAGTGCTTCTTCATCAATTCTCAGCTTCTTGAAGTGAGTTTCTTATTGAGATGGGCTGACCACATATATCTTGATGTAGCTTAGATTTTGGTCACAGAGGTTGAAGATGATCTTATCTTGGTAGGAAAGATAAGAAGAGATCCTAATAGAAATAAATCATCTTCATCTTTTAAAAATTTCTCTACATGCACCACTGATCCTATGGTGCAAAATCTAGAAAATGAATTGCTAGCTCTAAAAAAGAAAATGGCACAAGGGATGTCTACCCCTCCTTCTTATTAGGATATACCAAGGAGGACATTTCCTAACTAGTCATATCAAGGCAATACTACTAGGAATCAAGGGTAACCAAATCATCTTCCTCCCCCATAGGGGAAGCTTGCCATTAAAGTAGCACTAGCTAACTCAACAGTTGGTTATCATGAAGTTAAACAAGATTTATCTTTTCAACCTGAGTTAGACCAAAAAGATGATGTTAATCTCTTTGCAAAAGGTGAAAAATAATTAGTTGGTGACTCCAAAATTAGTTTCTTGAATTACTAGGATGAAGTTAAAAGTAAGAGAGAAGTATTTAATGGATCATATGCTATTTTTAGTAGGTCCCAGAACCAGTCAACTCAATAAGATAATAAGGGAAGGATAAGGGAAGAATCTCGACCAGTAATTTCAATTTATAAATGGGGGACTACACTACCTTTCTAATCAAAGGACTTGCTGATCAACAAAAAAGTAAGTACCTCAAACAACCCTACACCTTCTACTTTAATTTCATAGACCCATACCATACCCAATAAAACCTATAATGATGGACTTCCTTCCTCTATCTCTAGTTAATTTTAGTTATGTGACATAATTGATCATACTAGGAAGACTAAGATCTAAATGTCTAAGTTTAAATACTTACAAGCCAATCTTGAGCAGTTGGATAGGCTAGTCAAATGCATCAAAAACAAAACCATCCATGCAAGACAAGATGTTTCAAAGGTAACTCATGTTACCTCAAAGAACAAAGCCACCCAAAATAATCTTTTCATTGCTCCTCTTGTTTCCCCTAGGAAGATAGAACCTTTCTATGTTTTCATATTGATAAATGGTCATAAGCTGAACAACTGCATAATAGACTATGGTGCCTCTGACAATGTGATGCCTACCAAGGTGGCAGACTATCTTGGTCTCAATCTGATTAAAATTTTTGGGAGATGTTTTTCCATAGAAAACAAGTAAGTGCCACTTTTGGGACACATCAAAGATGCCCAATTTGTATTCATAGAGTTCCCAAAAAAAAGGATTAAAATGATAGTTTTGGTGGCTGACATTCTAGCTTCCTATGGCATTCTGCTTGGATGAAATTTTTACAAGGATGTTGGTGGAGAATTGAACATGGACATGTCTAAGGTGAGGATACATATCAACTTTATCATGCAAAGGTTACTTCCTAAGAAGGAATCAAAATATATTGTCACTCAAACATCAACCCCTGAAGCTCAAATTCTATTTGAATCCTCAGGAATGGGTAACTACTTTCTGTCTATAGAAGATGTTTTTATTTCATCAGATGAAAGTTCTATAAGTGACAATCCAAAAAAATTAGACAAGACATCAGAAGAATTCATAGAGCACTATTCAGATGAAAAAGGATCTTCACACTCTAATAAAGAAAAGTTTAAAAGGAGATCAGATTCCAATGATGTTTAGATTCTAGAATTTGATGGTAGTTATACTTCTACCGATTCTAGAGATGGAATTGTTTTGATATCTCCATAAGGAGATATTTTCCCCTATTCATATGAATTGTAGTTCATCAATAGCAACAACACCACCAATTATGAATCTTTCTTGATTGAATTGAAAGTTGCTCAAGCCAAAGATGTTAAGCTTCATCACACTCGAGGAGATGTTGAACTGGTGGTTTGTCAGGTGAGGAACCTGTATCAAACTAACAATGAAATATTGTGACATTATCATAATTTGGTGTGGGATTACCTTGAAAGTTTTGAGGCTTTCAGTATTTTTGTAGTGCTTAGAGAATTTAACTATCGAGTAGATTCCTTGGCCGTCTCTATAACTCTCATCTTTCCTTAAAAGGATTTTAAAGGGCATAAGTACACTATTGAACTGGTCTTTTGACCAAGTGTACCTGATAATGCCAACCATTGGTAGGTGTTTAATGGTGACAACCAAATCATTACTTTTATATAATAGATGGATATCTTTGAGGAGCTTTATTTTGAAAGCAGTGAATCTCTGCCATGGGAATCAATACCTAAAACACATTTAAAAACTGGTGAAGAGTTCCTTCAGCTCAAAGGGAATAAAATTCCCTAAGGGTTAGTTACTCTTAAGAAGCTATTCAATAAGCATGATAGGTTTATCAAGAAGCAACAAATGGATTCAAATTTCTCCAAAGATTTTGATCAAATAAATTTGAGTATAGAAGATAATCCCAAAATGGTCAACATCGATAATTATTGCACTCCTGATGAAAAACTCAAATTCATTACTCTACTTCACTATTACATTGATGTTTTGGCATACTATTATGATGATCTAAAATATCTTAGGCTTGAAGAAATTTGGCATGAAATTCCTCTCAAAGTTGGGTCATTTCCTCACAAGCAAAAACAAAGGTAGTACAACCTCAAGATATCAGGTACTATTCTTTCTAAGATCCAAAAAATGTTAAATGCAAGGATAATTTTTCTAATCCATCATTCCACTTGGATTGAGAACATAGTCCCTATTAGAAAAGAAAGGATAAGTTCAACTCTGTGTTGATTTCAAAAATCTAAATCAGTCCTCTTTAAAAGATAACTACCCCCTACCCATCATGGATCAGCTACTGCAGATAGTTAATGGCTTAGAGATGTTATCAATGTTAGATGGTTTTTTGGGATATAATCAAGTGGAAGTTGGTGAAGCAAACCAACATAAGACTACTTTTAGTACACCTTGGGGCACCTTTGCATATCGAAGAATGCCTTTTCATTTGATCAATGGTTGCACCACCTTCTAGAGAGTGATGGATCTTACCTTTAGAAATGAAATGGGGAAGTTCATTGTGGTATATCTTGATGACTTGACCATATTTTTCAAACATCATCCTATTCATGTGCATCATTTACAACAAGTGTTGGAACAATGTCAAAAAAATGGCATTTCTCTTAATCCTAAGAAATCAATTTTTGGGGTTAGAGAAGGGAAACTTCTCAGTCACACTATATCTCGAGAAGGCATAAAGATCAACCTATAAAGATTCAAATCTATCCAAGATCTTGTTCTTCCTGTTAGTAACACTTTAGTCTATTCTTTCTTTAGAAAGGTGAATTTTTTACAAAGGTTCATTCTTGAATTCATAGAGAAGACTCACCACATTGTCAACGTGATGAAGGGTAAAGCTAATTTTCACTGGATTAAAGAAGGCAAGTCAGCATTTTAAGAGATCAAGGAAGCTATCACCCATGCCCCAATCCTAGTTTGTCTAGACTATACTAAAGACTTTGTAATATATAACTATACTTTTGAACACATGCTTTTAGCCATTTTGGTTCAACAGAACAAAGAAGGTGTCAATTCCCCCATATCTTTCATGAGTTTTCCTCTCGAAGCTCATGAGCTAAAATATTCAAACATGGAGAAGCATGCTTATGTTGTGGTTAAGGTGGTAAAACACTTCCATTTTTACATCTTGAACTCACACAATATTGCTCTAGTTCTTGATACAATAATAAAGTTCGTTCTAACTCAACGTGAGTTTGGAACTAAAAGGGGCAATTAGATTGCTAAAATCTAAGAGTTTGATCTTATTATCAAACCTATGAAGCTTGTGTGAGGAAGAGGTCTCTGCCAATGAATTTTTGATAACATACTAGAGGAAGTAGGGCATGAAGAAACAGAGGTTGAAGACATGCCTACAGTTCTCTTTGTCACTACTACGAATGAGTGGTATTCCAATACCACTCATTTCCTTACTTATGATGAGTTTCTTGCCCACCTGTCTCACAAAGAAAAGAGAATTGTTAAGTTGAAAGCTGCTAACTTTGTCCTGTGGGATAACGCTTTGTACAAGAGGAGCCTTGATGGGGTATTTCTTCATTACATAGATAAAGTGCAATAGAGAAAACTTTTGGTTTCTTTCCATAATTTAGCTTGTGGAGGACATTTTTCTGCATCTATGACTACCCATAAGATTCTATGAGCCAAGTACTATTATCCTACTCTATTTCAAGATTCATACACTTGGGTGCATAGATACAAGTTGTGTCAATAGTTCATTGGGAAACCCAAGTTGGTCACGTTACCTCTCAATCTGGTGGTGATCAAAGAGCCATTTCAACAATGGGGTATTGATTTCATTAGTGTTGTAAACCCATCCTCAAGTGTTTCACATGACTATGTTCTCATAGCCACAGACTATTTTACCAAGTGGGTGGAAGCCATTCCAATCAAGCATGCCACTTCAGAAGTGGTATGTAATTTCTTCAAGGAAAATATTATTTCCCAGTTTGGAGTCCCAACTAAGATTGTAACAGACAATGTATCCTATTTCTCTTCTCATGAGGTTACCTAGTTCTACTACTATTATGGGATTATCCTCTCCCACTCTTCTTACTATTATCTACAAAGAAATGGTCAAGCAGAATCAAGCAATAAGAACATGGTGACCATTATCAAGAAGCTAGTAGATGACAATCAAAGAACCTAGCATAAAGCATTATTTGATGCTTTATGGGTGGATAGGATTACACCTAAAAGGGTGATAGGTATTTCACCATTTCAACTTCTGTATGGTTTGAATGCAGAAATACCAATCACACTAGAATTACTAGCACTAAATTTGGCAAAGGTAGTCGAAGATAAAATATTTGAAGATTCTATTGATAAGAGGATCATGTGCTTGACTAAACTAAATGAGAAGTGAACTATGGTGGTGGACCGTATTGTAGCACATCAAAATCAAGTAAAGAAACTATTTGACAAAAGAGCAAGGATTCATGATTTTCAATTTGGAGATCAACTCTTGTTATGGGACAAGAGGAGAGATCCAAAAAGAATGCACAAAAAATTTTATTATTTGTGGAGAGGTCCATTCACCATCCATCAATTCAGTGGTGATAATAGTTTCTTATTGAGATATCAAAATGGGATGCCATTTTCACTGCCTCATAGTGGGCAGCATCTGAAGCACTTCAATCCTTGAAGTATTAGATAAGTCCAGTTGTACATTTGTATAGACCTTATTTGTTTTGTGTTGATTATTTAGTTTTTGGTGTCTTTCTCTTTTTGGATGGCATGACTCCATATTCCAATGGCATAGATGAAGGAACTTAGAGTCTGGATTCTACTCCCTTCAATTTTTCCAAAATACAATCGATGGAAGTTCCCCAACTAGAGCTAGCTGTTGTTCCCAAAATTTGTCACTTGTTTTTTATGGAAAACATGTTGACCATTTTGGTCCTATAGGCCAAAATGGTCTCTTTCTTTCTCAAAATGTTCTGAGCAGTCAAGTTATTCAATCACACAAGCCTTTTTAGCTAAGGAAATCGTAGGTTCAAAAGGTGAGCTTTCACAAGGAAAAATCTCAAAACACTTAAGGCATTTCCTAAAAAATTGTAAGGATGGTTCAACGCCAAGGTTCAATCAAAAGGTTCAATGGTGGGGTTAAATAATATGGAATGAACCATTGAACTCCACCTCTGAAAGGTTCAAAGAGTTCAAAGGTTTAATGGTTCAAAGCTTCAATGCGTTCAAAGGGTTTAAAGATTCAAAGTTCAAAGTTATCCTCTCTATTAGTAAGGTGTAAGTTCTCTTATGATAATTATATTTAGCACCAAATTTGTTTTTTTTTTTTAATTTGTATGGAGGAATAAAATAGAAAAATCCAAAAGAATTAAAATCTAAAAGACAAATAATATGTTAATATCTAGATCACACTAAAAGACATGATTTTTTTTCACATCTCTTATTTTAGTTTAATTCAAACTCAAAAATTAGCCTCATGATAGATCTGAGGTCCATTATCATGCATTAGGCCATTATATTAGGGATGGATGTCTCATTACATCATTATCTATCTACATCCTCTTTAATTCTTATGCCTCCTAATTTCTCATGTAAGTACCCAATCTTAAAAATAGACTGATGAATATGTAAGGGGTTCTAAAGAGGGGAAATTTTTGTGGGAAGGTAGGATCATATTATTTTTTAAGCATGTTATCCTTCATGGGATGATATTTATACTTCACTTGTTATCCAAACCTTATGTTTTCTAGGTAGGGTTATTGATGTTGAAACCTCTCAACCTTGCCAACTTTATTTGTGTGTCTTATTTTTTGATAAAGATAATGTTTTTGTATTATTTATGGCCTATATGTTTTCCCCCTTGATAGGTATGTTTGTTTCTAAATATCCCACATATTATTTATTTCATATTCTCCATTTAATTTCAAACATGATAACATTTTGATAATTTTAGATATTACTTATTTAGAATATAAACTACAACTTTGAGTTATTATGAGATACTTTCTTGGTCAATGCCTTGTCTTTATATAATTTACATTAGTTATGTTTAGAACCATGAGTTTCCTATTCTATTTTTTTAGGCCATCAATTCATGTTTTCCCTTTTATGATTTCATGTTTCACCTTTTTTGTAGACCATTCGATTACATTTTTATTTTTTCACATCTTTGTTGGAATTTGATTTATATTACACTAGTATTATAAATAGAATTAGTTATTTGTGTCATTTATTTGATTTGATTTTTCACTTATCTTCTTTAGATGCATTTTTTGGGTTTTTAGTCTTGTAGTAACCTTATCTTTATGTCTATCAAAATAATGTCTAATCAATTTTCATTTATTTATTATCTACTTCTTTGAATATTTTGTTTATAACCTAGAATTATTGATCTTAGATAGATAATTTTTTGAAGTTTTTAAATAATTTAAAATGGTTTTAATTTTACATCCATTTATAAGCCATATTACATACATGAGTATTGATTTTATCCATTTTTGGATTTGTATTGTTAGGATTTTTCAAATGTAGTCATTGGACATTCCTCAATTGAGACTATAGTAATTTCATGTAGTCATGAAATGGGAATGCAAGTTAAGGTATTTATATGTTAGTTTAAATTATTCATTTATCAACAGTTCTTTCACCATTTATTTACAAATATTTTCTTTTTTATTACTATGTATATATCCAAAGGATCCATCTTACATTACACTATTGTGATGTACATGATGAGCTTCAATTTAGTTATATGTATACCTCCTAATATTTTTCACTTTATCACTTTACTGATAATTTTGATTACATACGATAGTTAGCACATCAATCTCCCTAAGGGCGAACCTTAAAGGGTGCACTGAGTATGGGGTAGGATAAATTTGGTAGTGGTACTTTGTGAGAGATGTTTATGTAGACACCCAAATATGGTCATGAATACTTGATTATTTCATTTTTTTCCCTTTTTTACATTAATTAACTTGTGTATTTAATTGTATTTATTTTTCACGTCACTTTATCCTAAACCCTTATTTGGACATATTATCTTTTATAAATTGTTGTCTATCACCTACATAAGTGTTTTAATTTATAAAAACACCTTGAAACATCTGAATAACCAATATAGGAAAGAGGTTTTACATGTTTTCATTCAATCCAAGATCAACCAATAGGGAAAATACTGATAGCAAGTTTTGTTCCCTATGGGTTAATTCTATAATTTTCCATTCTATCATTTTTTAAAATTAAACCCTCCCTTGCCTTGTGATCTTTATACACATAATATTTTCAAACATTTTATTGATGTATGACACTTTATATCCTATAGGAACCTATCGAGTCTCAATCTCTCTAAGTACATACCTTAAGGGGTGGACCAAGAAAGGGGTGGGCATACTATTATTGCTTTGTAAGATTTTTGTCCCTTTTACCAATTGTCATCTACACAATCATCTCCTAAAACAATTAACCCTAAGATTATTGTTTTAAGTCCTACCCATTCTAATTATTTTCCTCTTTTTATCCTCTTTTTCTTACCTTATTTCCATTTTGGACTGTTGGTTGTACTAGGTCGACCATGGTTGACCCTGTATAATTTAGGGGTATTTTTCACTTTTTCGATTTGTTAGCATTTCAGCCAACCTAGCTTAGACATAGTGAATTATACCTCAAAATAGCAAGATCAACCATGGCCAACCTTGTACAGTCAATGTTTCTTAAAGGATTTAGGGTAAGATCTTCTTATATATATATAAGTTCATTTCTAACCATTTGTAAATTAGAGAAGTGAAGAAGAATGAGTGCAAATGAACATCTACTTATTAACCATTCTACTTGTGTAATAAAGCTTAGGGTTACATACTTTCTTTGGAGATACAGATCTTATCTTGTGAAAAAGTCTTTTAGATGCATAGATAGGTTATATAGCCTAGAGTTTATTTGTCTCTGTTATCCTTATATACCAAAATAATCTCTTGAAAATTACCTTATCCACAGGTTAGATTGAGGCATGATGGGTTCATCCTCAAAGGTAAGTATTAATGTTCAAAAGAGTGTTGTATAAAAAGAAATGGTGAAAGACTAAGAAAGAGAAATAAATATAACTCATACCTATTCTCTGTAATCACTCTGTCACAGTCACTGACATCGATAGTCCTGTCGAGGTTAGTTGGTCAATGATGCCAACGTCGGTTATGCTATCGATGTCGGCAGGGGCAATGGGCCTTGGATGGGTTTCAGAGTTATGTCTGTGGTCAATAGAAGAGTCTAAAAGCTTAAAGGTTTATGTAGGGTTATGAGAAGGTTACTGAGGTCTGAGGAAGGGTGAGGTAGAGGATAAGGTAAGAGTCAGAGGAAGGCTTTTCAGCCCTTCCATGGAGGAAGTTGGGTTTCTTTTACAGTATTTAGAAATAGTAAATAGAAACTAATTACCAAGTTATTCTAGAACTTTGAAATGGAGACCAGAAGAATACTTAGCTTTTTGGTGAAGATCTAAGGGTGTTAAGATGCTTATTCCTATTGTGGCTAATGTCGAAGACCTCGTGCAATGTTTTCAAACCAATGTTTGGAGTGATTTCTACAAAGTTTTTGTAGCTTGGAGATTGATAGTCAAATTTTGATGCTTAGTCTTAGAGCGTGTGCATCAATATGCCAAGAGGTCAGGGGTAACTCAAGGTTAGAGTCTAGCTTATGTAACTGATGTTAGTGATCCCACCAGCATTGGTTAATAGTTGACCAACATCGATGAATAGAGAGTGGGTAAAAGGGCTATTTTTAGCCCTTTGTCCATTTCTCCATCTACCAAGTGCATTTGCCATTGGAGAATGGTCAAAAGATAGATTTAATAGGCATGAGAGTTAGTTAGGAGGTTAGAATGGAGTGAGAATAGGTCATGTGTGACTCATAGGGTGAGAAATGGTCTAAGGGTAAGGTGTCCAAGGTGAGGTGTCTAGGGTGATGTCATTAATTTAAAATAAGTAATTTATTTTAAATTAATAAAGTGTGTGAATGTTTAGAAGTGGACCAAGGGGGGTTGACACAATATTGGTGTCTACACAGGTCTAGTAGATCCCCATATTGGTTATGCTCCTGCTTAACAAATGTATTCCAAATTGGAATCATAGGTATGCTCTATCTTACCTAAGTTGGGATCGATTTATAGACATGATGAATTTTTTATTGTACACATTCTAGTGAACTTGAAGTGAAACTAACCCTTAAAATTTTTATTTCACTTTCTTTCATTCTTTTGAGCATTATATTTAGCATATATATGTCATACTAGATTGACTCCATTGACCTAGATATAATCTCTATGCACAGGTTTTGAAGAACAAGCAATTGGATCGACTCAAATGACCTAGTATAGGTTTCCAAAATTCTAGTTTAGATTACTAGGTTGACCCAGTCAACCCTGTACATTATCAAGCATCTATATTCAACTATTAGGTCAATCTTAGTTGACCCTATACATTTTATACACTCAATAGTAGGATTTTTTAAAGCTTGATGAACCCAATCGACCTAATTATTAGGTTTTGAAAGCATATTCCAAGGTTATTGACTATCAATATTCATTCTTAGCATCTATTATCCACTAGGGTTCCTTTCTATCTCTCTATCTCTTTTTTTAACTATCTTTCCTTTCACAATTTGTAGTCTTCAAAACTATCCCTACACAGTCAATTGGATCGACCCTGTCGACCCAGTTCTATGTTCTATGTGATGTTTGAAATCACTAGGTCAACCTTGGCTAACCCTATTCATTTTTAGACCTTACTTATGTAGTATAGGTTTGACCCTATCAACCTTTTTCTATATTTTATATATATAGTGTCAACACTATACCTTGTTTCAAGTTGGAACTAATCTCTATATGCTAGTAATTAGTTCACACTCTTTTCTTATTACTTGCATGCTTAAAATAGTTCACATAGTCTAATTAGGGGGTTTTTAATTAACCATTTAGTTTCACTATTTATATTTTAAGCACACATGACTAAATCACATAATCTAAATAAGAAATTTAAGATTTGTCTACCCAAGGCCAACCTACTTGGATTTCATCACCAAAAGGGAAGCCAAATTGATACTGTGGTTAAGTATAAAACATAGTTAATGATATATTCTATCTAAGCACCTGACACCCTTATCAATGTAGTGTGTGAAGTGAGGGGGTAGGCCCGAATACCAATCTAATATCATTGCCACTATAATCCCTTTTAGACCAAACTACCTGAAACCATCTTTAGATTGCTATCTATTTCTATGCTTTACATCTAACTTATCATCACATTTAAAATCATTTCTTAATAATCTAATAAAACATTCAAGTTGAACAGTTAATTATCTCTTTAGCTTTCAAGTTGATTGCTTACTCTTTGCTCAATTATGTGTGTAAAAACTTATATTAGATAGTGTTAGTACAAAGTTTTACATTATGTTCTTCAATTGGATTAGCTAATGTTAATCTGATAGATTATTTATTTCCCTTCAGTTCTTACTTTCCTAGACTAACTACAAAAATTGTCTTGTTTCATCTCATAACTTGTTATCAATTTTTTATTTTTCCCTATCTATTATACCCGGTTAACCCAATCAACCTTGTACCTTTTGTCAACCCCTGCACACCATACAAGATTGACCCAATTGACCCTTTACTATCTTCAACTCCTTTTACCTCTTTTTTCAATCTCTATACACTATATTGGATCAACCCAGTCAACCTTGTATAGTTTTGTAGTCCCTATTTTTTGTGCTAGGTCAACCTAGTTGACCTTGTACTATTTTAGTCACTTCCTGATTCTTTTCTTTCTCACCTCTCTTCCTTTCCCTATATTATGAATTTTATGTTTTATAGTGACACTAAGTTATAGTAAATAGACATGATGAATCTAACCAATCCTCATAGCGTCTCCCATAGACAAAGTAGGGCTCCTCTTTTGGATAATAGTAATGTTCATATTACCACTCACACAATGAATTATGGGACACATCCTAATACCTCTTCATAACATAATCCTCTTTTCTCATTAGAATGACAACCTAAGTTAGAGTATACTTATAAAATGCTTTTCTTTATCTTTAAATTTCCTTAACATCAAGGAAATGACCATTCTACCATTTACAACCTTATGATTAGTGGTCAAGTTACAAAGCCTCATTCACCTACTCCTACATTCTCAACTATATTTGTGGGTACCACTTTATTTGATTCTCAACCTCTTCCTTCTATTTTAACACCTTCTTATACCATGACTTCTTTAAGTTATTCCACCTCCATGCCTAGTATCTAAACCAACATGGTAGGTTATACATCTAGTGGGCCTCTCTTGAGATCCACTATCTTTAATCCATCTACTAGTGCTTTGTTTACTACCCAAGGCAATAATGCTTCTAGTTATTCTTCCTTTCAACCATTCACTAGTCCATATTTTGCTACACAAGGAAATTTTTCCACTAGTGCATCACACTCTCATAATTCTTTTCAAGCTTCTATTAACACCAATAATGGTACCCAAGACACTAATTCCAACCTTAATGCTTCTACTGATGCTAATCAAACACATCAATTTTTTTTGCAAACTCTCAATCAAATGAATACATTTCAATCTCATAACACAAATCAAATGATGAGAATGTAAAACTGCCTTCTTCACCTTTAATCTCATCTATAATTAATGTCTTGGGACACACATAACAAAAATCTTCCCCCACCTCCTCTTTGAGATTCTTAAGGAAATTTCATTCATTAACCTCTTTTAATCAACAAAAACATAAATCATCTATAAAATGAACCTTTTACTACTCAAATTGCTAACATTAACATAGGGCGTATAACATTTACAATTTCTTATAATGGATCAATCGATCCCACCATTCATCTTAAGACATTTTGAAATATTTATAAGGATTGGGTGAAATTAAACACCTTTGAAACTACCAATCTCCTTAAAAAAACCTTACAGGTGATGCCTTGGATTTATAAAATCAACTTAGACCACATTCCATTACTAGTTTGGAGGATTTAGTGAATGCTCTAGTACAAGTATTCAAAACTAGTGATCTTCTCAAAAACACTTTGGCCCATTTCATAAATTACAAACAAAATGAAAATTAAATCACTCAAGACTTTGCTAAAATATTAAATACTTTGTCAAATAAATGTGAACATAATATTTTTAATGATAATCTTTTTTATCTCTTTGCATTCTTTCTTTAATTATAATATCGAGTCTGCACTCTCTCTCCACATACCTTGCAAGGTGTCATTGACCAAGATAAACATCAAGATTTCTTAATGCATCTATCTAAGCCACCCCAACCTTCTATGGTTCCTCCTATCTTACTTAAGAACAAAAATTACAATATTATAAATGATGGTGTTACAAATTTTTATTACACCATTCACAATGTTCAAGTTGTCATTCCCACCCCTTTGTCAAAACTAGCTCCCCCTTCTCAAAAATATACCAATCCTCATTTATCTTCACTAAATAAACTCAATTTTTATAATTATATATCCCTATTTGAATTAATTAAGTGTATACCTAGGCCTCCTCCATGAGAGCTTGACCCTACTCATCTTATGAAATCCTGGTATGATCCAAACAAGTTTTGTTAGTTTCATGATAGTTGGGGTCATTCTCATGAGACCTATAGATAAATTCATAATTAATCTATGTATAATAATATAAAATGTGAAAATTGGTAAATTTAGTATGGATTATGACACCCAACCCATAGGTCCCTCTTGCTTTCTCTCATGACCCTCATAGGCATCTTTTCACTAATTCCCAGTCATTCGTAGCCTTCTAAATAGTGACTCCACCTCCTCCAAGAAACATTTCCAGTTATTATTCCATCCCCCTAGGTCCCATTCCTGTATTACTATACCACCCAACTTGGAATATATCATTGTAACCTAGGATGTCCATTTCTAGCACTATTGTCCAAGTGCATTTTTACCACCAATAGTCATTTCCTTCTAGTTCATATCCTCCTTCTTTTTGGCCTAACATGAATACATTCAAACCATGACCAATATATCCTTATAAAATCCCATTAAAATTTCATTTATAAGGGGTTGGTAAATGTCAAAAATCAAGCAAGAATACAAGTAAGACTACTAAGGCAATCTTCCCTGTTCTCTATATGCAACTAGCCAATACTACTACAATTTTATTAAAATATTTACACTAGTCCTTAGCCACCTAAAACACACCCATTTTAGCATTTTACATCTTCTTACACACTATTTCACAAATCACATCAAGTGGGAGAACTATATATGGCTTGATCCCTCTTCAGAGTAATGATATGTATGCAGCGTGCCCACATAAGGGGTGTGGATACACGTTCAGTGAATCTTACACACACTAACCCCCCTTATTTCTAAATTATTATCAATAATATTGGATTCTAGGGTTTGAATACTAAATCATCTCTATAGGGATTTTTACCAACATCTAGAAGTCAAAATTTCATAGGTAGGTTCACATAAATATAGCAAACAAAACCTAAAAAGCTCAGGTATCTTGGACAATAGTTGTAGAAGATGACTATAGAACTAGACCCTAGGATATCATATTTTGGTGCTCCTATATAATCAATTAATAAAGGCTAGATCCTAATTTATGATAGTATCCTAGTCTTGTACAGTGAATTTTAGATCCTGCAATAACTATCTCAATCAGTTTCTAGATAAGTCTTATTTTCTCTCCCTGATTACTATTTTTAGAAAGATTGAAATTATACTTAAATTATATAAATTAGTTTCTTAATTATTTCATATATATTTACTAATTTCCTATTCTATACCTTTAACTAAATTAGGAATTATACACTAATATTCCCATAAAATTTAAATCATTTGGTGAACTTGACTTACTTCATTTGTGCATAAAAACTCTAAAACCCTAGGGTAAATTTATTGATAATTTTTCCTATATTTTCCTTATTTTTTACCTACATAATAGAATAAAAAATTAGCATTAAATTTTAAAATTTTGTAGTAACTTTAAAATAATTTTCTTTCAAATCCTAGTTGCCCATACTAGGTCCTAGTATTTTCTCACTATTTCTCTTATATTTTTCTAATTTTTTTTACCTGCATAATAAAATCCAAAATTATAATTAAATTTTTTAAAAAATAGTAATTTAAAAATAATTTTATTTAAACCCTAGTTGCCCATACTAGGTCCCAATATTTTTCCTATAATTTTTTTATTTTTTACCTACATATATAAATCAAAAAAAATCTTCAAATTTTAAACTTCTTTAGTAATTTTAAGATATTTTTATTCAAAATACTAGGTATGTACTAGCTCCTATTTGATTCTTAAGGTATCACCTTATATCTAAAATCAAATTTTAAAAATGAATCTCACTTATTTTCAAATATTTATTGCATTTATAGAAAATAATAAGGAGAACATACTTGGTCCTATCATGTACATGAATGATGAAGTTTACCATATGATAATGCAAAGCTTCATTCTTTGCATTTCATACTTACTTTTCGTAATATAATATGATATTAAGAGATTAATTGTTAAACATAGTGAGATACCCCTCCTTTAAAGCAAATTTTACTTGTCTTTAATATAATGTTTCATCTCTTGCTTTCCATCTCTCATATGGAAAAAATTTCAAGTTTATCATGCTAAACACATTACAAATGTCATAGCACATACCAAAGTTTCTTATGCATTCATGCATAAATTCATGCTTTCTATCCCTTGTTTTGTATCTCTCATATGGAAAAATTTTCAATTTTATCATGCTAATCACATTAGAAATGTCATAGCACATACCAAAGTTTTGTATGCATTCATGCACAAATTCATGCTTTCTATCCCTTTATATTTATCTCTCTTATATAAAAATTTTCATGTTTATCATGCTAAACACATTAAAAATTTCATAGCACATACCAAATTTTCTTATTTATTCATGCACAAATCCATGCTTTCTATCCCTTACTTTATATCTCTCATATTAAAAAAAAATTCAAGTTTATCATGCTTAACACATTAGAAATATCATAGCTCATACCAATGTTTCTTATGCATTCATACACAAATTCATGCTTCCTATCCCAAACTTGTTATATAAACATATTTTTATACAACTTATGACTCCAATTTCATACATTTCATCTCGCATTCATGATCTCTACCTAGGTGCATATAACTCATTAGTTATGTTTGAGTATTCCCCTATCACTACTAGACACAAGAAAACACTATCAGGTACATCTATCCCTCCTCCCTTCAAATTTGGTACATCTATCTCTTATCTCACACCTACTACCAGCTCTACACCTATAGTAGATCATGTGGTACATGTTATTACCCAAGTTTATGAAAATATGTAGGTTGATTACATCCATGGATATATCTTTATAAAATAGGTTAGCACCCATGTTGATACAGTTTTAGTTCTCAAGCTCCTTCAGGGATCATATGTTTACAAAGATGTATTATATGTAGCCCTTCACAATACTATAATTCTTATTTTTATTGAACCAAATTATTTTACCTCTATCCTCAATACAATGCAATGGACTGAAGAGAATATTTCCTTTGAGAAAGAGGATTTAGCCCCATGAAACATCATTGAACACCATTTACCTTTGTATATTCAATTAATACTTAATGATGTGTGGGTAAAAATAGTGTTAGTTGATAACGGTTCAGGATAACATTTGCAACATTTATTATCTTAAACATCTTAATATACAACGTCATTATCTAAACCATTCTAATATGAACATCAGAGGTTTTGACAACATTCCATAGAAAGTCATGGGTCAAATAACACTCAATCTTACTTTGGGACCTAAGATACTACCAATTACTTAACGAGTCATGCCAAATGACCTAAATTATAATTTATTACTTGGTCAGCCTTAGTTTCATGATATGCATGCAGTCCTTTCTATACTTCATGCATGTCTAAAATTTAGTAAAAAAGGCTACATCTACACATGACCAATAGACAATGAACCATTTAACTACTACCAAGTTGTCAAATATCTATAGAATTATATTTCACACTTTAATATCGATAATATACCTACACAACCTAGTACTTATAGTGTGCCTTTAGACCATACAACACATCAAACAATTCTAAGTTATGTAATAGCATTGACACCAAATCACTAGTTAACTTCCCCTTTTTCACTTAAATGTCTTAATAAGATGGGATGTCATAGAAAATGTCTCAAAAATCATTAATAAGGAATCATCAATCTTGTTGAGGAATTAAAACAACATGGAAGGCAAGGACTAAGATATTAGCTTGCGCTTCTTCATGATAAGCCTTCTTCCACAACTTCAAAGCATATAATTTTTTGTCCACCCATTACATCAATAGATCACACCATTAACCATACTTCAACAATATCATTAATCTATCCTAATCTCATTAATGATATGGTTTCCCCAAATATGTAGACATTAGATGAATTCTCTAATGATGAATCCCTCTTACAATTTCTCAGAGCATATGAGGACCTCCCATCTTGCTATCATAAAAATAGATTTCCTCATCACATAAATGCCCATGCATACTTCAGATAAAATATAGATTCTCCCCAAGACATTCCAGTTGATTTTGATGATACTATTCCTATAACCCCATACGCATTGGATTGTTCCACATACTTAATGAGGAAACAATTAATTTAAATTTTGGAACCAATCAAGATCCCCGCATTATCTTGTTAGCCACTACCCTAAAAAAAGAATAAGATACAAATATTCATCAAACTTTAATATAGTTTCCATAAATCTTTGCTCGGTCTTACTCAGATATCCCAAGAAATTATACATCTATAGCAATTTATCATATTCCTTTATACCTATATGCTAAACTATTTAAATAAAAAAATAACAAAATGCATCCTAAGGTGGCTCTCTTATTCAAATATGAGATCTAATGCCTCTTAGATGCCAGATTCATTCAACCAATAGCACACCCTAAATGGGTTTCCAATATAGCCCCTATGGTCAAACCCATTAGACAAATTTGGTGTTATTTTAATTCTCAAGATTTAAATAAAGCATACCCAAAAGATGATTTTCCTTTACCTAACATTGACATGATCATAGATTCCACAATGAGGTATGAAATGTTATCATTTATGGACAGATTTTTTGGAGACAACCAAATCAAAAATTTTGAAGAAGATCAAAAGAAAACATATTTTAAAACACCTTGGGGTACATTTTATTACATTGTCATGCTTTTTGGATTAAAAAATGCTAGAGCCACATACCAGTATACCATGACACATATTTCATGATTTGATTCACCATATTGTCAAGGATTATGTCGATGATATATTAGCTAAATTCAAACAATGACAACATCACGCTATTGATTTATGAAATATCTTTCAAATACTCAGATAATATAATCTTTGATTGAACCCAAAGAAGTGTGTGTTTAGAGTTACATCATGCAAACTCTTAGATTTCATTATTTCTTAGCATGGCATAGAGGTTGACCCTAATAAATTCAAAGAAATCATTGACATGCCACCTCCTATGAACTTAAAATAAATTCAATCCCTATAAGGCAAGATCCAAGAAATATATCATTTTATAACTAAAGTTGCTAATAAAAATTAGTCATTTAATTGATTACTAAATAAAGATACAAATTTTGTTTGGGACCCAGCCTATCAAGAAATATTTGATACAATCAAGAAATATATTCTTAATCCACCTATCTTAGTACCACCTATCCCTAACATGTCTTTCCTACTATATATCTCAGCAATAGACCATGCATTAGGATCACTCTTAACATAACATGATGATCAACATACCGAACAAGTAGTTTATTACATCAATAGCACATTAGTTGATTACAAAAAAAAAGAATCTTCAATAGAAAAATTATGTCTAGTATTAGTTTTTAACACACAAAAACTTTGACATTACATGGTAAATAATGAGTCTTAGGTTATCACAAAAGCATATCCCTTAAAATTTTTCATAGTAAAATCACATCTCTTTGGTCACATCATAAAATGGTTCACATTATTAATAAAGATTAACTTAAAAATAGTTCTCCAAAAATCAATAAAGAACCAAATCATTATAGACCATTTGGTAGGTACACCACTTCTAGACACTAATCCTATTAGTGAAACATTTAGAGATGATTTCACTACCTATTCTACTCATTCTGATACTTGGACCATGTTCTTCGATGGTTCTTAATGCACATTTAATGTAGGGACATGGATTGTCTTTATCAACCCTTTTGGTCACATAATTCCTATTATATATTGATTAAGTTTCTCCTACACCAATAACATCATAGAATATGAAGCACTTATCTTAGGTCTATTTGTTACCTAGTCCCTCCCAATTAGATCTATTCAAGCCTTCAGTGATTCATAATTTGTGGTCAACCAATTAAATGATGTCTATCAGACAAAAGAAGAACATCTTATCTCATACCGAAACATGGTATAATGTTTATCATCATAGTTCAACTACTTTTCTATAGAAATTATACCAAGAAAAGACAACCAACATGTAGATGAAGTGGAAAGTACCACATCTTTGATTCTTATCCACATTAATGATGACCAAACTATTTTCATAATTAAATGATTACAATCACCATCAATATCTAACATGGATTTGGTTGCACCATCTATTTTAGCCATTGCATGTAGTTCCACAACTCCAAAATGGTTCTCTGATATCTATAACTTTCTAAACAAATTTATTATACCAAACACTTTTTCAAAAAATGACAAATGCAAGTTACAAAAACAATCCCTCCATTATGTAATCATTGGTGGAGACCTATTTAAATTATCCTTCAATAGACAGTTGCTTCGATGTTTGACTTTAGTAGAATCCAAAATTATTCTTACATAGATACATGATAGTAGAAAATCCATGTCACATAAATTGATTTGATAAGGGTACTACAGATCCACCATAGAATATTAATGTTTACAATATGCAAAACTATGTGATAAATTTAAATAACATAGTAACTTACAACATCCACCATCACAACAATTGTAGCCTATTGTCTCTCCATGACCATTCATGTTCTGGGTATTTGATCTTATTATAAAAATTAACCCTAAATCTACCGATGGACATAATTTAATAATCATAGCCACAAAATATTTTACCAAATGGGTATAATCCATTCTACTTCAATCTACTATAGGTGAGGACATTTGTAGCTTTCTCATACCTCGTATTATTTCACATTTTGGCTTGCTCTTAGCCATCATTTTTGATAATGGAACATCATTCAAGAATAAAACTATCAAGAAATTTTGGACAAAATATAATATTAAACACACATTATCCACTTCATATTACCCATAAGGAAATGGTCAAGCAAAGGCTACCAATAAAACCATCAACAACATTTTGAGCAAAATAGTGACCAAATTTAGACATGATTGACACAATCAACTAGTATTTGCATTATGGGCCTATCACAAAATTATCTTCATTCCCATAGGAGCCACTCCTTATTCACTTATTTATGGCATAGAAACTATTTTACCATTGGAATTAAATATCCCATCTATTCATGTCTCCCTTGAAGGTTTTCTCACTGATGACCAATATCGTGAAAAGTGTCTACACCAACTCAAGTAGTTAGACCATAAATGCATTCAAGCAATAGAACATCTTATAATCTACCAATAATGTATACAATTATCCTAAAATAAATGAGTTCACACTAGAGATTTAAAAGTTAAAGATCTCATTCTTAAAGAAAATCTACGCATTATCAATGCCAAAGAAGAAATCAAAGGAAAATTCAAACAAAATTGACTAGGTCCATACATTATTAAAAAAAAATCTTATCCCTAAAGTGGATCATCTAGCCTCACTTGAAGGAAAAAAATCAAAATTTCAATGAATATTATGCATCTATGTAGATTCCATGTCTAGCATTTCATTTCACATATTGTATTGTACATAATTTTTCAAGATTACTTATACATAGTTTCTCAGTAATTCTTGTACATAGTTTTCTTATGATTGATTATACATAGATTATTTCTAAAATAAAAAAATAATATGTTAAAATCCAAAAACATTCAAATATATCAAAATACCAAAAACATTTCAATTGTATGCATCATCCATGCTTTACATTTCTACTACCATGCTAAACTTACATTTTGTTATTTAATGCTATTATTTTTTTATTTATCTACATTACCATGCTTCACTTGATCTTATTTGAGTGTGTGTAGTGACTCCTAGACCCTTTATTTCTTCACTCTACCCATTTAAGGGGCATCTTACTTTTACATTTGAGACATAGATCAATATACATACCCACTGTGGGCATCTTCTACATGACTACACCTTCTAAGTTATGTCATTCCTACACCACACACTCTAGTTATCATGTTTATGTACATTACATACTAGATTACATAAATTATTTTATCGACACTCACTAGTATATAACACTTGTGTATTTCTTAGCATATACCTAGTCTTGTACTACATGTCTTACATACTTTCACTTCTTTCTTTAATTGGTTAGATGCAATTGTATTTCTAGTATTTACATGTTTTCCTTTCTTGATTTGTGTAGCTAGATGTGATTGCATTTATCAATTCATTTTTTGTCTACTATATGTGCCTTAAGACATTTCCCAATGTTTTTTTTCTTCTATTCTTGTGTGTGCCTTGGGATATTTTTCAATGTCCTTTTCTTGTACTCTTCTATGTGATTGTGGATTTCACACCAACCTTCCTTGTTTCTAATTATATGTGTATGTTACATTTGAACATGCCTTGTATGTTCTATTTCATGTTTGAGTGACATGTGCCCATATCCCTTATTTTCTTGACCCCTTAGCCATTATTGTATGCTTCTTGCTTTTTACCTTGTGTGCTTGTTGCTTGTTTTCTTTTCAATAGTTTGCAATGTCATGATCCACATCATGCATTATATTGATTTTTGGGATGCCATGATGGACATCATGCTCCATCCCTCCATGATAAATAATAACTAACCATGCTTCAAATGCTATTTTAGTACATTGCACATGTTATTACATTGATTATATCTATCTAGGAATACCCTTGTTGATCTAAAAATTTCTCATTACAAACCATGTTATATCTTGATATATCTTGTCAATCATCATTGTTATATCATGTATCCTATATCATAACACACTTTTAAGGATATTTTTTCCAAGTAAAGTCACTATAGGTTATCTATTCTGACCCTCAAAAGAGGGATAAACATAAAGGGCTTTTATCATAGAGATCAGAGCTCCTACCAGTTGAAAAATCAACATTCAAAACACCTAGAACAACAACTAAACTTCAAACCAAGTAGAAAATACCAAGTATATAGTGATGATTATAGAAGTGTCATCAGAATTAGCTTAGGACAATAACACCAAGATTGGACTATAGCACTAGATATTAGTGTGTCTATTTTCAACACTCTTATCCAAATAGCAAAAAAAATAGGTTTTCTAGAACCAAGCATAAAAATAGGTTCAGTTACAGATTTACACATTCAGAGTAGTTTAGAATCAATAGTTTTTAGAATACTTTTACTTAGAGAAGTGAGATATAGGGTTAATCATGCATGGCATGATGGCTCTCACTTATAATTTAAAATATCGTAGTTGATATAACTTCTAGATCAAAATCCATGTTTTAGACACTAGTGATTGGTGGTAATGTGTGCAGCACATGTCTTCTCTTCTTTCCAAGTTTAGTACATTACCCAAGCATTCTCAATATTTGTGTGCCTTTTTCCATCTACAAGTGTTTGGTATCATTTTAGTGTGGCTTTCATACAAGCCTAACCTCCACTTTTTGGAATGGATTTTATATAAGCCTAGTGCCGAGTTTTAGAATGGCTTTTATATAATCCTAATCTCCACCTTTTTGGAGTCACCAAGAATGGCATAGTTTTCAACATAAATTTATCTATCCATGCCACATTGTTAGATTATAGAGAATTCATGGGCTTCAAGAGCCATCTCATAAGACACACATGTCATATTGGTATTAGTTCATAGCTTCATTTCATGGGGTAATGATGGAGCCAAAGGACTAGATATCCTTTTTATTCTTGAGTCACCCACTCAAAGGGATTGGACACACAATCCAAACATTGATTAGCACATGCATGATCACATAACATCACTTAATGGCTGAAGATGGAGCCAAAGGGCTATCCTTTATATTCCTGAGCCACTCTCAATGAATTGAGCACTCAACTTGGTTCATGATATTACTCTTGATCTAACATCACTCAACATCATAATAGGTTTTATATTGGTTCACGTATCTAGTGAGGTTTATTCATTCCTTTCTCTTCCTCTCTCTCTTACCCAATTTTATATGTTCTTATTTTAGATATAGTGTATCTAGTAAGAACTGATATGCTCTTTGTTTTTTATGATAGATTCACACTTCATAGCATGCTCTCTCTACACACACCCATCATCACACAACTTCATGAACTTCACCCTTATAGGTAAGTTTATGTACACTTTCTATTTTTTATTTATCCTGGTATTTCACTTTATTGTATCACAAGAATCAAGAGGGGTAAATTTAGTCATATAAAATGTGAAAATTGGTAACTTGAGTATGGACTATGACACCCAACCCATATCTCCCTCTTTCTTACTCTCATGACCCTCATAGGCATCTTTTCATTGATTCCTAGTCATCTATATCCTTTTAGACATTGATTCCACCTCCTCTAGGTAGCATTTCTAGTGATGATTTCATCGGCCTGGGCCCCATTCCTTTAGGACTATAGTACCCAAATTGGACTAGAGAATCAGACCTTGGGGTGTTTGTTTCTAATGTTAATGTCCAAGTGCATTTTTATTGCCAATGGTCATTTATTTCTTCATATCCTCCTTATCGGCCTATTGTGAATACATTCGACCCATGAGTAATAAATCCTTATAAAATCCCATTTAAAGTTCATTTATAAGGGGTTAGAAAATATCACAAAGTAAGCAAGAATACAAGCAAGACTACTAAGGAATTCTTTCTTATTCTCTGCATATAGCTAACCAATACTACTACAAGATTTTTCAAATCCTTACCCCAGTCCCTAGCCACCTCAAGCACACCCAATTTAGAATTTTGCATCTTCATACACATTAATTCACAAATCACATCAAGTGGGTGAAATACATATGGCTTGATCCCTCTTCAAAGTATTGGTATGTAGGTAGCATCCCATACAAGGTGTGTGGACACACGTTTAGTACATCTTAAACACACTAACCCCCTATTCTTTCTCAAGTATTGTCAAAGCATAATGGATTCTAAGGTTTTAATACTAAATTAGCTTTACAAGGAGTTCTATGGACATCCAACAATTATAATTTCATAGGTAGGCTCACACAGACACAACAACAAAAACCTAGAAAGCTCAGGTCTCCTAGACAATAGAGGTAGAAGAGGACTATAGCATTAGACCCCAAGGTGTCCTATTTTGTGCTCTTATCCAATCAATAAATGAAGATTGGATCCAAATCTATGATAGTATCTTAGTCCTGGATAGTGAATTTTAGATCCTATAACAGTCATCTCATTCAGTTTCTAGTTAAGTCTTATTTTATCTCCCTTATTACTATTTTTATAAAGATTCAAATTATAATCAAACTATACAAATAAATGCTCAATTATTTCATATTTTTTTTACTAATTACCTATTCCATACCCTTAACTAAATTAGGAATAATACACCAATATTCCCAAAATTATTAAATCATTATAGATTTTCACCTTGGACCTAATTTTGATCACGATTCCTTCATTCGTAAGTATCAACAAGCTTATGAGATTACATAAAAGATTATAAAACACATGACAAATCTCAAGACTTGAATCAATCAAATGCTCATTTAGCTATCTATAAAGACCCTTTTCCTAATCATCAATATATTCAAGATACCCAAGACAAGCCCACCCCTTCACCAATAATGTCAAAAGTCTTGTTGAACCAATTTTTGAAGAAAATGTGGTTAGCATGAATAATATGTGAAGGGTGGTGTATTTCATTGATTCCCAACCTATCTACACTCCATCTAGAACATGTCATTTTATCCAAGATTCTTCTCCAACTCATTTAAATGAGTTGTGGCAAGATGACTTTATTACCTTTGATGATCTGAGTTATGATTCTCCCTTAGATAACACTTCTCACTATATTTATACCACTCTTCCATTATCTTCTAACACTAATGATAACCAAATTTATACTAACACTTCTTCCAATTCTCAAAATCTACTTGAACCAACCACTTCATCATCTCAACATGATTTACAACCTTATTCCAAATCTACTTCTTCTTACCAAAAATAATTTCAATGCACTTATACTTCTCCTACCAAGGACCTTATTAACCATTACACACCTATATCTAAATATTTCTATCTAATTTTTTCTTTTTCCTAAGCGTGAAAAGAAGAAACTAGTTAAGAAGGGTGTGTAGAAGAATACCTATTGATTGCAAGAATGTTGAATCCAGATTTTGTGAGAAATACTCTTTGTCTAGTAAATAATGACTTAAAATTATAAATCACAACCACAAACTTTTAGGTTAGATAATTAGTTGGGTGGATTATCTAGTGTGAGCTAGATCCTAGAAGCGAAAACTTTCTAGGAGGGTGTCAATCCACCTTCTTTAAAATCTTAAGTTGGTAAATGAAAATGGAAATATTTGAATAAAATGATATAAAAATAAAAATAAACAACATCAAATTAATAAAACTAAATTCTTTGCTTAGATGGATAAAAAGAAATCAACTAGTTTAAATAATGCTAATGCTAAAAATTGGCAAAAACAAGATTGTGGCTTTAGTTCGGATTGGTTTGATAAAGATCCAAAGAATGATTTTTTTGGGGTCAATAAATGGTTGGAATGGTGAAGGTAAATATTTTCACTAAAATAAGAGGGATAAATGATCAAAAAGAGGGATAAGAAGGAAAAGGGGAAATGGTCAAAATGAGGCCAAGAAGGCAAAGTGGCAAATGGTCAAAATGAGGCCAAGTAGGAAAAGGGGTAAAGGGTGATCATGAGGTTAAAGGGATATGGATAAGAGGATAAAATTAAAATAGGGTGATGAATGAATCAATTTAAATAAGAAGGCTAAAGGGAAAGGAATAAAGAAATTAAGATAACTAAACAACAAGATTACCTCAATGCTTGAAGATGTTTGTTGATGAAGATTAGATTATTGAACATCTTTGATGATTTTGGTAAATTTTTATTGCTTCATGATCTTTTTCTCCAAGATGTAGATGAATTATAAAATTATAACCTCATATAAATACCTACAACAAGATGTTAATGACCAAAAACTAAATTGTAACATAACCTTGGGTGAAGGAGAGGGGGTATTTATAGCATTTGTTGTGAAAAATCATGCCAAAAGATGGGAATAGTGAAATGCAGAAATTGTTTCCAAGTGGGGCTCATAAATAAGTCAAGGATAAGTTTTTTGGGATTCCCACCTTAATCATGGGTCTTCCTATTTGGGTTGGTGTGTCTCCCACTTTACATATGAATCTAATTTTGAATGGGAATCATGCACATGGGTTTAAATGAGACCAAACATTTTATACCACCCTTTCTTGTCTTCATTCAAACACTTAAAGAAATGGCACATAAAATTTGGCACCATTTTCCAAGTGGAGTATGCATAATTCAAATATGAGGTTGGTGGGATTCCCACCTTGCTCATGGGTCTTCCCATTGGGGTTGGAAAGTCAAAAATGGGTGCCCTTTATCTTTAAAGAAGTAGGTATTTCATTTTAAAGGTCACTTTCATGTGTGAAGAAAAAATAAATGTTTAATGATGACCCTTTAAGGGTAAATTTTCCATATTTCAAGGGGGGACCCTTGTGATACTTAAATGAGGTCATTAAGCACCTTGGGAAATGGTCCCAGGTAGGGTATGATGTCCCACATCAAGCTGCCTCACTTCTAATACATGCCACTTACCCTATCACTTTCCATGTCACATGCCATGTCATTTTCCATGTCACTTTTCATGTCACATGCCATGTCATCATGAATAGTGATAGTGAATAGTAATTTTTAATAGTAATTTTGAATAGTATTATGTGACTAGGAGAATAGTTATTTGGCTAGGTTAAGAGGGGTTGGATAAAAATTAAGAAGGCTTGAGGGGTCTTTATGGGGTTTTGAGGCATTTAGTCATTGAAAACTGTAAGTGTGCAATTTTTTAATGTCTACATTTTGCCCCTTTTTGTTATGTGGCTCTGAATTAACAAGCTACAAAATAAAAATGAATCACTTGGTTGAACATCAAGGTGTATTAAGTATGGGAGGAGGTGTTACCCCTCAAATAAAGAGTCAATGAGGAAAACTTGAATTAGGTGTAAGTTTGATAAGTAGTTGGTGACAAGGCACTAGGTAGTGCCACAAGGTACATGGGCATGTGAAATGCTAATGGGTGTACAAAATGTGAATAAGCATGATAGTGAATATTATATAAATACTAAATCTACTAATGTTGGTAATAATTAGGTCAGATTTTACAAATACAAGAGAGGGTAACTAGTCCACAACATTGGTCATAGCTGATCAGGTCATTCCCATCAAGCCATGTAGACAAGGTCTATGTCATTTGTAAGTATCCAACTGAGGAAGTGCTCCTACTAAACAACACAAGCAGTTTATTTGTGAATGAGGTAGTGTAGTGTTCAAATGGTCAATGTTGGCAAAATAGGTTAGTGCAGTCAAAGGACTACACAAATTCATTACAAAACATGTGAAGAGGTCAAGTCAAAAAGGGCCAATGTCAAGGTGGATGTGGGAAAGTGGGCTAGTTGGTTGGAATGGGGTGGCCAAGTAGACTCCATATGCCTTACACAAGTGGATTATACCAACATAGTTCCATGGACATAATGTCCAAAAATAACTTCAGGCCTAATTTAGTTTTTCTAAGGTGGGAAGTGTTGGTTAACTTGGTTACTCCAATTTTATATCATGTAGTTAGGTCTAGTTAAAGGATGTTGGAGAAAGGGAAGATCCAAAGGGTGGAAAATATGGATATCAAATAGTTTTTTGGTTGGTTAAGTAGAAATGGTGGATGATTACCTAGGATGAAATTAGATGATTACATCAACTATGAAAAAGGAATATACAACCATGGATAATCAGGTTCTAGAATGAAATTTTTGCCACCATCTTAAAGAAAATAAAAGGGAGACATATGTTTTACCAAACTTTAGAAAATCTGATACTACTCAAAGTTTTGCAGTGAGTCGATGGGTTCTGTTATCACCATCTAAATAAGTCAACATTATGCATACTCCACAACAATGTCAATAATAAGATATGGAAGGGTATTATTTAATTATTTGGGGAAGCAAAGTAGTAGAGTGGGTAAATGAGAAGTGTTGAATATTTGAACCCTTGACCCTTGAGTCAGTGGAGCCCCAAAATAAGTAATCATTGAGTTTTGAGGGAATTTAAAGAAAGACCCTGAGGGGTTTTGGAATATGGAGAGGGTGACTAATAATAATATTAATTAAATGAGGGATCATGTTGTGAATTTAATTCATTAAAGAAAAGTCATGGAGGATACAAGGAAGAAAACAAGGAGATGTACGTAGAAGTGGCACAACTAGTGACCACACTCTAAATAAGTGGAGTTTGAATTGGAGAAAATAAAGGAGGTCCAATAAGGGATGAGGTGAAGGAAGACTAGGAGATGGATGAAGAGATAGGTAGATAAAATAATGAGGTCATGGATAAATATGAAGGTGGAGAAGGATTGAAGGAGCCAAGTATGGACATATTAAAAAAAAAGAGTTTGGGAAGAAGGAGTGTCATCACGAGAGACAAAAAAATGAAATTAAATGGAGAAAAGAGAAGAAAAATAAGAGGTATAAGATGGGGGGTGAGGGATGCACTAAATAATGATAGATTATAATTGAAAATGATGGGGAGAGAAGTGTAATAATCATGAAGGGTAAGGGGAGGATGGGAAATATGAGAGGCCATGAAGGGTTTAAAAATAAGTCTAAAAAAGACCAAGGAGAAAATACTTTGGTGATAAAAATGAAAAATAAGGAAATAAATGGAAGAGAGAAAACAAGAGGAAAAAGGAGTGAAATGAGGACACAAAAAGGATGATAGAAGAGTGACGAAGCAGGTGGTATCTTGACCAAGTAAGCATGGATGATGATAGGTAATGATACAAAATATATGGTGGTTTTGGAGATGAGAATAAGATGGAAAATGGGAAAGGGGTTAAAAAAAACAAAGGGAAGTGAAGGATGGGTAAATAACAAGCTAAAGAGATAAGGTATGTGTCAATCAACTTGTTAGAAGAGGTAGACAAGCCAAAAAGGGGTGAGGTGGTGAAGAAATAGGGGAACACAATGAAAGGGCATGAAATGAAAATAAGGGATGAAGATCAAGGATGATAAGAACAAAAAGGAAGAATCGAAGCAAGGACACAAAGTATGCATACTCACACTTATGCAAAAGATAAGTGAGTACCGAGATGGAAAGAGGAAAAGGGGAATGCAAAAGGTAAAAGGCAAGAACTGAGAAGAAGAAAAGAGGCAATTATGAAAGGATTCTCAAAGGATAAATACCTAGGTAAAAATTAATTATTGAGGAAAAAAAGAAGACAGAAAGCATGGTAAGAAAGCAAACAAGAAGATAGGAAAATGTGTATGGTGAGAAGAGTGGTGAAATCACAGAGAGTGGTGGTACACATAAATAAAAAGTGTAGTAAAAAAAAGCTTTCAAGATGCATAGTATGATGTGTAAATGGTGAGGAAAAGAGAGTGATAAGGAGGGTACGACAAATAGCCAAGGGTGAGGGGAGATGATGAAGATAGTGAAATAAGTTGAAGGGGATAAAGAACAAGGTTGGTAATAAGTAGAGAGGGGGACCAAAAACATAAAAATTGGTTGAGGGAGTGAGATACAAAGTATGTGTAAGGAAAGGTGATGGGGAGGCTAGTGAGGTAGAGTAGGTGGTGGATTTATGGGAGATAAGAGGGTCCAATGAAGAAAGATGTCAACCCTTATGTTAAAAGAGATTAACAAGCTAGAAAAGTGCTTAAAAGGGATTGACAAGTTGAAGGAAGGGAGGTGGTGAGGATATAGGTAGAGAAGTAGAGGATAATATTTTAGGTGAGAAGGGAAAACAAAGTAAAGGATATGATCAAGCTAACCTTAGTAACTGAGAACTACCTACAAGGTCCAAAAAGACCTCAAGCTGATGTAATTCTCCTAACAATTGGAGAAAAATAAAGAGGAAGTATTAGTTGATGTTAAAATATAAGGATGCTAGGAAAAATCCAAAGCTTCCCTGATATAGGATGCCCTAAGCAAGAGGGTGATGTTAGAGATGGAAATGAGTGAGAATAAAAAGGGGATGGGAATTAGTTGTTAGTGGTCGATCTTCTTTTAAAAGTGAAGTAGCAACTACATAACCCATGGACATCAAGCCAATGTAGTTCAAAAAGGGTAGGATAAATAAGTGGGTTAGTTTGTGTTGATAGAGGATTTGGGTGTTAGTGAAGGTGATGGGGAAGGTGTATGGTATAGACTAGTGAATAGTTATTATAATTATCCCACATTTAGTAGGATGAGAGACATGGATGGGTAAGGTAGGATAAATAAGAAGGGAACACAATGCTAAGCACCATAAATGACCTTTAATCGAGATAATCCATAGAAGAGGTGTCTTTGTGAGGAGATTTTACCTTCTAAAATTATGTGAGGGTATAGGCATAGTGCTAACATCTATCATTATGAGTTGAGTTTTAGGAGGTGGGTGTTTATCCAAATCTACATAGTCACTTTACCCAAGGTTCACCACCACTATAAGCTATGTTTTAAGGGTAGTAGTGAAGTGATGACCTGTAAAGAATTTATTTTATGATCAAGTAGATTCTACAAGGTATAAAATTGGTAGGTTGGTGAATGATAGAGGATGGATCATGCCTAACCTAAGAGCTACATGGGTAAGCTAGATGAAAGGCGGCCATGTCTGCATCCTCAATCCCAATTCCTTAGAATTGATGACTTGGATTTACACTTAGAAGAGGCCTTAATAGCAAGGAACTACAAATTCTAGGATTTTGTTTATATAGGTGGAAAAGGTGATCACCCCTTTTCCATAGATGAACCCTCATTTGGCATAAAATAAAATATTGCCATGTTAAAGCAGGTACTACTGATGATTAGGGTCTAAAATTTAGAGCCTATAGTAATGGGTTGGTAGTAATAGGAGGGTAGAGGGGATAGGAAGGTGAATGTATTGTTTTGAATTAATGTCATCCTACCTCTGATATAAGAGTTTATATAGTCGTAAGCATTTGGGAATTACCACCAATAGCAATAGTGGTAGTTGTGAAGGCGTGATCATTATAGTGACCCATGGTTAGAAGCCAATTTATGTCAATCAAGCTAAAGGTGAAAATGACACAAATTACCACCAGGATTACAAGGATTGCAAGATGACAAAGCAAGGAAAGACATCAGATATAGATTGGATGATAAGGGCAATAAAAAGATATCATAATGGTGCATAATGGCTTTATCGAGATGACAAATCAGATCAAGGGTGATGTGTCCACATGAAAAGGTAAGTAGACATGACCATTTCAAGTGGGAAGACTATTCAAGGGAATCAATGACATCATATGACCTTCTTAGTTGATGGAATGGAGAATCATGTCAACAAGTTAAAATGGTTAGGTATTCTATTTAAAGAATCATGATAATGATGAATGTCTATCATTGAGTTATTTGGTTTTGTAAGTCATAGAGAGTGTAGAGTACTACACAAATTTGAAGATGGTGAATAATGGGAATAATGGTGGAGATAATTAGCAACCCCTGTGACCTAAAATAATTAATATAGTGAATGTGTAGATCTATCAGATATTGCAACATGTAATGGTGATAATATAAGTACTATTAGATCTACAATAAGAGGAAAGGTACCCATGGCTCAAGATTTAGCCTAAAATCTTACCTCTGTAGCAGTGAAGAATGCAAGAATTTTATTATACAAGATGTAGGGTTGGAGAATATTATCATTGATATGTATATGGAGGGAACCCTCACTATCCAAGGGGATGTGTGATGAGGCAACAATCGGTGGTACCTATACAAGAAAAATAACTAGAGTAGAGGGATACAATGGCTATGTTAGGTGAGTACGGTGAAAGACTAAAAGTAGAATATGATTCTTGTTATATGGGGATGAATGTGAGAGAGGAAAATAGTGTATACCTTTTAGTGGTTGCTAAGACAAGGAATGGTATGGCTGTTAGTTCAGAGAGTAATTAAGTAGAAGGATGGTTGAACACAAATTTAGAGTCACCAGATAATTGGTCTAATGATTAGGTAGGAAAATAATGTATACATGTGCTTTAGTCAATGTGTGTAATCTGATGACTATGTATGTGTCATGTGACTCCTTGCACGCTAAATAAAATATTGCATAGTTTGCTATAAACATATATAAAATGCATTGGATGTCACTTATTGAATGTTATCATGCTTAAAGTTATGTGCATAACAATGAATGTTATGGTTATGGTTATGAGTTATATGGTTATGGTTGTTTTATTCTCACTTAATGTAAAAAGAATGAGTATTGTTATTACAACACTAGATGGTAAACATCATGATGAAAACATCAAACAAGCATATTAAGATAAGAATAGGGCATGATGCTTTGTTTTGACAAGGACCAAAAATAGACCCAAAGTGGGATTGGCTTAATGAATGTAAACCCTTCAAACACTATGCATAAATAGTCCTTAGTTGATAAAAAGAGTTTCTTGATCACACAGTGTCAAGTAAGATTTAAATCCCTTAATTTACAGATGGTTTAAGGGAAGATGATTGATAGGTGGTGTGAAGGGTAAAGGGTGATATGTATGATAACCTCATGTGAATTAGTTTTCCCCTTCTATGGGTGACCTAAGAATGGTAACAGACAAGTCCATATCATATGTTAGATGTAGACTAATCAATGTGGGAAGTCTATATGTGAAAACTAATTATAGTTTCCAAGTTATTATGTTGCATGAGAGTTGATTACGAATTTAGAATCTATTGTGATAGTGGGTCTTTTTCTTTATTTTCTATATATGGGAAGTTAATCGATGTAGCAAGCTCCCAAGAAATTACTTTTCTTTTCACAAAATAAACGTATCCATCCTTTAAGGAAGTGGTCTAAGCTAATTGGCTTGTTTAATATTCTTGATAGTTGTCCTTCAAAGGAGTAGTCTACCTTACATTTGGAAATTTTTATTTTGTTTTTGAGTAGTTGTCCTTCGAGGGAATAGTCTACAATGCTTAAGATATTGACCCAATTAGTATTTTGGTATCCAAATTATGTCTAAAAGCAATATGTTTAGACATGGACAAGTGTAATTAGGGTTAGAGGTTTAATTTTATAAGGGCAAAACTTTAACACAATAAGGTCAATGATATGTGAAAAGGTGTGGTTTTGAGAGACAATGACCATGGGATTCCATCTTGTGAAAGACAAAAAGTATCCATGAGAACCATGCTATGAGTAGAGCCATAGTACCCATATTTAGGATTAGGCTATGAATGTGATTTTTAATCACATGGTTCTATGTTGTATCAATTATCCTCAAAAGGAGAGGATAAATATGGGTGAAGGTTAAAATCTTGTAACCAAGGGATGAGCTTAAGTTAGAAAAAAGGAGTGTGCTTGATCTTTCTTTAACAAAAAATGGGTGTAGATGCGAAGCATTGAGGGGATCAGGTTCTAGTTTTCCTTTGCGATAGGATAAATGATAAGATCTTGATCCATACTTATGGGTAATGATGTAGGGTCTAAGCTAATTGAAAGCAAAATTTCCTAATTTACTCTTTTCCATGTTGGTTTTCCTTTAGGACAAGGTCTCTAATATTGAATTCTCATTGTTTGAGCTACTTATTATAAGCATGTTTGATACATTTTTTATAGATATAGAGGTGGGTGAGGGATTCTAAATGATGTTTATCAAGTATCTCTAGTTGAGATAAATAGTGCTGACAAAAATTTTACTCAAAAATAAGCTCTTGCAAAGATATGTGAAGAGAGGGGATTTAGACTTCAAGAGGTAAGACTAACTCATTCCAAAGACTAAAGAGAAATAGATAGCACCTGTAGAGGTTTGAATGCTAGTATTATAGTCCCATAAAGTGAATGGGATGTGCAAGTACCAATCTTGACCTGAAGTATTAATGGCTTTGGTGAGCATTTTGATAAAGATTTTGTTAGAGGCTTCCACTTGTCCATTTTATTTTGGATGGTAAGGTGAGGAAAAGCTTAAATCAATGTCAAATGCATCACATATATTTTGAACCTACATGTTTTTGAAATATTTTTCATTATCAGTAATGATGTTATGGGGAACACCAAAGTAGTAGATGATATGATGGTTGATAAAGTTGAAAATCTTCTCTACTTTGGTCAAGATAAGAGGGATAGCATCCACCCACTTGGTGAAATATTTGGTGTCTATGATGATGGAGCTATTCCACTATGAATAATGGGGGTTAATTTACCTAATGAGATCAAGCCTTCATTAAGATAAATACCAGAAGTCTTTAGATACCTAGAGGCTATTCACAAGCACATAATGTAAATTAGCATGTTATTGACATTTTACACAATTTTTTACATAATCACAACATTCTTGGTTGAGGGTGGGACAATATTATCCAAGGCAAAGGATAAATTTAGTGACCACTAGGCCACTAAAGTGTCCCCCATAGATCCCATCATGTGTTTCCTTGATGGAATGGGAAGTTTCATGGTTGCATAGGCAATGAAGAAGGAGACCGTCAAAACCACAATTGTAAAGGATTCCCCCTAGGATGGTGTAATGAGAGGTACTCTAAAAAAAGGCTCTTTGAGAGTTCCTAGAGAGGTTGGGAGGAACAATGACTGGGTTAACGTAGTTAAGAGTTTGGTCATAGCAAATGTCAGGTGAGGATTTCTCTATGCTAAAAATGGTAGAGATATCATATTGGTTATAGGAGGGAGTGGTAAAATGATGAATGGTGATAAGGATTTTTGAATTGGAAGGTTGAGAAGGTATTTAGGAAGCAAGGCAAGCCATTGTATCTATGAATTTGGTGGTAGATCGAGGAATAGATTAGACTAGGTAATGTTTGAATGATGTCAAGAGTTTATCAACTAAAAGTTTATATTTTTGAAAGACATAATTCTTACATTGATAGGATCCATTAACCTAGTTGACCACAAGCTGGGAATCACCAAAGACATGGATTGTCTTAAGTCCCAAGGTCAGAGTAGTTTGGAGACCAATCACTAGGGCTTCATACTCAACAATATTATTAGTACATTCAAAATCAAGTTTGAAGGAGAGAGGAAGGGGTTTTCCATTGAGAGGAATGAGAATAACTCTAGCACCCTCTCCTTGCTGGCACTTTGAACCATCGAAAAACATGGGTATTTTTTAGGTTATGCCATCTTCTTGAAAAAACATTTTGATAGACTTGTCTAAAAAGGCAAAAGTAAGTTGTTGGTTGTTTGATAAAGGAGCTTCATCTAATTGGTCATTAATGACCCACCCTTTAATCAAATTATATTGGAGAAATTTAAGGTTGAATTTAACTAGGAGCATGTGCCACTTACCCATACATTGATTTTTGTATGGTTTAGAGTGCATGTACTTGATGGCATAGGTTTTATGGTTAATAATGTAGTGGTGGGGCTTGGTGGCCACAAAGGTCAATGCTAAGTAGATTTTCTTAGTATGTGTATATCGAGTCTCTTATTCTATAAGGATTCAGATAATGTAGTATATGACTTACTCTTTGGGTTTTTCATCTTGGTGAGCAAACATTGCCCCTAGGGAATGGTTAGTGGCAAAGATATATAGGTAAAAGGGGTGGATATCCTTCGAAAGGGTGAAAATAGGTGGTGACAAAGGGTACTATTTGAGAGAATCAAAGTCCTTTGACAATAACCATTCCATTTGAAAGAGACATCCTTCTTCAAAAGCTGATGGAAAGGTTGGCACCAATCAAAAATTTGGGAAATGAAATGACAAATGGATTGAAGTTTTCCCTGTAGGCTATAGAGTTGCTTAAGGTGGGTTAGAAGAGGCATGTCCAAAATTTATCTAAATTTAGCAGAGTCTACTCTAATTCCATGAAAAGAGATGATAAATTCAAGAATCGTTCTTGAAAGGAACCCAAAATACATTTCTTGGTATTAAGACACACATGATAATGGATGAGGCATTCAAAAATGATTGTATGAACAGTCAAGTGATATGTTTGAAGTTTGGATTTCTCAAGAAGGCCATCCACATAATCTTCTATAATCTTATGGATTATATGATGGAAGATATAAGTCATGGCATGTTGGTAGGTTTACTCATCATTATTTAACCTGAAAGGCATGACTCTATAGCAAAAGGTCCCCTAAGGGGTGGTAAACGTGGTTTTATTTCTGGTCTTCAAGAGCAATCAAGATCTGATTATAACCCAAAAACCCATCTATGAGAGATAACATCTCATGGCTAACCATGAGATCAACAAGTTGGTTAATGTTGGGTAGAGGAAAGTCATCCTTGGGGTAGGTGAGGTTAAGGTCAAAAAATTCCACACAAATGTCGAGACCCCCCAATGACTTTGGTGATAGGGACAATATTTGAGACCCATTAGGGGTAGTCAATCGGTTGATTGAAGTTTATAAAGAGGAGATGTTGAAGCTTTTTTTTGATGAGAATGGATATGCAAGGATGCATGCATCAAATTTTATATTTAATAGGCTTGGCATCATGATGCGTGACTATGTTATAGGTAGTAATTGTGGGGTCAATCATAGGCATATCAATCTAAGACCAAGTGAATGCTATGGTGTAGTCTTGGAGGAAAGAGGAGAAGTTTAGAAGTTCCTCAATGTTTAGTGATTGTCCCAATTTAATAATGTAGAGGTTATCTAGGATGCCCAAGTTGATATCCATGGTGGATTCATTTGACATGGTCAATGCTTTAGAAGGAATGGAATTATGGATAGAATAATCCCTTGCACTGAGGTAAGTAAGAATAGAATCATCATCTTGATGTTGGATGGTGTTGATGGTAAGAGAATCATTTTATACCATTTCAAGGTGTATGAGTGGAAGGACTATGGTTTGGCCACCCTTTTGGTATATGAGAGGACCCAAACTAACAGTATTGACTTGAAAAAAAAGCTAGGGGGATGACATCAAGATCTTCAGGAAGGGAAAGTGGTTGGGTTGGTGAGGATGAAATATTTACCCCCATGGTGTAAATGAGTTTGGGTGAATTGGTGGGCTCTTTAGGTGGATCATACCTAAATCCAAATGACTTATGATATTTCAAAGTTTTGATGTGGGGTAACTCATGAGGCCATTGTTCATAGCGACCAAAGCCAAATCTTTTCCATGTAAATCTATGAAGATACAACTTAGTGAACTCTAGTTTGCTAAGATAGTAAAATTTAGAGGTAAATGGTTGGATGGAAGAAATAGTGATAGGGGATAGGAGTGTTCAATCAAGTCCAACATAAATGAAATTTGTTTGATAGTTAGGGAGCCTAAAGGGGATGTTGGTTTCAACATTAAGGTCATAAGAAGGGTTATGCTTGAGATTCCCATATTCTTGGGGAGTAGAGAAGGCATCTAAGGTCAAGAGTCTATATTCCCCAAGGGAAAGATGGTGGAATGTGCTTTCCATGGGGTTTTCTATAGAAATCTAAGAAGAAGGGATAGATGAGATATATAATCTTAATCAACATTTGGTGTAGAAGTTTCACGAGTTTTGGTTGTTGGGGTTGTGTCATTAGCATATGGTTGTGAGGTGGATGGAGGAATGAGGACATCATTAGGCTGATATGTCATATTTCAAGATGTGAAATGACTAGGGTCAACCTAGATAGTCATAACTTGCCTTTTGTGCTCAAATTTGACACATTGATGTAAGGTGGAAGGGACACAACTCATGACAAAAGTTCAAGGGTGCCTGAATAAAACATTGTATTAAAATTATCCTTCCACAACATAAAAAATTTTGGGAATGGTACGGGGACCTACATACATATGGAAGACAATTGTGCCCAAGGTAGTAACCATGGTATCATTGAAACAATGAAAGACCACTGTGCTTTCAGACATAATGTTCATGGGTAAGTACAACTAGTCATAGGCATGAGAGGATATAATATTGATGTTATCTCCTCCACCAATCATCACCATTTTGCTATGGGTTTGATTAATTTATGCCATAATGAAGAGGGGGGATCAGGATCCTCTAGATGAATACAAGGTATTTATAAATCTTTGAAGGTGATAAGGTTTGAAGTTTGAAGGGCCCCAATAAAGGAAGTGAGAGGTTGAGGATCATTGGCTTGGACTTCAATGCATTGCAAGGATTTTATGAGTGATTGGTGATGATGGGGAGAGTTAGGGACTAACTCATATAAGCTCATTTTTACAAATTTTTGGTGAAGTTACTTGAAGATAGATTTATAAATAGATATTGCATATGGGTTAGGGTATGGAGGGTTAGATGGGGAGGCACCTAAGATAGACACCTTGGGTTTGTTTGAAGATACAGATGGTTGGGTAGTGTTTTCTTGGGATTTAAAGATAGGGTAAGTATAAGGAATGAATGCCTTATCCTTCCCTTTATCCTTCTATTGGGCTTGAGATTGGGTAACTATGTGAATAGTGTGGATAAGGGGGTTTTATAGATTAGGTAGTTGCATTGGTTCCTCTTTAATTTTGGGTGAGATTGAAGATTGGATGGGTTGAGTTGGTGGTTGGATTGGTAATAGGGATGAAGGAGGTTTATTTGATAATAAATCATCATCCTCATACAAGCTATATATAAGTGTTTAGAGAGCTTTACAGTTTTTTATGTCATGTCCTAGTGCCCTATGCTATTCATATATCAATTTATCATTGAACCAATGGGCTTTGGTATGTGAAGTGTCAAAGGGTTTGATGGGAGGTAAGCTCAAGGAAGAAGTTTGTAATAACCATTGGAGAATAGTTAAGTAATATTTGGCTAAAGGTGGTATATTTTTAGTGGTTTTTATTTTAGGTGTTGAAGTAGAATGTTGTGTGGATGTAGGTTTGGTGGTAGGTATCTTGGGTAAATTTTTATGCTTGGTTGATCATTTTGGCTTAGGTAAGATGGTTTATGAGCTAGAGGTAGAGGAGGGCAAGATAGGTAACTTAGGAATTATCAGTGTAGTGAGAAAATGTGTCTTAGAAAGCAAGTATGAAGGTGTGAGTAACAAAGGTGGTGGGGTTTTGGTAAAAATGATGGACTTCATATTCAAGGTAGAGGAATTAGAACCCAAAATGGAGGGAAAGGTTGAGGGAGGTAAAATTTAGGGTTTTAGGCTTTTTGGTGGTTTTACTTCTTTGGTTCTTTTATTTATTGGTTTTGGAGGGGATTTAATCACTTAAGTTATCTTGGTGGGTTTAGATTTTTGAGTTTTAATTGATTTAGAAGAGGTTTTGGTTGGTTGGGTGAAGGTTTTAGTTGGTTTAGAAGGGATAGTTGGTTTGCCAAAGAAGGTATTAGAGGTTCTAGTTTGGTTCCCTTACCTTTGTCTTGACCTCTGATAGAAGGTTCCAAAATTAGAGGTTTGGTTGATGTAGTTATCTTCTCTTTTGAGATAGCATCGAAAGAGGGAGTGCATGTTTTTATAATAGGGGAGGTAGGTTTGGTATCCTCCAATGTAGGTGTGGGTATGGTGGCTTCCTTTGTTTAGGTGTCTACATGAATAAAAGGCAACTTCTTCCCTTCCATTAGGGGGATGGGGAAAGAGGTAGTTAAGGTAATGTTTTCTTCAATAATGGGTTCATCAATAATCACATTAATAGTATGTGCCTCATGAAATGGGTTTGGTTTATTATCATGGTAAGGGGTAAAAGGAGCATGATTAGGAAAAGGCTTGCAAAATATGTCAAGGGCATGGTTTAGTGGTGCTTTGGGATTGTCCAACATAATCTCCCCCTTATCAATGAGGGATTGGATAAGGTATTTGAAGGTATTGCACCTATTAATGTCATGTCTAATGACTCAATGAAAGGCACAATGGTCATTCACATTATACCAACCTGGTATGGGGCGAGAAGCATCAAACTATTAGGGTGGTTTAATTGGTGGAGGTTGGATGATATTGACTTTTAGTAACTTTTCCAAAATAGAAGGATAGGGCTCCTTAATTGGAGTTAATTACTTATGATTATTCCAATTTTGGTTTGTTTGGTTTTGATTTGAATAATTAGAGGAGTCTAAGGTTTGGTTCCTTAGGTTTTGTTGGTTAGTAGATGGTGGTGGTGCTGATTTGATGATAATGGTGTTGGTAGTTGCTTTATTTTTAGTGTTGGGATTGGTTTGGTTATTTGGTTTAGAAGAAAAGGGTTCATTGGTTTTGTAAGTTAGGTTCTTAATTTTCAACTTTAACCTTCATTCATCAATGGCTCTATTTTCTAGTTTGTGAGCCATGGTAAAAGCTTCATCAAAGGTTAAAAATCTTTGTACATGTAATGTAGATGAAATATGTTTTACACATGCCCAAGTGAAGAGATTTATAAGCTCAAGATGAGGTATTTAAAATTAAATTTGGTTGATTAAGCTCCTAAAATGAACCATGAAATTGGCAATGGATTCATCTTCAAATTATAAAATGGAGTAGAGGTCAGTAATAGAAAATTTCTTGGATATATTGATCGAAAAGTGATCCAAGAAGTTTTAGGCTAATTGGGTGAAAGAGAGGATGGAATATTTCGGTATGGAACTATACCAATCTAATGTTGATCTAGATAATGACATAGGAAAGGTATAGAGGAGAATAGAATCATCATGGGTAATCAAGTAGCATAAATGCGTAAATACTCTAAAATGTTTTTGAGGGTCTTCCTTACTTTTAAACTTGGTAAATTTTGGAAGTTTACATTGGGTCGAGTAAGGTTTGATGGGGACCAAAGGGTGAATAGGATCCTTTCAAATTTGATCATAAGATAGGATATTATTGGCTTTAGAGATGGATGACTTAAGGGTAGTCATATTATCCATGATCAACTTTATGAAATCTACTTGAGGTTGTTGGGATATGTAGTTCTATGGTATGTTTTGTTGAGGTCAGGTGATATGTGAATAAATAGTGGATAGTTGAGATGACTCCATGTATGGGTATGTGGTCCTTAGAGGTTGGGTGGAAGATATATTGGTATGTCAATGTTAATGATTGGGTAGAGGTGGGTGGTTGGGTAGCAAGCATATGACCCTATGGGTTATGAAGATAACTAAAGGTTGTGTGTTAGGTTAGAGTGGTAGTTGGGTTAATGGTTGATGGAAGGGTGGTGACCCTCAAACTAATTAGAGGTAACATAGAGGGTATGTATGCCTTAAGGCTTAGAATTGGATTATTGTTTTATGGATTTGGGATAACTAGAAGAATATGGGTAGAGTTAAAGTTAGACACTCCTATTACACGAGAGTGATTAGTAAGAGGTATAAGGGCATTGGTAGTTTGGGTTGGCAAGTTAGTTTTGAAGGAGTTGTTGGTTGATGATAAGTTTGGAAAAATATAGTTTGAGTATTTCCCATAGTAGTAGAGGTATTCCCCATGAGATGGAGAGGCATGCCATAAAATGGATCCATAAGTAGTGTCAAAATTAGGATTTGGTAAGACCTAGTTATTAGGTAGTGTTGTAAGGTTGCATGGTTGTTGTTTAGAAAAGTGGCAAAATATGCATCTCCTGGGACTACCCAAGTAGGACTTCCTAGAGAGTGAAGGGAGTTTGTGGGTTCATAAGTGTGTTCCATAGATGAAGAGGCAGAAATTGGTGATGGTTGATTTGGTGGTGGTTTTTTTCCTCGAGGTCCTTTTGTTGTTGGTGAATGAGAACCATATGAGATGGTAAGAAAGGGATGATGCATTCTCACGCCTCAAACAAATAAAAAATATTTAATTCAAACAATGCATTTACTAAGAGTGCGTTAAATCCTAGGATTCTTTTTATCTCTCTTTTAGCTTATGCCTTGAAAAATGTGAAGAGGAAATTGGCTTAAATAGGTCCTAAATAAGGTATCCTATATTTAACTTTAGTTTTATGTTTAAGCACTCAATAAGAAGTATATATTAGATCAAGTCAATGGCGTGCTGCTAAGGGCTTACTCCCCTCACTTCATGATCCTAAAGTCAGTGTAGGTGCTTAGCCAATATATACTAATTACCAGAGTTTACACTCAACCAGAGAGTTGAGTTGGTTATCCCCTCAGTGATTAAATCCAAGTATGATAACCAAGAAAGGGTAATGTGATCTACTAGGTGATGAAATCCTAGTCAAGACTTGTCTCAAATGAGTTTTATGCTTTTTTTTTGTAAGTGGTTTAGTTGTTTAACATTTGTGAACTATGATTAATTTTCTTCACTTAATTAATCTAGGTGAACTAGAGACAATAAAGCAAACAATGGATGCAAGGTTTATTTTAAATAAAAAATAAAATTTCAGATTTTTTTAAATGCACACAAAATTTCTAAATGCAAGATGAAAATTCAAGTCTTAATCCTAAGATAATATTTATTTCTATTTCTTTTTTTTTAAATGCAATGAAAATAAACTTTGACTTTTCTAAAATAAAAATACAACTAAAACTTGTGTTTTTATTTTTTAATTAAGAAAGAAGCAAAGCTTAATTGTCCTAAAATGTAACTAAATGAGTTTCACTAATGAAATTATAAATTTCCTAAAACATATATGAACCCAATAAAATTCACGAGTCCCACCAGGCATGCCAAAATGTTTCTATCTAATTTTTGGTGTTTCCTAAGTGTGAAAAGAAGAAACTAGTTAAGAAGGGTGTGTAGAAGAATATATGTTGAATGCACACATGTTGAATCTAGACTTTTTGAGAACCAATCTTTGTCTATAGAATAATTACCTACAATTATAAATCACTACCACAAACTTTTTGGTTAGACAAGTAGTTGGGTGGATTGCCTAGCGTGAGCTAGATCCTAGAAGCAAAAGCTTTCTAGGAGGTTGTCAATCCACCTTCTTAAACACTTAAGTTGGTAAATTAAAATGGAAATATTTGAATAAAATGATATAAAACTAAAAATAATAATATAAAATAACAAAAAACTAATTAATAAAACTAAATGCTTTGCTTATATGGCTAAAATAAAGTAACTAGTTTAAATAATGCTAATGCTGAAAATTGGCTAAAACCAGACTGTGGTTTTGGTTTGAATTGGTTTGATAGAGGTCCAAAGAATGATTTGGTTTGGGTTTTTAAATTGTTTTGATGGTGAATGGAATTTTTTTCAAAAAAACAAGAGGTATAAATGATCAAAAATAGGGATAATAAGGCAAAGGGGAAATGGTCAAAATAAGGCCAAAAAGGCAAAGGGACAAATGGTCAAAATGAGGCCAAGAAGGCAAAGGGGTAAAGGGTGATCATGAGGGTAAATGGATATGGATAAGAGGATAAAATTAAAATAGGGTGATGAAGGAAGAAATTTAGAGAACAACTCCAAAGGGAAAGGAATAAAGAAATTCAGATAACTGAACAACAAGATTACCTCAATACTTGAAGATATTTGTTGATGAAGATTGACTTGTTGAAGATCTTTGATGATTTTGGTAGAGTTTAATTGTTTCATGATATTTTCATCCAATATTTGGATGAATTACAAAATGATAACCTCCTCCAAATACCTAAAACAAGATGTTAATGACCAAATACTAACTTGTAACTTAACCTTGGATGAAGGAGAGGGGGGGTATTTATAGCATTTTTTGTGAATAATTATGAAAAAAGAGGAGAATAGTGAAATGTGGAAAAATTTTCCAAGTGGAGATCATAAACAATTCAAGGATGAATTTTTTGAGGTTCCCACCTTGGTCATGGCTCTTCTCATTTGGGTTGGTGTGTCTCCCACCTTGCATATGAATCCAATTTTGAATGGGAATCATGCACATGGGTCTAAATGAGACCAAAGACTTTTCACCACCCTTTATTATATTCATGAAATAACTTAAAGAGATGGAACACAAAATGTGGCACCATTTTCCAAGTGGTGAATGCATAATTCAAAGATGAGATTGGTGGGATTCCCACCTTGCTCATGGGTCTTCTCATTTGGGTTGGAAAGTCAAAAATGAGTGCCATTTGTATTTAAAGAGGTAGGTATCTAATTTTTAAGGAAACTTTAATGTTATATTTCAAAATACATGTTTAATAATTGCCCCTTAAGGGAAAATTTGACATATCCCAAGGGGGGGCCTTGTGATGCTTAAATGAGGTCATTAAGCACCTTGGGAAAGGATCCTAAGTAGGATATGATGTCCCACATCAATCCACCTCATTTATAGGCCATGTCAATTTCCATATCACCTTCCATGTCACTTGTGATGTCACATTCCATGTCATCATGAGTAGTGATAGTGGGTCCCACAGTGAATAGTGATAGTGAATAGTATTTTTAAATAGTACTTTTAAATAGTAATTTTGAAAAGTATCATGTGACTAGGAAAATAGTGATTTGGTTAGGTTAAGAGGGGTTGGTTAAGGATTAATAAGGTTTATGGGGTCTTTAGGGGGTCTTGAGGTATTTAGTCATTGAAAACTATAAGTGTGCAGTTTTATAGTGTCTACACTAACAACCTTCTTATGGGCTATGATGAATGGGATCCCATTACAATGCTCTCTAATCTGCTATCCCAAATTTTGTTCTTTGAGATTATGAGGACTTCTCCCCACCATATATTCTATCTCATGCAACTACTATTTGATATTAATGTTCCTCATCCTCTTCTAGTAGGACAGGAGGTAGCTTTATCTAGTTATGAATATGTTATATTACAACAATATGAAGAGATATCTATCAAATTTGACAAAACTATAAACACTTCTCTTTCCTTAAAATTTCTCATAGATTCTATAATTCTTGATAATATTTAGCTTCATGTCGATGATCATCCCTTATTAATTAACATCCAAATAGGTGATATCCAAGTTAAGTGTGCATTGATTGATGAGGGTTCTAGCACTTGTGTTTCTTCTCTCAATTTTATTAAGACTTTTGAATATTCAAAATGCAATCTCAAGTATAAATAGAACACATGCCAAGGATATGATAGAAGTAAAATCCCTCCTCTAGGTTGTGTGTGGCTTCCCATTACCATCCTACCTATCACCATCTATGTGAAGGTGATGATTTATAACTTCCCCATTTCTTATAACATCTTGCTTAGTAGGCCATGGACTCATTGCATGAGAGTTTTTGCTTCTCCCACCTACCAATGTGTTAAATTCCCTCTTAATGGATACATTTATAGGATTAAAAGTGACACTAAGCCTTGGAATATTTAACAATTCCAAGATTATCATGTATTTAAGATTTCTACTCTTGAGCCTCTTCCAAGTGTTCCATTTCATGAGTCTCAATGTCTCAACTTTCCTATTAATTCATTGTGAGGTTAAAGTGGACATCCCAAGCTCATTGGTAACATTCATCCTAAAATCTTAGATTTTGATGATGATAAGCCTAATGAGATTAACTTAAAGATTAAAACTTCTGATCTCTTACCTCATCTCATCTCACAACTTCCTACTTCCTTGCAACTTTGCTCGCACAAGCCTCCTTACGATGACATTTCTATAGTTTTGACCAATACTAAGCATTATATTCACCATACTTCCTCAAATGATAAGGTCATCCCTACTTACATCATTAAACTTCACACCATAGATTATGATGATGGATATTCCTTATATGATCCATTATTAAGTGATCTTATACAACCACGTGATGCCAAGATTATTTGTTATCATTCTTCTTTGCTTGATTATTTTCATGAATATCATCATTTTCCTTCACTTATAGTTCTTGATTTTTTAATTTTTCCCCTTTATCTTAGGTAGAGATGGCACTGACACATCCAATTTTTGAGGAGACACATAAGACTATGATCATGGGTCATGTTATGACTGGGTCTTATGACTTTGCTAGGTTCCTTGACCCTCCAAGCTAGTTTACACCTAAGGTTGGTATAAATCTCCTTAGACCTTATGTAGATCTTGGTCATCCCTTAATATATTCCAATATATTTTATCCCCTTCCCTCTCCTACTATAGTTAAGCCTTTTTTGATCCTACTATTGTTGAGCCTACCCTTATTTCTGATTCTATTGTTCCTTTTGTTGAGCCTAGTTTTATTCCTTCCTCATCATCACCTTCCCATCGTGATGGTTTTATTCAATTAACTAAGATAGCTACTCTACCCAATAAATGGGCCAATGAGTGTTCTCTAGATTCTTCTACTCCTATTTCACCTCTCTCCATGAGTTTTTCTAATAAAACCACTCACAAGCATATATGTTGCTTCTATGAGACAGATAATCAATCTTCCAGCTATTATCACAAATTGTGACAATATATTGATACCTTTCATCCTTATTCCCCATCATCAAACAAATTCATACCCCTCAAAAAGGTACTTCCTAAATATCTACCCAAGTATGGTAAGGAATATTGTCTATGGAATCTGTGTGGCACCCATCATACCGATCACTGCCACATCTTTCAACATCTTAAGGATTACCTTATAGCCATTCCCAAGCCTTATACCACTCCTCCCATTGTTCATTCCCATAATAAGATTCATCCTTCTCCTATGGATCCACTTTCATTGGTTTCATTACCTTTTATGGTCCTTTCACTACCTTTTATGCATCCAACCATGATTCCTTCACTTGTGGACCTTCCCTCACTTGTGGATCCTTCTCCATCGATGATTCTTGCATCTCTCATATATCTTAATCCCATGCATTCTCTTAACCATCCCTTGACTAATTTCCCTCTTGAGCATGGTCCTTTGAGCATTCCTAGTTTTTCTATGGAGGAGATTAGAAGAGAAGTATTTGCCCAGTATTCATTAAATATTGATCAGACATTAGCAACAATTCATCTCCAACTTCATAAATATTTATCCAATGTTTAGATAATGTGTGTTTATATATTTAGTAGTATTTATGAGCACATGTATGGTGGTTTCACATTTTCATTTGGGTTGGATGTGTGCTCCAATATTATTTTCATCTATCTATTATATCATTTGACACTGTATCAATTTTTTTATTATCATTTATGATGATCTTACTTACTATACTAAATCTTAGTTATCTTATCATTTATATTTCATAAATTATAGTCATAGAAAATATGAAAATTGGTAACTTGAGTGTGGCTTATAACACCCAACCCATAAGTCCCTCTTGTTTGCTCACATGACCCTCTTAGACACCTTCTCACTAATTCCTAGTCATCTATAGCCTTTCAAATAGTGACTCCACTTCCTCCAGGTAGATTTTCCCATGACAAATCCATCCCCCTAGGTCCCATACCCTTAATACAATAGTGCCCAAAATGAACTATAGTGTTGGACCCTAGGGTGTCTATTTTTTATGATCTTATCTAAGTGTATTTTTATCTCCAACAATCATTTCCTTATGATTCCTATCCTTCTTGTCAGCCTAATGTGAATACATGTGACCTATGACCAATAGATATCTATAAAATCCCATTCAAATTTCATTTAGAAGGAGTTGGAAAATATCACAAAGCAAGCAAGACTACTCAAGCATATTTCTCTATTTTCTACATATATCCATACAATACAATCACAAACTTATTCAAATCTTTACACCAATCCCTAACCGCCTCAAGCACACCTAGTTTTATCAATTTGCATACTCATATACACAATTTCACAAAGCACATAAAGTGTGAGAACTAAATATGGATTGATACCTCTTCAGATTATTGGTATGTAGCTAGTGTTCCCACACAAGGGGTGTGGATACACGTTCAGTGCATATTACACACACTAACCCCCCTCTTTCTCAAAGTTTGTCAAAGCATTATGGAGTCTAGGGTTTTAAGACTAAATCAGCTCTATAAGGATTTTTTTAGAGATAAAACATTAAAATTTTCATGAGTAGGCTCACATAGAGACAGTAGATAACACCCAAAAAAAATAGGTCTCTTAGACAATAGTGGTAGAAGAGGACTATAGCATTGGCCCCAGAGTATCCTATTTTGGTGATACTTTCCTTTCACAAAATGAAGGCCAAAACTTGATTTGTGACACTGTCCCAGCCTTATAGAATGAATTTTAGACCCTATCTCAGTATATTTCCAGCTAAGTCTTATTTTCTACACATCTATTACTATTTTTAGAAAGGTTTAAATTACAATTAAATTATACAAATTAGTAGCTTAATTATTACAATATTATTTATTAATTTAATTAACTCAGACCATTAACTAAATTAGGTATAATGATCCGATATTCCAAAAAAATTTAAAACATTTTGTGAACCTAACTTACTTCATTTATGCATAAAAAACCTAGAAACCCTAGGGTAAATTCCTTGCTGATTTTTCAAATAACTTTTTGATTTTTTACTTGCATATATAAATCAAAAATTAGCATCAAATTCTTAAATTTCATATTAAATTATATATATATATATATATATATATATATATATATATATATATATATATATATATATATATATATATCCTCCAAACCCTAGTTGAACACACTAGGTCATTTCAAATAAATAATTTTTCAATAATTTTTTGATTTTTTCACCTGCATCTTTAAATAAAAAATTCACATTAAATTTTAAAATTTCTTAGTAATTTTAAAATAAATCATGTTTCAAAACCCTTGTTGAACATACTATGTCCCTTTGCTTCTTAAGGTATCACCTTACATCTAAAATCACATTTTACATAAAAACAAAAATGGACTCACTTATTTACACATATTTCTTGCATTTCTTGCAAATAATAAGGATACCATACTTGGTCCTATAATGTACATGAACAATGAAGTTTAGCATATGTTAATTCTAATCTTCATTCTTTGTATTTTATGCTTATTTTTCATAATATGGGATGATATTAAGAGATTTATTGTTAAACATGTTAAGATACCTCTTACCTCACCTCCCTTAGAACCTTTATCCCATGTCGATTTATGTTGTATGGTCCATTTTACTATTCCCCAAGTCACTACCCATCACCAAAGAACCTAGTTAACACCCTTTGTCCCTTCACCACTTCGACTTGTTGATTATCTTCTCTCTCCTCATGTAGCTACTACTAGTCCTATATAGATAGTACATAATGTGGGTAGAGTTCTTACTCGACATGCTACCATGCCTCCCCTTCTGATTTATGAACCTCACCACCCTCATATTCCTTCCCATCCCATGCCCAACCCACCTACATAGATAGATCTGCATAATGCATATGATATCGTTGATCAGTTGAGAAACACACTAGCTAAGATTTCCATGTTAGAATTGCTTTAAAAATCCAATGTGTTTAATGGCATTCTTTATCAAGCACTCACTCATATTTTCATGCCCATTGATTCAAATCCTTTTTATTTTGCATCAGTGGTCAACATGTTAAAAACTATAAAAGATGTTATTTATTTTGATCATGAGGACATGTCATCCCAAATAGTTATTGATCAAAATTTACCACTATTCATACAAGCACAAGTCAAAACTAGTGTAATTAAAAGAGTTATAGTTTATAGTGGTTTAAGACTCAATATATGCAATATTAAATTCTTATAGACCACAGGCATAGATATGGCATCCATGCAAAAATCATATAAGAAAATTAGAGGCTTTGATGATATACCATGATAGACATTGGCTACCATTGCTTTAGATATAATAGTAGGGCCCAAAACCCTCTCTACATAATTTTAGGTCATGTCAAGTCCTCTTCATTATAATTTTTTACTTAGATGACCTTGGATACACATTGTGGGGGTAGTTCCTTCTACTCTTCATTGATGTGTTAAGTTTCTCTATAAAGGATACTTATACACTTGCCTAGCAGATAACCAACCATTCAGATATTATCAAATTATAGTCATCTTTGAATATTTCACCAGATCGGACACCTTATATCATAGTTTAGTCACCACCTCATCATATTTATCTTGATTAAATACATACATATGAATTAGGAGGGACAAGTACATCTAGCACTCCTCCACTTACAGTTATGTCCTAAGCTCTAGATTCTCAGCTAGTCATAGCAGCTTCAATAGTTCCATCTACTCTATCAATCACAATTCCTATACTTGTTACAATTATACAGTCATAGATAATAGTTCTAGTAGTACCAGTTGATTCTACATTTGTAATTACTCTAGTAGTTATAGATATTATCATAGCACTATCATCTTCTACTATTATAGTTGATGAGAATCTCATATCATAGTTACCCCTTGTGGTAAATTCTGAGCTACCATATGTACATGATGTTGATACATATTCCCAAGCTACTTCGGATGATGATACAACACCCACACTCATAGATGACTATTTGTGTAGATTGAACTTTACACAAGTTGGCCCAAGAGAGTGTCAAGATGACTCCAAATCTCTCATTAGACATCCTACATCAATCTTAACATCTTGTACTACACTCTAAATATATACTCCACATTTTCAACCATAGAAAAATCACTTGGCACATATAGTTCACATGGTTACCTCTATGGATATAGATCTAGTCATTCATATTTAGGTAGGTAGCACACAACATCAACCACATATTATACTATAGATGTTACTTGATCATGGATTAACCACACTGCCTATAGTATGACACATATCTATTGTCAAATTATCATGGCAAGATAGTCACCCATTTTGTCTTTTTCACAAGATCATAAGCCATGATACAAAATCATGTATAGCTTTATAGTATAGATTCGATAAACTACAAGTTTAGGGTATTGTTCAGATTATAATAGCACCAGATTTACCACATCTACCAAATCCATATACTAGAATATTTAAACATCTTAGAGGATCCTCATCATCTTCACCACTAGAGCAACCTTCATTGCATCGTTGATATGATGAGACCATTATACGTGATAGATCTTTGACTAAATAAAGAGCACAAATCTTACAACATCTAAGGAGATAGCCACCATGCATATAGAATCTATGGCATATGATGATACTTATAATGATGATCTTGAGGCATTTTATGATGGCTATGATCCATTCCTCCATCTTCATCCCTATAAAGCTCCATCCTTGGACCCTTTACCCTCTTTAGCCTAGTGTTTTACATCATTGTGTACATATTGATTATTATAAATTACTTGTATATAGATACCTTTCAATTATTTATACATAGCTTCTTAGTATTTATTGTAGATAGTCTTCTCATGATTGATTGTACATAGTTCATGTCAAAATACCAAAAAAATACAAAATTTCAAAATCTAAAAACATTCAAATAACTCAAAAACCCAATAAAATTTCAATTGTATGCATCATCTATGCTTTACAATTCTAGTACAATGTTAGACTTACATTTTTTGTTCTATGATATTATTTGTCAATTTATATACATTACCATGTTTCACTTGATCTTATTTGAGTGTGTAGTGGCATCCAGATCCTTGATTGTTTCACTCTACCCATTGAGGTGGCATATTACTTCTACATTAGAGACACATATAGATATATCTACCCATTGGGGCATCTTCTACATAACTATACCATCCAGGTTATGTCATTGCTATAAAACATACACTAATTATCATGTTGATGTATATTACTTACTAGCTTACATATATTACTCTATCAACACTCACTATCATATACCACTTGTGTATTTCTTAGCATATACTTAGTCTTGTACTACATATCTTGCATACTTTCACTTCTTGCTTTAATTAGTTAGATGAAATTATATTTCCAGTATTTACATGATTTCCTTTCATGCTTTACATAGTTAGATGTGATTACATTTCTCAATTCCTATTTTGTCTTTAGTATGTGCCCTAGGACATTTTCCAATGTCCTTTGATTTTATTATTGTGTGTGCCTTAGGGCATTTACCAATGTCTTTTGCTTGTACTCTTCTATGTGCCTATGGCCCTTGTGCCAACCTTTCTTGTTTCAAATATATGTGTATGTGGAATTTTAACATGCCTTGTATTCTTTCTTTCCAATTTGAGTGACATGTTCCTAAGTCTCCTAGTTGTTTGTCCCCTTGGCCACTCTAGTATGCTTCTTGCCTTGTGTGCTTATTGCTTGATTTAATTCTCAATTGTTTGTAATGCCATTATACACATCATGCATTTTTTTACTTTTTTGAATGCCATGATGGACATCATGCTACATCCCTCCTTAACAACTAAAAACTAACAACTAACCAAAATTCCAATTTTAGTTCATTATATTACACATGTTATTACATTATTATATCTATCTAGGCATACCCCTATTGATCTAACAATCTCCATTACAAACCATATTATATCTTGAGATATCTTGTCGATTATCATTATTATATCATGTATTATCATAGTATAACACACTTTTAGCTCTTTATTCTGAGAATAGTCATTACAGGGTCTTCATTCCTACACATAGAAGAGTGAAAAATAATTAGGGGTTTTGTCATAGAGATCATAGCTCTTACCAATTGAAAAATAAATATTAAAAACACCTAGAATAGCAACTAGACTTCAAACTAGGTAGAACATACTAGATAGATAGTGATGATTACATAATTGTCATCAAAATCAGCTCAAGACAATAGCACTAAGATTGGACTATAGTGCTAGACAGCAGGGTGTCTAATTTTGGTGGTTTTGTCCAAATAATAAAAAAACTAGATTTTCTAAAAATAGGCAAAAAGGTAGCACATCTATAGTTTTTCACATACAAACCATTTCAAATTTAGTATATTCAATGCAATTTTTCTAATAGAATCTAGATATAGGAGATATCATGCATGGCATGATGGTTCTTGCTTTTAATTTTAAATTAGGTAGTTGGTATAACTTCCAGATCACAATCCATGTTTCAGACACTAGTTATTAGGGGTAATGTGTGCAACACATTTGAATTCTCTTCTTTTTGAGTTTAGTATATTACCTAGGTATTCTTAGTAGTTATGTGCCTTAGTCCATCTATAAGTGGTTTGCATCATTTTGGAGTGGATTTCATATAAGCCTAACCTCCACATAAGGTATTTTCCCTATTTTGGAGTGGCTTTCATACAATCCTAATCTCCACATTTTTTTCAAGTTGGCTAAGAATGGCCTAGTTTCTAGCACACATTTGGCTATACATGCCACATTATCAAATTATAGTATATTCATGGGCTTCAAGATCTATCTCATATAACACAATTTATTTTGGTATCAGTTTATAGCTTCACTTCATGGGGTAATGATGGAACCAAAGGACTACATAGCCTTTGCATTATTGATCCACCTACTTAGAGGGATTGAACACACAGTCTAAACATTGATTAACACATGCATGATTGCACAACTTCACTTAGTGGGTGATGATAGAGCTAAAGGGCTATGATTTGAATTCTTGAGTCACTCTTAAGGAATTAATCACTTAGTTCTATTCATGATATTATTCTTGGTATAACATATACCCAACATTACTTAGCATCATCTAGCATCACAATAGGTTTTGTATTGGTCCACATACCTAGTGAGGTGTATTTGTTCCTTTCTCTTCTTCTCTCTCTTACTCAGCTTTGTACATTCTTATTTTAGATATATCGTATCTAATAAGAATTTACCTACTCTTTTTTTCTCTTGAATATTTACACTTCATAGCATGCTCTCTCTACACACACCAAACATCACACAGCTTTATGACCTTCACCCTTATAGGTAAGTTCAGGTACACTTTCTATTTTTCATTAATCCTAGTATTTCACTTTGCTACATCACTAGACTAAAGGGGGGGAGCTAAATCTAGTGATATAAAATGTAAAAATTGGTAACTTAAGTGTGGCTTATGATACCCAACCCATAGGTCCCTCTTGCTTGATATCATGACCCTTTTAGGCACCTTTTCACTAATTCCCAGTCATCTATAGCCTTTCAAATAGTGATTCCACTTCCTCCAGGTAGATTTTCCTATAATAAATCCATCCCCCTAAGTCCCATACCCTCAAGACAATAGCTCCCAAATTGGACTATATCATCGGACCCTAGGGTGTCCATTATTAGTGCTCTTGTCTAAGTACATTTTTAGTTCCAACAATTATTTCCTTTTGGTTCCTATCTTTCTTATTATTGAACTAATGTGAATACACTTGACCCATGACCAACATATCTCTATAAAATCCCATTCAAATTTCATTTAGAAGGTGTTGGAAAATATCACAAAGCAAGAAAGAATACAAGCAAGACTACTCAAATATATTTCCCTATTCTCTGCATATAGCCATCCAATACAGCCACAAGCTTATTTAATTACTTAAACCAATCCCTATCCACCTCAACCACACCTATTTTTATCATTTTACATATTCATATTTAAAATTTTACAAAGCACATCAAGTGGGAGAACTACATATGGCTTGATCCCTCTTCAGAGTATTAGTATGTAGGAAACGTGACCACATAAGGGATGTGGATACACATTTAGTATATCTTACACACACTAACCCCACTCTTTCTCAAAGTTTGTTAAACCATCATGCAGCATAGGTTTTGCATATTAAATCAGATCTAAATCAAGTTTCATATACATCTAACATCCAAAATTTCACAAACATGTTCACACAGAGACAACAGATAAAACCTAGAAAGCTCAGGTTCCTTAGACAATAGTGGTAGAAGAGGATTATAGCATTATACCCTAGGGTGTCTTATTTTGATGCTCCTATACTTTCAAAAAATAAAATCTAGAGCCTAATTTATGACACCATCCCAACCTTGTATAATTAATTTTAGACCTTATCTCAACCATCTCAGTTTGTTTCTAGCAAAGTCTTATTTTCTCCACATCTATTACTATTTTTAGAAAGGTTTAAAGCACAATTAAATTATACAAATTAGTATCTTAATTATTTAAATATTATTTACTGATTTAACTAACTCAAACCCTTAACTAAATTAGGAATAATACTCTAATATTCATAAAAAATTAAATCACATATGATTGTCTTTATTTATCATTGCTTTCTCTCTTTTGCTTAAGTTTTTATCAAAACTCTTTTCTTTCCTCTTCATGATTTTTTGATTTCCTATCTCCATTTCTCATAGTTAATTATCATTGTGACTTAGTTATACAAACCATGTTCCCTTTGGTCATTATCTCCCTTTTATCATATGATCAGTTAGTAAACAATCATACTCATTACTATCTCCTTACATTAGTCCTCTTTTTGGATCTCTTTTTTCCCTTCTTCCTTTTCTACAAACTAAGCATACACATGGTTGAGACTTGAAATCACATGCTAGTTCATTGTCAACCATAAGTGTCCTAGTCAATCTTTGTCTTTGGTTACTTAGCTTTTTCTCTACATCTCATTCATGTGTATCACTACATCTCTCATGATTGGTCATTCCAAATCTATATGGAGGAGGAATCTTAAAAATTTATAAAATTTTAAAATCCAAATCATTTAAATAAAAGGCAATGATATAAAAGGCAAAAATATTCTTAAAAGTCAAATCACACTAAAATACATGATTCAAAGCATATATCCTTCTTACAATCAAATCTCAAAATCCACAGTTGGACTCACAGTAGATTTGAGATCCTTTGGGGTATGGTAGGCTAGTAGATTAGAAGAGGAGAATAAAAAAATATTTTAGTGCTACCTACTTTCTCATGCAAGTACCAAAACTTCACAATAAACCAATGGCTATATAAGGCGTCTTGAATAATAGGGAACACATCATAAAAGGTAGGTCCATTTTATTTTTCTTGTACCAATCTACCTTCATGATTTGATCTTATTAGCATACCTATTTTCCTACAAAGCTTTATTTCTATAGTGAATAGGTTTCCTTTGTACATAGATAATCACTAGTCACTTAGTGTCTTCTCATGTCCTTAGTATGTCTCTTGTCTACTAAGGTCTTCTCATAAGATACCTAAGTATTGCTTTTTACATTCCATTTTTCATTCCCTATATCCCTCATATTTCCTCTTGGGAAATATCTTTTTGTCTACTGATCACTCCCCTTGGGATTTCATTTGTGAGTTGTATTGTAAGACCATGGATATGACCTAGCCATCCTCACAAATTACCATCCTTTCCTTCATATTACCTACATCATTAATTACCTAATTTTTCATATTTATTCCACCCTTTGTGATTTGTAGTGTAATACTATGGATAGGACCCAATATTCCTCACAAAATTTTCTAATACCCAAGTCACAATCCAAAATTATGTGTTAAATATGATATAAGATTTGATTGATTATGAATTTACACATCAATAACATGCTTCCAAACTTAATTTATTGTGTTTTATGCTTACTTCATTTCTCTTTCACCTTTTTATCTTCTTATTTTCTAAGTGCATGTAAGAATACAACCATTTCTTGAATTTTTCATACTTCCTAGCTTGAATTAGTGTGATCAATTTAAGACCAATATTTTTCAATTTTTTATTTCCTCTTGTACTTCTCAACATAATTTACTATAATTGATTAGCCTATTTGATTTTTTTTATCCCATTTGTGCCCTTTTACATACATTCCATTTTATTACAATATTGTCATACTTCCCAATGCAAATTAGTATGATTTTACTTGTTTTAATTTGGTGCAAAAATCTTTCACTTTGGTTTACAAACAAATCCCTTTTTACCATCTTATTTTTCCATTTATTGGTTATATATACTTAGTCATTTCTTATTATTACACATTTCCCAGCTTCAAATAGGGTGTAGTACATTCTCTTGATTGATTATATTTTTCCAAGTTCTTTTTGTCTATTTATTTTTAACCATGCATGTGTTTTTCATAATGCTAGACAAGAAACCAGATATCATATATTTCCTATAGCATATACAACAAAGCTAAATTACATGTGTTAGAAAGAAATATATCTTAAGCATCCACAACCACAACCATAATAAATAAACATAATAAATAATAATTATAACATACACAACTAGTTGTAATATGCCAAAATGATAAATATATACACATCTCATGAGTTTGATACAATAAATACAACCATATAAAATGCTCCAACTCTATGGCTAGGCTCCATCATATTTATCTTATGGCCTAGACACACAACTTGTTGAGGCCTTCATCTGAATCTTCTAAATAGTACATTATAAAGATTCTATCTAGGATCTTAGTCCATTTGCCTATCCTTATAGGTGTGTTACCTGCACCTATGATTACATCAGTTACGTCTAGATCTCTATCATTTATGCCACTATGACCAAATTTGTAGCTCTCTCCTCAACCAAGGCTTGATATGCCTATATCTCATCTACACCCATCTAATCTAGATGTTGTATCCTCTCTCTATGTTTTTATCTATCATGTTACCTCCCCTACTAGTCTAAACCATCTTGCCTGAGCTAGGGTAGATGGTATGCTAGGGTCCTCCAATGTAGTAAGATCATATGGCTATAGAGTCTAATCTAGGATGTCATGAAGTGATCCCCTCACCAAGGACCTCCATCTCTCCTCTATATCCTCAACTACACCTATAAAAATTACACCAAATGGATATAAGGTCATTGTTATATCTCAAAATATCTATTTATCTTTACTTCCAAATTAAAAAAAACTTAAAGTAATAATTTAACTATCTTTTCTTACCTATATGTATCTCAGCTACTATGGTTTTTCCATCTAAGTGATTACCTAGCACAGTCTCCCCATATATGAAACCTCTTAGTACCTCCTTTATAGGACACCTCCTCAACCCAAATCCCTCTATCATGGCTCACATCCATCTTAGCTTGAGTTTATGCAATCTCTCTATCATCTATCCCTCCTCTAGCTCCTCTACTAGCTCAACAAAGATGACATCAATCTCTGCTATTGCTTATTACCTATGTCAACATCATGTCTTTAATGGTCATGGATCCTCCTATTGTGGAACTAGTACTAGTACACTTGGTATCTCTACCTCCACCTCTTTATCCTCTTACTTTGCTCCCTACCATACTCAAACATTCCAAAGTGACTCATGATGTGGTCTGAGTGTCAGTTTCACTATCTATGGTCTCAGTCTTCTCCTCCCCTATGATTCCCTCACATGTTGAGACCACTACTCAGGCATCAGTATCGATGTCACTAGATGAGGTAAGCCCATCTATCTTGGCACCCATGCTATTAGATGTGGCTCTCTCCACCATGTGTAGTATCTAACCACCTCTATCTTCTCTATCGCTAGTGTAACTATGTGCTAGCTCACCCATTTAGCCACAATGTCTCCATATGGATACCAAAAAATATCTATACATCTCACTAACTATAATGATAGTACATGGGGCATGGCCCATGCTACCTAGTCCTCCTTCCATCTCTACACTAGAGGTGACCTATCATTGATCACATGGGACAACCTAGCCAGTCGATACAAAGGAAACCTCTCATATATCAAAGTTATCAGTAATATGATTGGTCCCATGTTCTTTTTCACTTTGACCATCATCTCATATAGATCATGTACAAGTTGGACCTAGATTATACATCTTAGATCATATAGAACTCACTCCTATATCATCATCTATCTCAAGGCTACCATGAACATTAATACTTTATCATTTGACTTGTGACATAGCCCTCATTGTATCAAAAGTCATATCACAACTTTCTAAATATCCAAAATCTATGATGTATATACATCATCCATACTGACTTTATATCCTCTAAAAATCATCTCTAAGCTTGTAGCCCAAATGGCTAAGGCTCTCCTCTCGTCTATGTTATACAATATCCATGTGGTCATTAGTGTTCCTACTATGGGTAGCCTCAAGAAGACATGGACATCCCCTATTGTGATGTCTATCTCTATCACATCCCCATCCACCTCTAATCTAAAGGTGTTAGTTATTCATTCCTAAAAACTGAGGAACATGACTAATAGATCTAAACTCATGGGAATCTTACACATATAAACTATGCCTCCTAGACCTATGGATGCTAGTATAACTCTATCTCTATCTGATAATCACTCCAATAACTTTGGTAACTAGGCCACATCCACCAATCTATAGAACCTCTATCATCTCTGTAATCAATAAATAACAAAGGATGTATCAGTTATTTCATGTCATGTATAGTCATAATATATTCTTTTTACATTTTTAAAGCAAAAACAAGTTGAATTGCTTTCATTCTTATTTTTATTCATTTTACCCTATTTCTATCCTAGTCAATCCTTTTTTCCCTCCTTTAGTCATTTTAGGAAATTCTATCCCTCTTTTGGAATTCTACATGCTTTTTTATGCTTTTTTTAGTTCTTTGGTCAAATTAAATTGACCACAATTTCCCTATTTTTGCCCTGGTTGACTCCAAAATCTTAGTTAACCCTCTTATTTTCCCCTTCTTAATATTATGTTGTCATTTTACACCTTTCAAATTAGTTGGTAAATTACATTAGGGTGGTATCCTATAGAATGTATAAGGTCAACCCATACATACTAGATTGGCACTATCGATTCTACCTAGTTTTAGCCTATTGGGTTGACTGGGTCAACCTAGATCATTTTGCCTACCAACCCCTTGTATTTTCCTTAAAAAGTGCATTTTTTGTTTTATTCTTAATTCCTCTAAAATCATTTCTTGTCTTGTTATTTACTACCACATAATCTAGTTTTGTTTCAGTCTGATATCTAGATATGCTTAAAATTCAAAATTAATAAAAATTCACTTAATTCAATACAAATTTCAAAAATTAGTTTGAGATTCATAGTTGCATACCTGTAATGCACCTGTTGCTGCTTCTGAAGCATCTCCCTATTTAGCCTATCGTCTCCTCACCATCCTAGCTCATTTGGTCTCTAGATCTCTTTTTCCTCTCTTTCACAAGTCAAAATAATAAATGACTTGTCCTTTCCCATATTTAAAAACACTTTTTCAAAATTCAAATTCTTTAATTATTGTCCTATAGATTCCTTGTTTTCTCTATATCTTTATTTTTCTCATCCATTTTCAAAATCATAAAATGCATTGGATTCATGATGATGTAGAGATTATTTTCTACTATCATATGCCTATTTTCCAATAGTCTCAATTTTTGGCTATTTTTTTGAACTAACTTCTATAGGTTTGCCTACTATTCTTCACAGTGGATGCCTTCACTTTTTCTTGCAATCTACTTCTTTATCTATAGCATTGAGGTAAGTGAATGTATGTGTATTTAAATTATATCATTTCCTCTATTATATTTGTTACTTACTATACTTTACTTAGCATAAACTTTATTTGTTATCATGTTTTATTTCCCAAAGTACCATCCCATGTTGCATTTACGTGACACGTTATGAGCTTCAAGTGGGGCATATGTATACATATAATATTTTTAAAATTTTATTGATTACTGACACTTTGTATCTAATAAGAACCTATCATATCTCAATCTCTTTGAGTGCATGCCTTAAGGGGTGAAAGAAAAAAAGGGGTGGGTAGACCATTGATGCTTCGTAATATTTTTTTCCCTTTTGTCAATTACCATCTACACACTCATCTCCAAAAACCATTAACCTTAAGCTTATTCTCATAATTCCTACCCATTCCAATCATTTTCCCTTTCTGTCCTCCTTTTATTTCCTTAATTCCCTTTTAGACTATCAGTTATACTAGGTTAACCATGGCTGACCCTGTATAGTTTAAGGGTATTTTTCACTTTTTGGACTTTTTCGCCTTTTGGCCAACCTAGCTCAGACCTAGTGAATTATCCCCAAAAACATATAAGGTTGAACATGGCTGACCTTGTACAACTAATGTTTTTGGAAGGATTTAGGGCAAGATCCACCTATATATACAAGTTCATTTCCAACCATTTTTAAAAAAGAGAAGTGAAGGAGAATTAGTGAGAATGAGCATCTACTTATTGACCATTCTACTTGAGGAATAAATCTTAGGGTTACATACTTTCTTTGGAGATATGGATCTTGTCTTGTGGAGAAGTATTTTGGATGCATAGATAGATTGTGTAGCTTATAGCTAATTTGTCTTTGTTATCCTTACATACTTCAATAATCTCTTATGAAGCACCATTGCCAAGGGAGAGATTGAGGCTTGGTGGGTGTGTCTTCAAAGGCAAGTATTCTTAACTTTATTTCTCCTTTATAAGAGTAGATAGATGCAGTTATGCTGCTCTTGCCATGCATTAGGATTTTGTATACATTGACATTAGTATATGTCTTTTATGCATGTTTAGTTTAGTTATTTATTTTATTTCTAACCCCCACTTTGTGCCATAAGCTTTAGTGTGCACTAGATTAAATTTACTTTATTTTTTTTAGAATAAGTGAATATTAAACCTTAAAATTCTTTTAGGGTTATTGCATGATTGTGTCGATTGTAGGCTTTGAAACCCTAGCTCACATGGTGTATTGTGACAAGTGATCCCTTAATCGAGTCTAACATATCTCCATATTGGTCATGATCCTACTGACAAATGTATTAATAATTAGAAGTGTAGGTATGCTCTATATTCTCTAAGCCAGGATCAATTTATAGACATGATGCATTTTTGATTGCATACATGATCCAAGTTTTTAGTATTCCTAGTTTGTGGTTTCCACTTTTGGATTGCTATAAAGGCAAACTTAGGTCACTTTTTTTTACCACTTGCAAATTTTGATACAAGGGCACATTTACATCATTGAACACTAAGAAAAATGTTCCCTATTCTTCATAATTATAATTATGATCACTAGAACTATACCTCAGCTAATTTAAAATCCTATTTTATTCATCCTAAATCAAAGCATGATCAAGTATTCAAACCTTTTTTAGATGCATTCATAAAGTCAAATGATCAAAATTATACAAATCACTCTATTTGAGATAAATACATGGGCTTGAATCCCTCCTTGGAGTATTGGATATGTAGGAAACATTCACTCATCATGGGGGTGATTGGGATTATCTCAACCCAATTACACCCCACCTTTTTCTATTTTCAATCATTGTAAGCCCTACTAGGGTCTCATCTTTGGAAAAGTTATTTAAAAGTACTATCCACACTTTTAAATGTCATTTTTTACATACAAACCTAATTCAAGTTGTCACAAGTGATCATAACCTAAGTTATTGATTTTTTAGTAAAATATGAGATCAACCAGTTTGGGATAATAGTGGTAATTAATCGTGTCATAATTTGGTTGATTTTAACCTTAATTAGTTTCAACTCACACCTATGGGAAATTTTAAAGTCTATTCATGATTTCTTATTATATCCATTTATCAGTCAACACATTTAGATCTACGATGGAAACAACTATTTTTATCATATCATTTCATAATTAGTCTTCTTTCAATCTATTAATTTTATTGAATTTAGTATTTTACTTTCATTATTATTATCAAAAGTTGAAGGCTTTATTGACACCATGTGATTTTTCAATGGGGAAGGGTGACAACCAGAAGCTGGAAGGAGAGAATGTGGGCCAGTCCCCACATGGTAAAAAGAATAGTCAAAGTAGAGGAGGTGAAGAATAAAGGAGGGATTCAATCCAAGGAAAGGTGGAAACCATATTCATGGGGCTTAAGAGGAAGAGGGAAGCCATTGAACCCCTGTAGGGTATCGAAAATCACACTAGAGGAAGGGAGAAACATAATGAAAATACTAAGACCAACAAATTAGTAATCTACTCAAAGTTTGACGACTCAAATCAATAATTACCTAGTTTATAGTTTTTTGTTGTTTTTTAGATGGTATTTAGGCATCGGTGTATTATTGGATTGTGGTTGTGGCTAGTTTTTTAGTCTTATTACTCTATTGGTTTTTGTTTTGGTGATCTTTCATGTCTATCTTTTGGACTCTTTTATACTAGGCGCAAAACTCTTAATTCATTTATTAACCTTATCTAATAAAAAATTATGATCATCAAAAGTAAACTTCCAACATTCTACTTTATTCCATTCAATTTATTTGAATTTAGATTAATTCACCTTTTAATCTAAATTTTGATAAAAACATATTGTTTAACCACTATTTTATTTGATCATTTATTCAAACCCTAGGTTTCCCTTAGGTTTCTAACCTTCTTTCTAGGATTCCAAAAAAATATTAGGGTTTCAAAATTTTATCTCTTATTTCCCTTTATCATTTACACAAATCATAATTTTTATTGTTTTATTTAGGCTTTCATTTTCATTTCCTATTTGGGCTTCATTTTCTAGGCTTATGGCTTATCCTTACACTTTCTCAACTCATATATCATCCATAAAGTTTCAATTTCTAAGTTTATTAAAGGTCTTTATTATTCATAAATATATAATAAAAAAACCTATTTTTGGCCATCAAAATATTGTTTGAATTTTTCATAATTTATGATTTACTATTAGTAGCAAATTTAGCCTAGGGGATGAATGGTGTAATTATTTTCAAATTAATTTATAGGTTTCATAGATTTATTAATTTTAATCAAAAACCTTTTATTCATTTCAAAAATATCTAATGGATAGCTTTCACTTATTATTTATTTATTATGCATAAATATTAGTGTAGGTTTTTATTTTTCCCTATTATTTAATTAGGAAAATTATATATTTGTGCATACATGGAGTTTTCCTACATTCGTGGGATAGGCTAGCTTATGTGGAGATGTGTGTCATAGATATGTCATAGGTGTCATAAGAATGTCATAAGTAACTCCTTTGACCAGCTATTCAGGGTATGGGAGTTACTTCTCTATTCTTAGCACATTGTCACCACCTTTCATGGAAGAGTTACAGTCTATTCTTGGGGTGCTTTGGCCACCTTTTGTGGAGGAGTTACTTACGTGCTCTCCTATATGTCTTCTTCACTTTGGCCATCTTATGTTAATGGAAAATTGGCTTTTCTTCAAATTATCTATTGAATTTTTTCTTGTTTGATCTCATTTACTTTAGATTTTTGTGGTATTCACTTGTTTCATCCCGTGCAACTACGAGTCGTGCATCCTTATTATTCGAACCTTGGCGAATCCTTCGATATGGTATCAGAGCTACCCTGATAACTGGTTGTCTATTTTGCTATTGCTTTCATTAAAATTTAGAGCTTTGTTAAGGCATTTTTTTTGTGAAATTTGAAAATTTCTAGGAGATATTGCTAGTTCTCTGTGCTCTTGTTCCTTCCATGGCTTGTTTAGTCTCTCTATATACATGCAAGCGAGATTTTGCAAGATCCAATAATCTTGTTTCTATCAATCAGCTTGCATATTTTATGTTTTAATTAGAATTGTAGGTTGTCACATGCCTTTGCAACCTCTTGGTAGTTGATTCTACCTTTGCATTCCATTTTTCGATTGCTGGGGTCATTTTTTCAGCTAAAGGCATATGTTTTACACTAGATCAGCATCTTCTGTACATTAGCAAGAAAAATGCCTTCTAGATTTTGTTTGCAGCCCAAAAAAACCATCTAGGTATCTTTCAATTTTTGCATATATTCTATATACTTTGTAGAACACGATTAGAAAGCTACAGCAGGACCCCTCTCTGTTGGTGGTTGCAATTTCGAAGGCAGTTTCCAAATGCTCTGTTCTTGCTCATACGGACTCCTTTTCCCCCGATTTTTTTTTATTTTGTCTATTTTTTCATGATCTATGCACTAGTGCAAATTTTTTTTGATTTTGATGCTAAGATTTTTTAGAAATAGTAGATTCTCAATCGCGACATTGCATAGTTCTCATTTTGGGAAATTTAGAGGATCATAACTTTCACATAAGACCTCATATCGAGATTATTTTTTTTTTTAAAGTGCATAATTTTTTGAGTAGATCACAATGCTACTATTTATTTCTCTAGATGTTATGCTAAAGTTGTACTTTCAGCATATGCTCTTCATGAGGGTTTTGTAATGCATTAAAATCAAGACCACTTAGTATTTCTTGCTAGTGGCAGTTGTAAACGCACTAATATAAAGTGCCATATCATTTTTTTTGGGTTCTTTGATTGAGCAATATTTGAGTTTTTTTAAGGCTTGTATATTCGATTGTCGAAGACGAAGGGTGAGGCCCAGATTGGCAGGAGGCCAATTCCCCCTCACAAAGACCTCCTTTGGATTCCTCGCTCTGTGCTGAGTCCAAAGAGTGGTTGGAAGACCACTTTCTCTCTCAAAATAGGCATTTTTTTAATGTTTTAGTGCTATTTTTTTGCAAAAACACTAGCTTACAGGAAATTGAATCTTTAATATCTTACAAATGGTAGCTTAGATTCAGGTGCCATTTTTTGCAGAAATGTTTGTATTTCAATTCTCTACAGTGTATTCTTGTTATTTGTTAAAAACACACTAGTTTATAAAGTGCCTAAAATTTGGGTCACTCGAGATGCATTTTTGACTGAGTTCAACGTCCTATTTGCTTAAAGTCTTGCACTGATTGCTCTAAGATGCATTCTCAGCTGAGCCTGACATATTTTGAGCGTGCACTTGCATATTTAGGGGGGGCTCAACATTTTGGGGGTGTGGTTTATTTTTAGCACTTGTAATCTTTGCTTTCATTCTCCTTTCTACATAATTTCATAAGTTGCAATCAACACAACTTCACCTAAATTTAGTTTAAAATGGATTATTTTCAACTTAAACTCCTAACACCCTTCAACTATCATGAATGGAAGGTTAAAATGTCAATCATTCTTAGAAGTAAAGGGTTGTATAAGATCACCATGGGTACTGAAGTAGAACCCAGCACTGATGTTGAAAAGGTTAAGTGGTACAACTGCAGTGATGTAGCCTATGGATTACTGAGCTTATCTGTGTCTCTAGAATTTCTCTTCCATTTAGAAACCTCAACGACTCCCAAAGACATATGGGACACCTTATAAACCTTATTTGGGAAGCTTGATGAGATGAGAGGTCATGAGCTTGAAAACGAACTCATAAGTCTAAGTCCTAGCAACTTTGACACCCTATAGGACTTCTTCACTAAGTTTAAGACCCTTAGATTGCAATTGAAAGAATGTGGGATAGAGAAAAAAGATGATCATCTCATTCTTTCTATTCTCACAAAGTTAGTTCCAAGCTATTCAATCTTTGTCTCCACTTTTTATGCCACAAAAAGTGCCCTTGGCACTACATGGAAAATGCCTTCTTTGGATTCATTCATTGCTGACTTGACTCGGGAGCAAGATAAGCTAATTCAAATTGGCATAATGAAGTCTACTCAACCCCAAGCTTTGATAGCTAGAAATTCTAAGGATAAGACTTCAACAAAGGAGAAGAAGAAAAAGAACAAGGACTAGGAGAAGAAGAAAGAAAACAACAATCCTACCAAAAACAACATTGAGTCTTCCTCCTCCAATGCTAAACCTAAGAAGTAGAAGGTTAAGTGTGCCTATCCTAAGAAGACAGGGCATGATGAACACAAATGCATGAAGAAAAAAATAGATCACCTAACTCATCTTCTAGAGAATCACAACATAAGTGTTCTTGAGTCCATCAAGTAGAATTCATCTACCTAAGATTCTATCAAGGCAAAAGGAAAGTGTAAGGAGAAAGAAAAAGGCAAGGCCCTTATAGCTAAAACAGCTTCTACATCTTCATGGGTCATTGACTCAGGTGCTTCTCAGCACATGGGCTCTTTCCTAGTTGAGTTTTCATTTTAAGAGCCTTGTAGCGTGACATTAATTAGTTTGGGTGATGACACATTAGTTTCCATTGCAGGGAGAGGGTCAGTTGAAATGGAAGGAGGAACATTCAATAATGTTCTAAGTGTTCCTTCTCTTTCAACCAATCTCATATCAGTGTACCAAATCACTCACATTGGTCAGGGCATGAGAGTTGAGTTTTCACCAGATTTAGTGGCTATCAGGGAGTTGCATAGTGATAATATAGTGCCAGTGGGTAGGGTAGATCACCAAGCAAGGTTATACACCTCAAAATTTGCACCTGATTCTTTTCCAATAGCATTGTTAACTCATTCAAATTAAGTTAGCAAATTATGGCATGAGAGGTTTGGCCACCTTAACTACCACTACCTTGAACAACTTTGCAAAAATGACATGGTCATTGGCTTGCCTCGTGTCCAATTCTCAAAAGGACTTTACGAGGGGTGTTCCCTTGGGAAGCATCCCGAAGCAAAATTTGACAAAGGTAAAGCTTGGAGGGCTTCACAACCTTTGGAGTTAGTCCACAGTGATGTATCGGGACCCTTTCCCAAACCATCTTTCACAAGGGCCAAGTACATCCTCGCTTTCATTGATGATTTCTCTAGGTACACTTAGATATATTTTCTCAAACAAAAGTCTGAAATATTTGAAAATTTTCTAGACTTCAAGGCTCTTGTTGAGAAACAAAGTGAGAAATCCGTTAAGGTTCTTCAAACTAATAATGGAGGGGAGTATGTCATCAACAGGTTTGAGTAGTTTTGCACCACAAAGGGGATTGATTTGTAGTGCACAGTCACTTTTAGTCCTTTATAGATTAGGGTTGGAGAATGTAAAAATAGGTTCTTGAAAGAGATGGGTAGCTATATGATTCACTCCAAATCATTAACACCATAATACTGGGCTGAAGCCATCAATTTTGCTTACTGCATTCAAAATAGGGTTCCTCACAAAGCTTTGAAAGGGATAACACCCTTTGAAGCTTGGCATAAAAGGAAACCTAATGTTGAGCACCGTAGGGTTTTTGGATCCCAAACCATGACCCACATACTGAAGAACAAATGCAAAGCTATGGAATGTCAATCCAAGCCTTGCATCTTTGTAGGATATTTGGATGGTATTAATGGGTATCACCTTCTAGATCTAACCACTCATGAGTTGTTCATTGAGAGAAGTGTCCACTTTTAAGAGAGTCTTAGAGACTCAACACTTGGGACTTCTCTCTCATTGAATCTACTTCTTCATGATGATTCCTTAGATTCAAATCAGTCACAGCAGGTTCCTGAGCCAGAGACATCTTCTTCTTCTTTGAGTTCAAATAGCGAGAACAGTGATGCAGAGTCATCCACCTCTAGTCAATCAGAGGATGAGGAGTTAGCACTAGACTCACCCACTTCCAGGCCACTTTGGGCCAGACAGACACTTGAGAGTGCTGGCACTTGGGTAGGAGATCTCATAGATGATAGATGTACTAGGGGGGATTTTTATAGAGATCCACATGCCTTTTTTGCATCAGTTTTAGATCCATAGACTTTTTGAGAGGCATCGGGGGTACCTGAGTGGGATAATGCTATGGAGGAAGAATATTCCTCCTTAATCAAAAATCACACTTAGGACTTGACTTCAACTCCTAAGGGAAGGAAGATGGTTCGATGTAGGTGGATATATTGGACCAAGTTTGTAGCAGATGGGTCAGTTGATAAATACAAGGCAAAACTAGTCACCAAGGGTTTCTCATAGGTGGTAGGCATTGACTACTCAGAGACCCTTGCACCTATTGCAAAGATGACTTTTATCCAACTCACCTTAGCTATTACTGTAGCACATAATTGGGATGTGCACCAAATAGATGTGAAGGGTGCCTTTCTTCATAAAGACCTAGAGGAGGATATATACATGGAGCAGCTGTCAAGATTTATTTAGGATTCTTCCTTAGTATGAAAACTTAGGAAATCTATCTATGGCCTCAAATAGGCCCCTCGAGCTTGGTATGCCAAGATGGATTCCTTCCTTCTCATAGCGGGTTTCACTAGGTGTCATTCTGACCCCAATGTCTACTTCTTGTAATAGGATGATTCGCTTTTGATTTTAATTCTATATGTTGATGACCTTTTAATCACCATGATTTCTTCATCAGCTATTGCAACAGTGAAGGAATCTCCCCAGGATAGATTTGACATGATAAAATTAGGTTTGTTGCACTACTTTCTTGGCATTGAGATCTCACAGTTAGATTCGGGGATTTCTCTTACACAGCCCAAGTATGCTCTTGACTTATTGGCTTGATTTCACATGGTTGATTGCAAGCCATCTCTAACTTGCTTTCTATCAGAAGTCAAACTTGAGGCTTACTATTCTTCACCATTGGTTGATGCCACTTGATATTGACAACTTGTTAGTAGTCTCATCTACTTGACTCACACCAAGCCTAACATGTCATATGCAATGGGACTTGTCTCCAGATATATGCAGGAGCCTCATGAGATACATTAGAAAGTAGTTAAGAGGATCTTGCATTACATATAGGGTTCACATACATAAGGGATTCATTACAAATTTGCAATAGAGGTTGACTTGGTTAGATATACAGATTCAAACAAGGCTAGCGATTCACAGACTCACAAGTCCACTTTTGGTTATAGTTTCTCTCGAGGTTTTGGTCTTATCAATTGGTCTAGTAAGAAGTAAAATGTTATTGCTATATCATCCATAGAGGTAGAGTATAAGGGAGCTATTAATGCAACTATTGAGGCTATTTGGCTTTAGGGGATACTTTCTAAGTTTGGCATTCCTATCAAGTAGCCCACCATCATTTATTGTGACAACCAAAGTACCATTCATATTTGCAAGAATCCGGTTCAGTGTCAATGGACCAAGCACATAGACATTCACATGCATTTCATTTAGGAGCTTATTCATAGTTAGGTCATTGACTTGATATTTTTCTAGTCTTCAGAGTAGGGTGTAGACATCTTCACCAAACCTTTCACCGAGAGAAAGTTCATTCATCTATGAGCTCTTCTTGGGGTGTGGTCCACATCTATAGTAGCATCTTCTTTAGGGGGGCCACTAGCCTCTTCATTTCTTTTATCTCTCTCTTTTGAGGGGGAGTTTTTTCATATGGGTTTTCTCCTTTTCTCTATCTTATGGGAGATTGCATTTGTACATGGGTACCTCATCGGGCCTAGTTGTCAGGACCCATTTTATATTTCCACACTACCCACCTAAGCTACACTTATGGGGGGTATTAGTGTAGGTTTTTATTTATTCATATTATTTAATTAGAGAAATTATATATTTGTGTATACATGGAGTTTTTCTACATTCATGGGAAAGGCTAGCTTATGTGGAGATGTGTGTCATAGATGTGTCATAGGTGTCATAATAATGTCATAAGTAACTCCTTTGACCGGCTATTTCAAGTATGGGAGTTACTTCTCTATTCTTATCACCTTGTCACAACCTTTCATGGAGGAGTTACAGTCTATTCTTGGGGTGCTTTGACCACCTTTTGTGGAGGAGTTACTTACGTGCTCTCCTATATGTATTCTTCACTTTGGCCATCTTATGTTAATGGAATATTGGCTTTTCTCCAAATTGTCTATGCAATTATCTCTTGTTTGATTTCATTTACTTTAGCATTTTGTGGTATTCACTTTCTTCATCCTGTGTAACCACGACCATGCATCCTCGTTATTTGGACCTTGGCAAATCCTCTGATAATAAAAAGTTTCATTTGGATAAGATCTAAATTTCAATTTTTTGTTAATTTCTTTTCATTTGGAAAATAATATGTCTAGCAGGGATAATCTTATAATGAAAAAAATCATACAACATGCTAAAACACGTCTCATTAATAAAATTATTTTTAAAATTAAATATGACATTAGCATAAGAATAGCAGTAGATTCAAGATAACATAAAGCATATTCTTCAACCTTGGGTATTATTCAATTATTATTATTTCAACATTCAATTAGATATTTTAATAGTTACTACTAAATGAAATAAATAGTTTTGACTTAGTTTTTTGCTTATACCATCCCTTCTCAAGATGGTGATGTCTACTTTACCTCTAACTAGGTCCATCCTATCACTATCCTAATAGGCAAGGTGACTCACCTTATAGTTATAAATGAAGGTAACCAATATTTCCTTCATCCATCTCATCCACCTCCCACATATCATTTTTATAGTGTCTATATGCATATTCAATTATAATTACCTTAGGTGTATGCTTATGAAACCCTTCAAGGTAAAATCATCACTATGAGAAAGTCAATAAAAGAATTACAAAATTAAAATCCATATTTAAATTCAAATATCACATCATAGGAGAATAATAGTGCATATACAAATAATCTAGAATATTCTAGCATTAATCATGTATTAACATATTCATTTATAAATATATCATAAAAAACCTTCATATCATGATTGGAAGGCAAAAAAATATACATCTAAAAAAATGATTTAAAAAGTATATAAAATACTAAAAAGAATTGAAATGGGATTTTATAGATGATAGTTATGTGTTATATAACATCGTAGTCTTGTATACTTAAAAAAATAAACCTTCATTTTTCCTCTCAATTATGGACCTGTCTCACTTCTACAAGTCTCACATATTCTCTATCTTGTGCCCCTTGGCCTATATCTCTTAGTCTAACCAGTCTTATGTTGATGACCCATGCCTTCTATCTTTCCCAGAATGCTTAAAATATACTTAGCTTCCATATCTAAAATTTCTAAACTTGTACCTACTTTCTTTCTCCTTGGACATAATGTCTGGGATAGAAACTAACATCAATGTTAGTGTCATGACCCGATGCAAGTGTTGAGTAACCTAAAATCATTTATTTTGTAAATGAATTGTATCCTAATGGTCAGCCTAAGTGCTTTAATTTGAGTTACTTATCCAAAAGGATTGATATAAATAAAATATCAACCTTCATACATTCCTCACCTAGAAACATGGGAGTAATACCAATTATTCTTACCAAATATCAATCATAGAGCATTAAATTAAACAAATCTTACCTATTTCCACACTAATTATAGGTATAACACATCTATAAATCTCAAGTACTAAAGAAGCAACCCAAGAGCTTGATTTTCCAAGTTACAAGATAAGTCACTATTATACTTATTTTTAAAATATTGAATGATTCACACAAGCTAGCACATAAGGGATAACTACATGAGTCTAAGGCCCTTTTCTATAGTATTGGCTATGTAGACAATGCCCACTAATAGTGGGGTCTTTGGCATCATCAACACTGTGTGATCACAAACCCATTTTTCTCCAAGGTTGCCATGATGATGAATAACTAGGGTCTTAAAAATTCATGAGAAATAATAGTCCATGACCCAGATCTAAATTAACCAAAGTCAATCTAAATTAAAACCCAAAAGCATCTAGGTAGTTGCATCCCTTTTTAGAAAGTATTCCATATATGACACTTACATTGAACTTGAGAAGTAGCTTCGACATAACCATCCTAAGATTTTGTTAGTGTCCATATTTTTAGAAGCATCAAATCTAGAATCTGATGACTATTCCAAAACCATCTCCTATCCTATTTCTTATATGTTACATATATATCACTATGTTAGCATCAAAACTATCTACATATAATTACTTCTTGTCATTTCCATGCATAACTTAGTTTTACTTTTTATATTTAGCCTATACTTAGCATAATAAATTTAGTGTATGATTATATATAATTTTAGAACTCAATTATCTTGATTTAGATCTAATTATCACCCTTGTACGTTCTCATTTGTATATTCTTAACCCTTACACCAAAAATGATAGGATACCCCATCTTATCTATTTTAGGCTTAAATATTTGGTGAACCCAATGTGTTTGAATGGAAATTCTTCTTATTATTAGGTTTTAAAACTAGATAGGGTTTTATATTATTGTAATTTTTCGCATATTTTTATGGATTCATCTCATTTCCTATTTTACAAATAAACCTATCTCAAATTTTCAAAAATCTTAGACAATAGTCTGAAATTATTATATCCTTATTGTAATGATTGATTTCTCCTTGAAATTTATTTCTCTTGCTTATCCTATTCTAATATAAATTTTTAGGACATTTCAAAGTGATACAAATAATATCCTTCCTCCTCCTAACCTTAAGAATGGTAATATTTTTCATCCCTCTAACTAAGTCTAGGCTATCACTTATCCAAGGGGTAAAGTAGCCAACCCTATAGTTTCAAATGAAAGTAATAAATATCAAATGTTAGGGTGTGTGCTTTTGAAACCCTACAATATCAAGTTAACAATATGATCAAGTTAATAAAATAGTTACAAAAGCAAAATCAGTCTCTAAATTCAAAGATCACTTTATTACAAAATAAGATTTCATATACAAAGAACCCACATTATGCTACTATGAACCATGTGTTACATCTTTTCATACCAATTATGTTCCTAATAATAATCAATATTGTAATCCAAAATCTAAGTCACCTAGTGATAATGATTATAAAAGTGAACAAAATACTACTAAGAGGTTAAGTGAGATTATAAGGTAGATGCTTAGAAATAATTCTATCAATCTACCTCCTTTATGTCCCTTACAAAGATCCAAATACTACTACTATGCATATCATAAAATTCATGGTCACCCTACAAGTTCTTGTTTTGTATTAAAAAGAAAGATAAAAAACACAACTTCTCCTAAAGTAAAGGTTCCAAATGAACAAAAATGGGTACCAAAAGATCCTCCAAAAAAATGAGAAACCTTTACCAAATCCACCTCAAGATTCAATTGATACACCATTAAATTTGGATGATCCTTCACATGATGTGAAAGTTTCCAATGATACAAATTATCTAAAATACATACCAAATATGCCAAAAAATGATCTAGAGTAAGAAATTTTGAAAGAACAATCCCGAATGGTAATGTTACATAATGACCAAAATGAATCTTTTTATAATGAGCAAGGGAAGATGTGCAATGTTTTCCTAGTTTATATCCCACTGGTTACCAATGATGAAAACAAAAGAGAAACATCCATTTCCAAGAAATAAGCTCCAACCTACAGTGCAGTTGGTTTTTCATACATAGATACTTAAATTATCAAACCATTTATTTAGAAGCCATTTATTCAAAACAAACCTACATTGGTCTTGATGTTATCCATATATATTTGTTATGTATTTGATACTAATGATGGTACACAATGACATGTCCCTTATAGGCCTTGATGTAATCACATCATTTGTATGCACTTAAATGTTATATCTACCTAGACATGTTCCTTATATATGTTACAAGGTTCCATTCATAGATTATATAGTTGTATTATCTTTTTGAGGTGAGGTAACTACTAGTTTATATTCTTCTCTCACCTCAAATGGGGGCATGTCATTTAGTTCATGTTATAGAGGCATGGATTCCAAACATTCATAGTTTTATATTTAGTGATGGCATGATTGGAAAGCATGTTCTCCACACTTATTAAGTATTCAACATCTCTGTATTATAGTGGGGGCATGTTTAATAAACATGTCCACATTTTTACTTATTTCATTTTTCATATTTTCCACATATAGTGGGGGCACTAGATTATACTTATTATTGGGTCACATGGTTGAGCTAATCTCACTTGCCATGTGGTGACTCATCTTTGATCTAAGGTTTGGGGTAGGTGCCTCTCTCTCTCTCTCTCTCTCTCTCTCTCTCTCTCTCTCTCTCTCTCTCTCTCTCTCTCTCTCTCTCTCTCTCTCTCTCTCTCTCTCTCTCTCTCTCACACACACACACACACACATTGGATATGTGCACTTTTAATATTGATCTATTTTTGTCCTAATCTCAATTTTAGATCTTATAATGATACATATTTTTTAAATCAACTTGACAATAGGCAATGCAATTACATCGACACACATGTGTACTTATAAACATTGATCTTTTAATTTCAATCTATTTCTAGTAATTTCAACTCAAATTCTATTCATTAATTATATATTATAACATGTTATGGTTTTAGGTTAGTCAACATTAAAGCACTCAATTTGAGCACACACAAAGACAAGGTGTGTTTTATACACCCAGGTATGCATTCCTTTCCTTTAAAATATAAATTTTATTACTAGATTAAATGGGTGGAAATGTAAATTATATTTATGGATTATATTTCACATCAAATTTTTACACTTGGAAAACTCAAACCTTGACTGTTCCTCTCAATTATAGACCTTTCCCACTTCTACAAATCTTGCATATGCTCTATATTTTTCCCTAGAGCCTATATCTATTCGCTTAACCAATCTTATGTAGATGACCTAGGACTTATATCTTATACTTAGAATGCTTAAAATATACTTGTCTTCCATATCTACAAGTTTTAAACTTGTACCTACTTTCCTTCTCCTTGGACATAATGTATGGGATAGACACTAGCATCGACGTTAGTGTCATGACCCAATGCAAGTGTCCACTCCCCTAAAATCATCTATTTTTATGTGGAACATATCCTAATGGTCATCCTAAGTGATTTAATTTGAGTTACTTATCCAAAGGGATTGATATAAATACAAGATCAACTGTCATACATTTTTCACCTAGCAACACAACAATAATACCAAGTGTTCTTATTAAACAGCATTAAAAGAGCACTAAATTAAATAGAAATTACCTATTTCCCCATAATTCATAGGTATAACACATCTATAGTCTAAATTACTAAATTATTATCATAATAACCTAACTTTACAAGGTAGGTCATTTTTGTAATTATATTTCACAATATTGCATGATTCACACACAAGCCAACACATAGGGGAAACCTACATGAGTATGAGGTCCTCTTCTAGAGTATTAGATATGTAGGTAGCACCCATGGATAGTGGGGTCTTTTTTTGGAATCAAAATTACTGAGAGGTGTTTTGAATCATTCATCAAAACTTTTCATTCAATTCCATTAAAACATACATGAATCAATCTAATAAGCATGTACATCTTAGCAAGTATAAGCACCAAATCATAAGAGCATGAAACACATAAACATAGAATATACATGAGAACCCCTAAAGGGGAAAAAAATAAATTGATTAAGTAGATGTAATACATTTTTAAAATACAAACACCAATCTTTATTGAAGCACTAACTCATCATGGAGCACCATCCCCAACTATCTAAACACTAACTCAGCTAGGCTTTAGTAAGCACCCACTTACAAGGAGGAATCAACCCCCTAGATGACTCAAAAACTTGATACACTTTATCACCTTTATAAACCATTTTTTATTCTAAAATGAATTATTATCTTCATCCTTGGCTCTTCGCTCACTTCTGTCCCTCGCAAACCAACCTCTAGCCTTCTTCAATCAACTAGCCCTCTTCATGGCTTGATTAGGTCTTCTGACCTTGATCCTAATATGAAGAACCTCTAAAAATATTAAATAAATTTATCTTATGTTATTAATTACCTCCTTATACTCACCATTTTTATATATCATTTGATTATTATATGTTGCTCTCTCTCAGCACATTCAAATAGGCTTAAACTACCTAATATTTATATAAGTCACTTGATCATATCCTTGCTAGTTGACCAATCATTATCATATATTAGGTAGGAAATATTACATGTATTATCATATAAAATAACATTCCTTAATCATGAATCAACCAATACATTATTTTTTCCATATCTTAATTAGCCCTTACTGTAGACACCGAAATCGTGTCGACTCCCCTGGTCATTCTCCGTCTTATTCTTCTTTGCCTATTTAACCCTTGTCGATCACTTGTCCTACCAACCTTGACCCTGGCAGCATGTAACAATGAGCAGAGAACTAAAAGCTAGACTCTGTCCTCATTGTGCATCTGCCGACGACGGTCTTTACCCGGCCGATGTCGCCGACGTCGGTCACTTATCGGCCGACATCGGCAATCCTGCCGACGTCGGTCACCATCCCGTTATCCGTTATCAGTTACCATTCAGTTCTCCATCGGTTTTTCAAAACGGTTATCGAACCGTCTCTCGAAACTGTCCTGGGGCCTCCCTTCATCTCCCCCCCCCGATCAGTCACACAGACTCGCTTTTTCGACATCTACAGGCTCTCCAGCATCCATCAACTCCAGCATCCACCAACTCTAGCGTTCGTTCTTCCAGCACTGCACAAAAACTTTGACTATGGCTTCAATCACGACTCCTCACAGGTAAGTATCTTCTGTGTTTTATTTCATTTTCTTTCTTATTATTTATTCCCTATTTCTGCCATCCTGAAGCTTCAAACCCCCAGACTCGACCAAAAACCCCGTCCTGACTCTGTCTAAAATCTTATCCCGACCCTGTCAAAACCTTCTGCAACTTTCCCAGACCTCTGTTCAGAACCTGCCCCTACCGACGCCGGTCACTACCCCGACCGATGACGGCACCTTAACCGACGTCGGCACCTTCCCAGACTGACGCCGACATCACAGAGACCGACGCTGGTGACTGTGCAGAATAGTGCCGCTTATTAGGTACGCATTTTATTTTCTGTCATTTATTTCTGTCATTTCATCTTTTATTATCTACTTTCGTCCAACATTACACTTTTTATCAGTGGGTTGATATCCTTCTAGGGAGTCTTCGTACTTTTGGGATCGGGCGTTCGCCTGACAACCCACCATATCTTTGACTAACATCTTTCCGTGTTTTAGTCTCTTTTTCGCAGGTGTCATTCCTCCACAGCCAAAGAGGAGAATCTTCCAACGTCTAATTTCGGTGCGCTCAACATTATCAGGTACTTCTAGCCTTAACCATTTTCTTTCAGTTTCTTATTTCTTCTTTGAATGTAGAAAGCAATTTTGCATAGAAACATTCTGGCACGCCCGGTGGGACCCTAGGTCCTCCTTGGGTTCTTTCTTTCTTTCGTTCATTTAGGTGCATTAGGTTTCTTCCTTTTCACCTCCTTTTATCTCTTCTTAAATGACATCATAAGCAGAACTAAAACAAACATTTCTTTCTTGCACTTCTAGACTAGCTAAACTCATATTCTTCAACTCTTTCTCCATTCGTCTTCATACGAACAAACATTTAGACTTGGACATTAAAACACTTTGCATTCATTTCTGTTTGCCTGCATCTCTTAGACCACACATAGTAATTAAATCACATATTGAATTAATCTAGATCACTTCATGTTACACGACCAAACCACCTACACAAAACAAACATCTTAACTTACCTGAGACAAGGCCCGACTGGGATTTCATCCCCCAGTGGATACCTTACCCGTCCCGGTGACTCTACATGGATTTCATCACCAAGGGGGAAGCCCACTCCGTTCTCTGGCGGAGTATAATCTCTAGGCGAGGTATATCTTGGCTAAGCGAAACCAGCTAACCACTGGAATTGTGAAGTGAGGGGAGCTTGCTCCTTAGCACCAGGCCACGTACCAGACCCTAACACAGACTTCTTGAGCACCATAACAAAACCCGAAACCTTCCATAGACTGCTTCTTCTAGGACCTGACTCACAAAGCCAATATTCCTCTACACATATTCTAAGGCATAAGCCACTGTAATCCTAATAATTTACTTCTAGGGTTTTAGGATCTGCTTGTGTCTTCATCTTTTTGGTTCTTATCTGCTTGTTTGAGTTTGTGAGGACGTTCTTCCTTGCCTTGAATGGTTCTGACTCATAGCCAAGCCAAGGCTCTAGTCGATCACGCGAAGCATCATCCTCTTCCGTCTACCCCGCCTACAACCAACCCTATAATGGAGTTCAATTCGAAAACTGAAAGAACTCCTACCAGACCATCTCCGACCCAAACGCCTATTATCCCAGAAGGGGACCAAGATTTCGCACGATTCTTGAACCTCAATACCACAGCCTTGCAATACTATCTCGCGAATAGCCGAACGCGAGACTCCTCGGGCAATCCAATCTATGGAATGCCGACTTCTCTCCTCGAAACTGCGGCCGTATCAACGGCATCCGTAGTCCAACCCTTAGATACCCAGGTTGTTACCTCAAACAATGATCAACCTCTTACCAACCATCCAAGTGTGGCTTCTCCTTCCATCGTTGGGCCCACTTTCACCGGGGTTTCGGCCCCCAATCAATCTCAATCCACTCAACCACTTTCTACCCCCTTTCAAAACTTGGTCGTCTCCATTCTGCCTACCCTTACTCCTATCAACACTAGGGTGGCCACCCATCCATTGGCTCATGTTACCTCTAGTCAACCTCCCATGACCACATCAAATCTAGCCATGTCTTCTATCCAACCATCCTTAGTCACTTCTTTTGTCCCTACGACTAGTCATCCGTACGTTGCGCCCTTATTGGTACAACTGACTACGTCGTATACCTCTTCCAGCCTCTTTCAAGCACCTTACAATCTAGGGGGTGCTCAACCCACCAATCCGTCAGTAGATGTTATCAAGATGCTGATGGATAAAATGTCCAACCTAGAAACCTCCGTTACCGGCTCGCGCAACACTCTCTCGTACGAACAAATCTGTAACGAGCCCATCCATCCTTCCATCCCCATCAAACCATTTCCCAGCTAGTGGGAACTTCCTAAGTTTTCTCATTTCCAGAGCAAGGAAGACCCACAACAACATTTACGGGCATTCAAACATGCCTGCTACCTCATCGCCCACGATGATGCATTACTCTTACGTGCATTTCCCATGTCTCTCTCAGGTGCTGCACTTGACTGGTACAGCTCTCTTCCCAGCCATTCCATCCTCACGTTCACTCAGCTGGCCCAACTCTTCCTCGATCATTTCTCCATCAATATCACCAAGAAGGTCTCCATCACAGACCTCTATTCTATCCGCCAGTTTGAGGATGAATCCATTGCTGATTTCATCGCTCGGTGGAGGGGCCTTGTCAATCAACTTTCATTTTCCTTACCCCAGCCTGAGCTTATTGAACTTTTCTCTCAAGCCTGTGCTAAACATATTTCTTCTACCTTGAGGGTTCAAACCTTCCGCACTTTTGACGAAGCCTTCACGATGGCTCGTAAACTTGAGTTACGTGCCGTTGAGGAGAATAAAGTCAAGTTGCAGAGTAAGAATCCCAACTCCAAAACCAATGACCCCTCTTCTAAGCCCTCCTCATCCAATCCTAAATCTAAAGCTTCAGCAAATGCTGTGGTTATTAGATCTTCTTCCTCTTCACCTTCAACTAATCAATCTGAACCATCCACATCCATGAGCGCCACTCGCCAATTTCAGCAGAGATACATACAGCGACAGTTTACTCCACTTGGAGAATCATACGCGTCTGTGCTGGAAAAACTCGTCAAACAAGGGGCCATCAATCTCCCTCAGATCTGACCTCCACCACAATTTGATCCCTCACGCGCCATCCCTGCGTGGTATAGGGAAAATGACTTCTGTAACTACCACTGTGTTAAAGGTCATGACACGGGTAACTGTAAAACCCTTAAAAACATAGTCCAAGACATGTTGGAAAAGGGTGACCTCATCCTCGACAATCCTAACGCCCCTCCTAATCAGGGTATCGATATTTTAAAACAACCATTTCCCAATCATCCACCAACTCAAAACAACGTCCAGACCTTGACTGACAATACCCATGAACATAATATTCGAACAGTCAATACGGTCTCGCCCCTCATTTCTAACCAACCTCAAGAGGTGAGTTCATCTATCAGTCCATCACATGTGGACGAACCTCTTTCTCCGGCTAGTTCTCCCTCAACTTCTCTCATTTTGGAGGACGCCTCGACCTTACTAGCACCGCCAGTTTCACCATCTTCCTTCTTGCTGCCCATGGAGGACCCAACCTTTCCTACTCCTCGACCACAAGTGGAGGGTACTATCATCCCTGCCCTTTACCCGCTTGAGGAGCTTCATTCTCTAGTTTCTTCTCCACCCAGGGAAGAACCTATCTCTCCTTCGTCTCCAACCAAACATGAACCTGTCACAACTTCACCTTGCTTTGGACCCGAGACTACTACATTCGTCTCACCTTCAGTCCCACAACCATCAGCATCTTCTCAAGAGCCTAAATCTCATCCCGTATTTTCTCAGCCATTTTCCCGACTAGTGGAGAGACTCAAACTTCTCCCTTCTAGGAAAGTGGAACATCAGGGATTGTGGGACCGTCTCACAGCTCTTCAACAAGCCCGGGCCCTCTCATCTCATGCTACTAATCCTCCCATGGCAGAACCTCCTAAGACTATTAACAAAAATCCGATCTCCACTTCCAAACCGTCTACATCTTCATCAACTTCATCAAAACCAAAACCCTCATCTACTCCGCCTAAACCTATCAAATCGCTTGGCGTTCGCCCCGTCTCCAACCTCACTCATCCACAAGTGAAGGTGGACTTAACCCAGACTTCAACTAATAGTAATCTTCAACCTAAATCACAAAAGACTGCCAAACCATAGAGGCGAACACCTCCTCTTCCTTCGCCATTGCCCTCCATTTTGGGCCCGCATCCTTCAACCCTAACCAGAGTCCTTCCCACTCCAACCTTTAATCAAAACCGATTGCCTCCTTTGCTTCCTTTACCGACCACTAGCTTACCCTCTCCCAAAAGGGTGATACCTCTCACGAAGAGTGTACCGTCTCAACCTATCATCACACCATCAACCCGGAAGGTGGTACGAAAACCCCCTCCCGTTTCACCCAAGCAAAAGTCACCGACATTGCATACATCGATGAGCACGGATCCTTTAGTGGGTTCATACTCTTTAATCTTGCAACGACTTTTACAAACTTCTAGCATAACTCTTCCACCCATCAAGCCCTTTCAACCTCTCGGGTCTAAACCTTCCTGGTTCGACGACATGAAGATTTGTTTATATCATCGTACACCAGGACATGACACTGAGACTTACTGTGCCCTCAAGGCTGTCATTCGCCGTTATCTGGAGAAAGACACTCTTCTCTTTGAGGACACTTTCGACCGCCCCCTGACTCCTTCTCATAAACCTTCCACCTCTTCAAATCCATCCACATCTCATCAACCAGTTACAACCCCTTCATCATCTTCACCTCCCATCTTTGAAATCAATGCCATTCACATCACCACTAGGTCACAAAAGGACAAGGCGAAAGAAAAAGCCACCATTCCTTAGACCTACCCTTTTGTCAATCCACCTCAACCGCCTAAGCCTAAGATTTCTATCCTTGGCGCGCCTCAACCCTCCTCTTCTTCTTCTTCTTCCGGACCAATCCATGACTCCATGTTGAAACAGCTTCACCAGACGCCTATGAAGATGTCCCTCTACGATCTTATCCAAACCTCACCCCAACATCGTCAGGCCCTCATCCAAGCCCTGCAGGCAGCGGAGGTCCAACCTGAGGACCCCCAACCACTTGCTACCCTTGTCCACTCCTTAGCCCCTATCGCCTCCATCACATTCAGCGATTCTGAGATTCCCACATCCAACACGGAAGATCAGGACGCCGCCCTCTTCATCACTGCCTACATCGATCGGACACGCATTAAACGCGTTATGATCGACGGGGGCACTAGCATCAACATCATCTCCACCCATGCCTTTGATCAGTTGGCTCTTCCCAAGAATTGCGTCTCCAAAACTGATGCGATCTTGTGCTCTTTCAATGACACTACTGCCACGACCATTGGCATAGTCATCCTTCATATTCGCATTGGTCCACGCACAGTCCCAGAGCTCTTCTACATCATCGAAGGAGAGTTCCAATACAACATCTTGTTGGGTCGACCTTGGATCCACGCTATGTCCTGTGTCCCCTCCACCCTGCACCGTTGTGTGAAGTTTGAGCATGACAGACAAGTCCACACCATTCCCGCTGACCCTTCACCTTTCAAAACATGCAACACCACCTACCGTCCAAACGATGTCCTCATTCCTATCAAGCCATTAACCTCGGCACTGCCTCTATCTATAGAAGCTTTGACCAGTTCGCAACAGGCGATCGCCCTTACACCTCCCCTTCAAGCGACAACCACAGACCCCATGGAAGACGTCTTCCAAAGACTTTCATTGGGAGAATATCGCTTGCTGGCTTTAGACATGTTCCAAACTCCACAAGAGTATGGACGCCTTCATCACAGCCCCACCTACGACCATCGGATAGGGATGATCATACCTTATGGTCCCCCTCACCTCCGCACCAACCTCGTCTATGGAGGGCTTAATCAAGCTCCTATTGACGGTAATCCTCTTTCTTCACCTCAACCTTTCACATCAGATTTCTCATTTCTTGGCAACCCCACCTTTGCACACACTTACCTTTACAGGTGTGCATGGAAGGGTTTTGGTTTCGGACGCTATGAGCAGGGCTCCCATCAGCCTATCCAACCGCTCAATGATGACGATGCCAAGAAATGATATGGTCTGGGATATCACGACCCCACTCAAGACCCTGTAGACCTTTATCCTGAACCAATCCTTGACCAATCTCCTCCACACTCGCCTATTTCGCCACCTTCACCTACAGAGTCAGTGGTTTCCATTCCTCCTAGTTTTTTTTTTCCATAAACACCATCCGCCTAGACCCCTTGACTTATCAGCTCAATGGGGTGTCCAAATCTCTCCCTCTCATTCTTCCCAGCATGATCGAAGATGAGTCGGCAACCATCCACATTGTTCATTGCGTTGACGATGACGCCATTCTTTCTTACATGGGTGCTGACGATTCTTTTATCCAGCACTCCCTCCCTTCTGAGACCCAGGTTATGTTAAATGAATCAACCATTGACATCAACCTTCCTTCTTCTGATGTTCCTCATGTCTTAAAGATTGGCCAATCTTTAGACGCTCAGGAGCAGCTTGACTATACCCATTTCCTCTCCGACCATAGCAAGGCCTTTGCCTAGACTTACAGTGATATGCCTGGCATCGACCCCACCATCGTTACCCATAACATTGTCACCAAACCAGAGGCTAAGCCTATCAGGCAAAAGCTTTGAAAGATGCATCCTCGCGTTGCCCTCCTTGTTAAAGAGGAGCTTCAGCGCCTACTTTCTGTCTCCTTCATCCAGCCCATCGACTATCCACAGTGGGTCTCTAACATCGTCCCAGTCACCAAGGCAACTGGGGGGATTTGGATCTGCACAGACTATCGCGACCTCAACCTAGCCTGTCCCAAGGATGACTTTCCTCTTCCTAACATCGACCAGCTTGTTGATCTTACGGCCAGCCATGAGATGTTATCTCTTATGGACGGGTTTTCAGGATACAATCAAATCCTGATCGCTCTGAAAGATCAGCACAAGACTACTTTCATCACCCCATGGGGGACTTTTTGCTATCGAGTCATGCCTTTTGGCTTGAAGAACGCAGGTGCCACTTATCAGCACGCCATGACCTACATTTTCCACGATCTCCTCCACAAAATCATGGAGGACTATGTGGATGACCTTCTCGGCAAATCCAAGCTTCGCCGTGACCATCTGACCATTCTCAACATCATCTTTTCTCATCTTCTTCAGTACCATGTTCATCTTAACCCCAAGAAATGTGTTTTTGGGGTCCTCTCTGGCAAGCTTCTCGGCTTCATCATTTCCTTCCGTGGCATCGAGATAGATCCTGCAAAGATTCACGCTATTCTCGAAATGCCTCCCCCGACCAATCTCAAGCAGCTTCGCAGTTTGCAAGGCAAGTTCCAGTCCATTCGTCGCTTCATCTCGTAGCTTTCTGACCGCTGTCAACCTTTTCATCATCTCCTTAAGAAGGACATCATTTTTACATGGGATAAGGACTGTCAAGAGGCTTTTGAAGCCTTAAAATGCTATCTGGTCTCTCCACCAGTCCTCATTCCACCTAAAGATGACCAACCCTTCTACCTTTATATCTCAGCCACTCACCATTTGTTAGGTGCCATGATCGCGCACCGAGACGAGCATCACCGTGAGCAAGCCATTTATTACATCAGCCGAACACTGGTTGACTATGAAACTCGGTATACCCATATCGAGAAACTCAGTTTGGCATTAGTCTTTGCTGCTACTAAGCTTCGCCACTATCTTCTTAGTCACAAAACCTTTGTCATCACCCACACCGACCCTCTCAAGTATATGCACTCCAAGCCATATCAGAATCAACGTATGGCTCGGTGGCTCATGCTGCTTGCTGAGTTCGATCTCGAATTCATCCAGCAGAAATCTATCAAGGGGCAAACCATCACTGATCAATTAGCAGATGCCCCTCTTCCTGACAATCAACCTTCGCAGTGTGAATTCCCTGATGAGTCTATCGCTGCGCTTTCCTCCGATGACACCACCTATCAGATGACTATGTTCTTTGACGGTTCCAAATGTCAACTAGGTGGAGGTGCTAGGGTTATTCTCATTCCATTTGAAGGAGAACCCATGCCTCTGTCTTTTAAACTCGACTTTGATTGTACCAATAATATGGCCGAATACGAGGCCTTAATTTTGGGACTTCAGATCGCCCTCTCTCTCAGCATCAAATCCATCAACATCTTCAGCGACTCGCAGCTCGTCGTCAATCAGGTCAACGATTCATACCTCTATAAAAATGACATTTTGCAAAGGTACAAAAACCGTGCTGACATTCTCCTTGCATCTTTCGACCATTTCCTCCTGCAGACTGTTCCTCGATCCATGAATAAGTTTGCTGACACTATGGCTTCTCTCACTTCCCATATCCCATCTTCCTCATCTGCATCCAGACTTTTTGTCACGGTGCATCGTGTGCCATTGCCTTCATATATCTCTCCTCACATTCATCATGTCAACACTATAGACTCAAGCCCACAAGATGCTTGGTATAAGCAACTTGTAGACTTCTTATCTTTCTCTGTCATTCCTCCCAACCTCTCTAGTAATGCACGACGAGCTTTTATCAAGCGTACTGCTCACTATACCATTCTAGGGGGTCTTCTCTATAAGCGAGGCTTCGACGGCCTCCTTCTTCGCTGTCTCACCTCCACTGAAGCATCTCAAGCCATTCAACAAGTCCACGACGGGATTTGTGGCGGACATTTCAGTGGAAATTTGGTTGCCAAGCGCATCCTTCGTTTGGGCTATTATTGGCCTACCCTTCATCAAGACTGTAGCGATTATGTTCGGCGTTGCATCAAGTGTCAGCAGCACTCTAACTTGCTTCATCTCCCCAGTCACGCCTTACAAATTGCTCAGGATTTCTGGCCTTTTTCTCAATGGGGTTTAGATCTCATCGGTGAGATTAATCCTCATTCATCTCTTCGTCATCAATCCATCATCACAGCCACTGAATATTTCACCAAGTGGGTGGAAGCCATTCCTCTCGTTTCCACAAAAGCCAACAAGATCGTCGACTTCATCAACACCCACATCATCTGTCATTTCGGTGTCCCTCATAAAATCATCACCGATAACGGCAAGTCCTTTAAAAACAAAACTGTCCAAAAGCTATGCGACTCCTTCGGCATCAAACTCAGTTTCTCTTCGCCTTACTACCCATAAGCAAATGGGCAGGCCGAGGCTTCCAACAAAATTCTCACCAAAATTCTCATGAAAGTGGTCAGTGACACAGGCAGGGATTGGCACATTCACATTCCCTTCGCTTTGTGGGCTTACCGCACTAGCATCCGAACCTCTACGAGTGCTACTCCTTTTTCTCTCGTGTACGGAATAGAGGCTGTCTTACCTCTCGAAGTACAAATCCCGTCTCTCTGCATTTCTCTACATGATATCCTTTCCAACGATGACTTTCGTCAAGATCGCTTAGCTCAACTTGAGTTACTTGACGAACGCCGTCTTGCTGCCCTTAATCATCTCCATGTCTATCAACGTCGCATCAAACACACCTATGACAAAAATCTGCGAGAACGAGATTTCAACATCGGAGACCTCGTCCTCAAAGAGAATCAACACGTGACCAATATGGAGCGAAGTAAATGAGGCAAGTTTGCTCCTAATTGGCTCGAACCTTTTATTATCACGCACAAGTATGGATCAGGGACTTATCGTCTGTCTTCTCTCGATGGATGCCCAGAACCTGAGCCTCTTAATGCGTCGCATCTGCGACCGTTCTATTGCTAGTCGAGTACTCATCCACTTGACACTTAACTTGAGCTCGTCCCTTGAGCAATCCCCATCCTCTTAATCCTACTTCCTTTCAACCCTATTCCTCTTAACAATTCCTATAACTCTTTTATGATGTATGGATACTTTGTCCTCATAAAAAGGAGTCCTTGACCTTCTATAATCTTGTCCATGACTCACATTTCTGTCAAAACATATCCATGGTCACTATATCAATATCAAAATCAAAAGACAGACTGCTCCCTCGAAGGACAGCTGTACTATCATTGCTGTATTACTAGACTGATCCCTCGAAGGACAGCTAGGCCAACTTATCAAACATTATTAAGCAAAAATATAGACCACTCCCTCAAAGGATGGCTATCAAACAGCATTATTTTAGAAGCTTCCCGCATTGATCAGCTTCACAACCTGACCACTACATCAAAAGACATCTCTACGTAGGCTTCCCACATTGATCAGTCTGCACCAAAAAAAAAAAAAAAAAAAAAGAGTCATGGACTTGACTTATAGTTGTCTCAGGGTCTCCTATAAAAAGGGGCATCGTTATCTTTGCTCTTAAAACGGGTTACCCTTCTTCCTCCTCATCCAATCATCGACCAATCTATCAACCATTTTAACCCCCTGTCTACCACTCGGATGCTTAGTCTGAACTACATTGGCCTGAGGCCCTATCACCAGGGCTATGTAGGCAGCACTCAGTTGACATGGGGTCTTCTGGGGTTAGCTCGGCCACATCCTTTTGTCCATTCCTCCCCTCAACCACCAACCATTAGAGATCATGCCTATCTCTGCTGACCTCGACTACTTCCAAGACACTGTTGCCTTAGTTGTTTTTGCATGTATGCTACCTCATGACTGGTTAGCAGAATTGTGCGCAGACCTTTTTTGGACCCTCACAAGTATAGGATCACAAACCGGTTGATCCGCACTACTTGTGGCTTTTTCGTGTTTCTAGGAGCACTTCCTGAGCCTGGGATACCTAGAACACGACGACCATTTGGAGCTTCAGCTTAGATTGAGTGACCCGATCAGCAGATGACTAAATGCTGGGGCCCGATTACTTCGATTTTGGCACTCCTCGACCCTTGACCTGCGACACTTTTGACCTGACCATCTCGTGCAGTGGTATGCACACAATCATGACTTTTGCAGCGTTCACCCTCACCCCCTTTTTCATCCACTCTTTGTCAAATTAGCACCTAATTCTCGGTTCCCTTCCCTCGACTCCTGCTTTGAGGGGGAATACCTTATCCTTAATCGAGGCAACCTATCCGTTTCCTATTTTTGTCTTGCAGTTCATTCGAACAACCAACAAGATGAAATCAACCTTATCCCTCACCTGGGGCACTCACTCCTATTTTTGTCTTGCAGCTCGTCAGAACAACCAACAAGACAAAAAGGGGCAAATGTAGACACCAAAATCGTGTCGACTCCCCTGGTCATTCTCCGTCTTATTCTTCTTCGCCTATTTAACCCTTGTCGATCACTTGTCCTACCAACCTTGACCCTGGCAGCATGTAACAATGAGTAGAGAACTAAAAGCTACACTCTATCCTCATTGTGCATCTGTCGACGACGGTCTTTACCCGGCCGATGTCGTCGACGTCGGTCACTTATCGGCCGACGTCGGCAATCCTGCCAACGTCGATCACCATCCCGTTATCCGTTATCAGTTACCATTCGGTTCCCGATCAGTTTTTCAAAACGGTTATCAAACCGTCTCTCAAAACCGTCCTGGGGCCTCCCTTCATCTCCCCCCCCCGATCAGTCACACAGACTCGCTTTTTCGACATCTACAGGCTCTCCAGCATCCATCAACTCCAGCATCCACCAACTCTAGCATTCGTTCTTCCAGCACTGCACAAGAACTTCGACTATGGATTCAATCACGACTCCTCATAGGTAAGTATCTTCTATGTTTTATTTCATTTTCTTTCTTATTATTTATTCCCTATTTTTGCCATCCTGAAGCTTCAAACCCCCAGACTCGACCAAAAACCCCGTCCTGACTCTGTCTAAAATCTTGTCCCGACCCTGTCAAAACCTTCTGCAACTTTCCCAGACCTCTGTTCAGAACCTGCCCCTACCAACGCTGGTCACTACCTCAACCGACGACGACACCTTAACCGACGTCGGCACCTTCCCAGACCGATGTCGGCATCACAGAGACCGACGCCGGCGACTGTGCAGAACAGTGTCACTTATCAGGTATGCATTTTATTTTCTGTCATTTATTTCTGTCATTTCATCTTTTATTATCTACTTTCGTCCAACATTACACTTTTTATCAGTGGGTTGATATCCTTCTAGGGAGTCTTCGTACTTCTGGGATCGGGCGTTCGCCTGACAACCCACCATATCTTTGACTAACATCTTTCCGTGTTTTAGTCTCTTTTTCGCAGGTGTCATTCCTCCACAGCCAAAGAGGAGAATCTTCCAACGTCTGATTTCGGTGCGCTCAACTTTATCAGGTACTTCTAGCCTTAACCATTTTCTTTCAGTTTCTTATTTCTTCTTTGAATTTAGAAAGCAATTTTGCATAGAAACACTTACTACTCTTTTAGGTTTTATGGAGACCTTATAGGCCTTCTTAGCAACATGTTACCCTTTGATCTTCTTTAAAAAAATTCAAACACATCACGTGGAATTAAAACACAATATGACACTATAATATACCTTATACAACATAAATTTATTTCAATAACACCTTTTAGGTCCAATCACCATTTGAATCCCTTCTCAAATCATGATTCATAAAATGCTTGTGTATACACAAAAAGTCTATTTTGAATAACTAAAGCATAAATACATTTTTCCCAAACAACTATGGAAATAATTAAAATATTCATAAACCTCATGACCTAATGGTCATTACAAAATTCATTATATGATTCAAATTATGGTATACAGGCTCAAACTCTTCTCTACAAGATGCTCACTTAGAACTGCCAACTGATTCCAAAACATATTCAACAAAACATGAACTTATAACACATAATTAAAAAATTTTAAGGTACTTAAATGTATTAAAAATATCATATACCATTACTATATCAACCTCCATAAAAATTATTAAAATAACAAATGGAAACTATTGGTCTTAAAGACCAATCTATTGACGTTCTCTTTCACAAACTTCACTCGGCCAGATAAGCCATTTTAGATTCAATGTTATAACATCTTACACTAAATTAAAAAAATTTAAAAAGAATTTATAGATAATTAAAGTCCCAAAAAAACCATCATATAATTAAATCTATCATTCTTTCTTTAAAATACATCAGGAATGATCTTCTCACTTCTACCTGATTTTCTTACTATCTGCACTACTAGGTCTGTTAGCGATTGCCCAACTTGGATTAATAACTTTGCACACAATAGATATGTAATATATCAAAAAATATTCATGTACCATAAATAAAAGTCTCACAATTTTATCTTCATCCATTTAGTAATTTTGACTCAGTCAACTCTGCTTGCTATAATAAATCTCTAAAAATTAAGCACTTTCCTGTAGGGTCTACTTACTCACCTAAGAAACCAATCACACCTTGAGATTATTGAGAGAGTTAAATTAAACCTCCAATAAATTTTATATCTATAAAAAAACATTATGATCACTTTATAATAGTATCTTCAACATTGGGTCATTGTTAGTGTTCTTTGAGGGTTTAGACCATCTTCTAATCTTAACAATCATTCATTAAACTTAGCTCTTATTTATATAAACCAATGCTTGGAAATTTGAGATAAAACCATTAATTATCTACCATTTATATCTTATATTCTCATACATATGATATACATGTCAATGATCATTTTAAAAACCTTTTTGAGTAGATAACTCTTCACTCTATGCACTCAGACCTCAAAACACTTTTTCAAACCTTTTCCTACAAACCATGACTTGAAAATTTATTCACATACTTGAAAAAAATTGAATAAACTTTTTAAATGATTACCTACTCACTCATGTAAATAAAATTAATCTTGATACTCTATCTGACCACCATTTCTTTCTTTACTTTCTAGGCCTTGACCTATAAGTCTCATTAAGCCTTGAATTTGACCTTCTAGCCACCCTATTGACTTCAACTTGAAACTCTCATGTGTTCCAATGCCTCTTGTGTATTCTCAATCATCCTCATACACTCACTCTTATTTAAATATTCAATATATCATATTCAGATCTTCTTACATATCTTTGGATCTTGACTAAGGTTCTTCATAGCTCACTTGGAGCATCTTTAGAGATGCATATGAAAATATTTAGAGTTGAACTTATAGTCATTTTAAAACCCTAAACATCTCATGTATAAACTCCAACAACATCTCTCATGCTCAAACACTATCAGGTATTCTTTGAAGCTTTAATAAGGATCTTCATGGCTCATTTGGAGCATCTTTAAAACTACTTACATAGATCTTCAGAGCATACAGATTCTTCTTTGGAGCTCATGCATTTCATCATGCTACCTACACATACCTTCTCACAAGGTCTAGACAAATATTTATAATATGTTAGACACTTGGAATACTAATTTTTACTCACTCATGTTTATTCTCAATGATATCACTCAAACTGACATCAGAATATTATTCAAATAGTACTCTCTCATCATAGCTTTCATATAGAAACAACACTAACTATGATAGTAACATAACTCATCATAGACATACCTCAAATCGTACTTGACCATGCATATTCACAAGATCCTTTGACATCATTGAAAATAATAATATAGAAACTCAATAATCAATGATAATGCTCAATATCTTTGGGATCAGCTTGACACAATATGCCTACTAACCCATTTTTCCCCAAGATCATCATGATGATGAAGAGCTACGGTTTTACAAATTCATGAGAAGGGTTATAGTCCATAACCCAGATCTAAATGCACAAAAGTGAAGGCAAAGTTAAACATAGAAGCATCCAATTAGTTATATTCATTTTTAGTAATTATTCCATACATGTCACTTGCATCAAACCTAAGCAATAGTATCAATGCAACCATCCTAGGCTAACATTAGTGTCCATATATCTAAAATCATAAAATATAGAATCTAATGACTATTATAGAACTATCACTTAGCCTATTTCCTACTTGTTCCAAATCTAGAATTATGTCAGCAACATAACCAACTAAGTATATTACTTCTTTGTCATTTACATACATAATTTAGTTTTAATTTATATATTTAGCCTATACTCAACATAATAAATTAAATGTATGCTTATATTTGAGTTTAAAAATCAATTCACCTATTGTAGATCTGATTATCACCCTTGTGCATTGTCATTTCTATATTCTTAACCCTTACACCACAAAGGATATGATAAGTCCTTCTTATCCAATTTATGGTTTAATAGATTCTAAGAAAAATGATTCAAAATAAGTTTATTACATTACCTTATATTCCTCATCTAATTATATCAAACTATTATTGTTCATATCATAGAATACATAGGCATCATATAGATAATTTTTTAGCTTTGAAGAATAATTTTAAATGATTCATTGATAGTGGTGATCCTATAAAAGATACATCAATAGAGAAACCCACTCATACTATTATTGCATATATTAAGGAACAAGTGAAAGTATAACAATCAATAAAATTATAACATGAAAGGTTACAATTTCCAAAGTTAGTACAATAAAAGATTCACTGGAAAAATTAGAATAAGCAACATTAAAAAAGGAACACAATGAAATAGCAATGTTTCAAAATGAACAAGATGAAAAACAAAAGGAACAATTTGAAAATGAAAGGATGAAAATGAAAAAATTATAATAAGATAAGGTATTAAAATAAAAATTAGGAAGGAATAAGAATGGGTAGAAAAACTAAAACAAGAGAAACTACAAAAAAAGAAATTACTAAAACAAAAGTTGCAACAACATGTTCAAGGTAAGGAAAAAAACATTCTTAAGAGTGGGATTCTAATAAAATAGGTAACAAAAAATAGATACCTATAAAACATAAGGTTACAAGTATTGTCTCAACTAAGTTATCCAAAAATCATTCATCATATATAGAGTTGTTGGCAGGATTATTCAATAGTAGATTTAATTGACATAGGATTACAAAACTTCCAAATTTACCATAGAAGAAGAGTACATCTCTAGGCCCATGGGACAAAGGATTATATTAACTTTGGAAACATGGTGTGGATTGGATTATTGTGGTATTATAAGATGACATGTATATATAAAACATGTATCTAGCATAGACATGACCATTGAGTTATAAATGTATTGAGTCAATATTTATACCAAAATATAATAATATGATAAATAAAACATAGAGAGAGTTGAATAGAGATAAGTTATATATATTGTGAATAAGCGCACCTACTTATTTATTTATTTTTTAATATATATTATAACTAACTCCACTTAATAACAACATCGTGGTAATCGCACAAAGTTGGGGGATAAAAAGAGGCCTACACATGGACATGTTTTTCCTAAAAATTAAGAAATCTGAACTTCTATAGATAATTTGATATGGTTATACTCAAAATTTGAGGATGGTGTAAGAACATGAATTGTAGCATTTTGAGTCTATTTTCTAAACCACTATTTTTTTAATGGTTAAGTATAACTAGGTAAAACATCTAAAATTAGAATAAGAACTCTTATTTTTGTAGGAAAACAAAGTAGATAGTTTGTCATCTAGGACCTCATTTTTTAGCATTGTTTAATATTTAAAATAATTTGGTGAAACTTTAGATAATATCATCTAGTTTCTAACCTATAATTTTTTATAATTTTTCAATGAATATTTTTTAATTAATTTTAGAAGTAAATAGATCCTAAAAACCAATCAAAAATGGATAGTCGGTCGTGTGGGCCGCTTAACTACCTAAAAAAAATGAAAACTAGTTTTTTTTAATGTTTGTATAATTAGGCCTATTTTTTAAACATATTACTTCTTTTTCATTTGGATCAATGAAAAAAATATATGTAAACATATATAGGCATGTATATTTGTGGTATGTAGTGGCCTAAAAAATCTATAGTTAGAAATCAACATAGATCGAAACCTTAAAATAGTCCAAAAATTATCAAAATAATATATTTGGAAAGAGGAGAGCATGCTCATCATTGTGGTAATAATTCAAAAAAAATCATTGAAATTTGTAGTGTATTTGGTGATGGAAATTGAATTTTATTATTTTCTATCAAAACTCTTGGATTTAGCTGTGTTGATGGGTGTAAGTCTTTATCTCGAGAATCCAACCCATTTTGAGATAAAAGGATTGGTTTTTGAATTCAAACTAAACATAGTGCATACACATTATAATGCATGTGTTATGTTTCCATATCATCTAAAAACAAATTTTGACTATTTTTACATGTTTACATTTATCAATTTATTATGATATATATTTATTTATACTTTTTTAGTTCTCATATAAACTCATTTATTCAAATTTATATTTTTTATTTCAAAGTGGAATGTGTCATGATATATGCTACCATAAAAAGGGCATCATAGATAAAGTGATGCAATTTTGGTGAGTTTACACCCACAATAACTTTGACTATATAGAACATGATTTAAGGTTCAACCAAGCCCAATTTCATTGAAAAAACAATAAAAAAGTCAAATGTTTTAATGGTTAAGGGAATTACAATCAATTTGAACCTATTGAACATAACTACATGTATAGGATGTGATTTAAGACTAAATTAGCTTAGATTGAGTGAATCAGTACAATCAGTGTTATAATTTGAGTGAAATTCAACCCCGTGAACCTAATTTTGACTCTAAAAGATTTAGTTTGGGCATGTTGACCCCAATGTCATAACTAAATAAGCCAAATATCCCAATGGTTGAACATGAAGGTAATTGGAGATAATTTGATCCCCTTCAACCTAAGTGAATGACTATTAAATATGATTTGGGGATTGATTAAATCTAGTTTCATCAGAGAACGAAGAAAAGAATCATTTGGTTCACTGACATATGTAATTTTAGCATGTATAAGATGTGGTTTTGGGCTCAATATACTTTAACAACATCATATAATGAATGAAACAATTGATTGGTTCAATTTTAGAGACAATTAGGGTGAATATGAGGTCATTAAACCTAATTACAAATATATATAATGATTTGAGGTTAAATTGGATTTAATTTCATCATATATTGAGCTAATTAGTTAAACAATATAATTAGTGACATTATTTTTAAAAATTTGAGCCACAACAACCTATTTTCAATCGTATATGATGTGATTTAGAGGGAATTTGACCTTAATGCCATCATATAATGAACTAAATAGTTTATTATTTCAATCAAAGAGGAATTTTAGGCTGATTTAAGCCCTTTAAATCTAAATAGAATAAAACCAAAGGAACGTGGGCTATATTATTTGTTCTCCTTTTGGCATATCAATTTCAAGGGATCTTAGCCGATAAGGAAGACATTGGACAACTTGGAAATCATATTATAGATATGTGAGGTGTAAAAAAAGAAAGGATTATTATTCATTCTTCATTTCATCATATTTAAGATTGCATAAAATTTTTAAGTAAGCTCATGTAAGTGCAATGAGTAATTATTCTACAAAATAAACATGCTAGGTATTTTTGGTTAGTGATTTATCTAATCTCATTGTCTACAATGAATTTGAAATCAAAAAATAGAGATGAGATGAATCATTATTGTGTCCACATTTAAAGGGATATATTGGAATTGAATTTTATTTTTCAAATTATTCAAGTATTCAGAATGAGTGATGGATTGCACAAGCATGTTTCATCATCTTAAATTTTGGCATAATGAAACACTGTAATTGTAAATGTTTTATATGTAGGCAATGGATAATAAGCATGAATGAATGCAAACCTACACTATTATTTTTGAGGGATGAATTGGTTTGACTATCTCACTTCACAAGTTGTCATGAGGATGGTATTTGGTTAACATGTTCTCTATTAATTATTTATTTGAGAAGAAAGTGTTATATTTTTTATGATATAATATATTGGTTTAGAGATAACATCTTGATATTAATTTTAAATTTATGATATATATCCTATAATCAACAATCAAACCCTTTTAGTTGATTTTTACAATCATAAACCCTAAACCTAAATGTAATACTCATACCCCATTTTATCATAAATGCAAACATGAAGGTAATTGGGGCCAATATGAACCCATTTAACCTAATTATGACTCTAATATGTGATTTAGGATAATTTATCCCATATTTCCCAACATATTAAGCCAATTAGTTGATTATTGGAATTAGTGATGCAAGTTCCAAATGAAATTGGACTCTATGAACCTGATTTTATCTATACAAGATGTAATTTTGGGGGTCAATCAACCTCAATATCATAACAAAATAAGTAAAATAGTCCACCAATTTAATAATGAAGGAAATTGGAGATAATTTGATCCCCTTCAACCTAAATACAATATCAAGACATGATTTAGGGCTAAATTAGGTTTGATTCTATTATTAATTGATCTAATTAGTTAATTAGTGAAATTAGGGACATGATTTGTGCAAAATTGAGTCATGTGAACCTAATTTATGGGTTAATAATTTATTTTATAGGATGCAACATATGGTTTAATCAACCCTTTTTTATGACAAATTTAAACATGAAGGTGATTGGGGCCAATCTAAGCCCCTTGAATTTAATTGATAGTCTATGATGTGATTCAAGGGACTAAATTAGCTCAAGTGATTCTTGTCATATTTACCCAATTAATTCATTGTTACAATTATTATTTCAAGTTGGATGAAATTAAACCTTATGAACCTAATTTTGACTTTATGGAGGTAATTTGGGGGTTAATTAACCCCAATATCATAACAAGATAAACTACAAAGTCTACCAACTCAATATATCATCACATAGACATAATATATATAATGTGTATACATTATAACATGTATGTGTTATTATCTTAATAGAAAATAAGTCTTACAATTTTTATTTTTTTAGAATTCTGAAATCATAAACATTCTCTACATCATTGTATGTTTTCCATGGTGAAGACAAGAGGATTCAAATTATTCTTTTGGTCCCCCATCATCAAAAGTAATAAAATTATTCTTTACCTAGTCATGGTTGATGGAGATTATTTAAATAAGAGAAAGAAGTTAAATCACAAAACACTAGAGCAATCATAAGAGTTGAGAGGAAAAAAAATGTATGAATACAAACATTTCTCTCAAAATAAGGTATGAACACTATCCCTAATGATCTAAATGTCATATATAATGATGAAATTGAAAATAATGAATTGAATAACGATGATGACTATTTACTTATCAGTCCAAATTATGTTTTAAGTCCATATTCAAAGTATAAAGTTTTTATTTATTTTTATGATGAATCTATGCATGATGATTTACCCCTATCAATTAAGACAATTTCATGGAAACACATAATGATGAAAGGAACAATGAAGAAAATGTTATCCCACAACTAAACAATAAATAAACTAGTAGTGAAAATAATGATTTTAAAACATCTTCTCAACAAATTCAACCATAAAAAACACCTCCAAGGATTGTGCATAAAAAAATCAAGTACTTAGCTAAAATTTATGAAAACATTTTGAAACCAATGCATAACAAAATGTATGACCCCATTCAAGAAGACTATCTAAAAATTTTTGGGATAATTTCTTTGATAAATTAGATTTTGATAGTAAAAAAAGTCAAGTTTTTGTTTCATTGATGAAATTGATTAAGATTAGACCTACAATGTATACCCTAGGATGAATAACATCTAACGTGGATGGTGAAAATAATTAAATTTTTTAAAATATACATGACACATATCCCATTATACACCCAAAATCATGAAACAAATATTATGATGTTGCCTGGTGAATAACTACAACTTGTATAGTAAGTGGTCAAACAGAGAAAAATGATTGAATTCAAAAAATATCCAAGCACTAGACATAAAAATAAAAACATTAATGAAAGCAATTGGAATATTCCAAAGAAATAATGATACTAATATCAATGAGATTTGAGTATTCTCTATTTTACTTCTATGAAAATACAAGGCTATCACCAATTCTCTCAAATTTTTACTTACATAATTTAGGAAAGACAATACAAGAGTTTCATCCAATACAAGAGATGTTTTTAAAAGAAGAGTTTTTTATCCTAACCATTAAACCACATCCACAAATTTATAATAGTCAAAGATATTTTTATATGGTCAAACTATTTTATGTAAAAATAAATCACATGCACCACTTGTTATTATAGGCAACATGTTGAATTTTCAATGCATTACGATGTTTTTCACCATATATGTTGTACTTTTCATACTGAAAACATTTTTTAGGAATGTGCCATAGAAATTCTACCAAAATCAACTAGATAATTTAATCCAACCATTTTTTTTTTTTGAAAGACTAGATGGATAGTTCGTTTATAACAAAGCATTTTTGGATGTAAATCATAACATTTGTGGTTGATTACCAATATTAAAAAAATGTATCCATAAGGAAAGTACACATACAATTGGATAGAATTAGTTGCTTTGATCAAATTTGAATCTATTACTTATCAATTAAAATATGGTGAAGAATCTAAAAGGAGCGACCTTGTTCCAAAATAGATACTATTTCAAAATCTATGGTCAAATTAAGGGAGGACATTTTTTATGAGTATGAAAGGCACACACACAAGGCTAAATAGTTGGATGAAAATTTCAAGACAATCAAAGACACGTTCCTACTTGGTTCTATTATTTTAGTAGTTGACTTTGCTGAGAATTACACATTCAAACCAAAAATGGAAGTTTAGTCATAGTATTAAAACTTAATGTAGGTTGCCATATTCATTCATATAGCATTCATGCATGCACTTGATAGTGAAGATCAAGATCAATAATATTAAGGGAGTATAAATTATAATATCTCCACTACTTTACATATCACTCAAAAATGTCCTAACTCACACATCTAAATAATAGTGATATGTTTATCCCCTTGTGCAAATGGTCAAAATTGGATCACATGATCATCCCCTATTTTGTCTTGGTCCTCCACTTCCTCATGTGAACCAAATCTCCAATAATACAATATTGTCTTCTTCCTCTATGTGACCCATAAGCTTCCAAAATATTTCCAACATATTTTGACTTCCTTGTCATGCCAACCAATATTCTCCACTATAAGTTCACCCCAACTATTTCCCCTTATCTTCATCCCTAAAAAGAAGAGATGTGACTTTCCAAAGACAAAAAATCTTATCTCTTAGTGGAGTACTATGAACCACTCCATTACATGCACTATATTCCATGGCATATCCTTCATGGGCATTGCCACATCATCCACAAGCCACCTCATATGTTGTATCATCAGCTACATCACCTATCACATCACCAATAATAGTGATAGTGAATAATTATTTTATGAATAGTAACCTATGAATAGTGATTAGACCATAAGTATTCCTTTTATATCACCCAACTTAGCCTTTGAGAATGAATTTGGAAAATGGTATTCTATAAATGACTCATACAAAAATTGGGGACATTACAAGTATGATGAACATTACCATTGGTGTAGAACATATTTAGAGTTTTAATGAACCTAGCCATGGAAAAGGAGAGCATGATGGTGATTAAACATGTGTAAAAGAGTCATTGCAAGAGAGGATTTAAAGTTAAAACATGGTTTTATTTTGACTAATGCAATAACTAATGTTGAATGGTGTAATGAGAAAATATGGTATGTTTCTCAAGAAAATTCTACTATTCATAGATATTTTTATTTGATGGAGGAAGAAAACTTGGCAAAGTATGAGTATTGTTTGAATATAATGAGATCAACTGAGCTCCACTAATTTTTTAGATCAAATGTATGTTCTTGTGTAGACACTCAAAAAAATTGCACTACATTTTTAGTCATTAAAACACGCCTTCAACCCCTAGGACCATTTACTTACTTCTCAACCACCAACCATAACTATAAATGGCTAATTTTAGCCACTTTGTTTCTTTCTCCCTAAACCATAGATTATTGACGTTGACCACTAATAGTTGACCCTGAGGGTCAATGGTTACCCTAGCTCTTGCATGATCAAAAGAGTTGACTATAGTTCAACTATAATTCACTCATTGATTACTAGTTGTCTAAATTTAGTCAATTATTCTCATGATCAATGCATAATCAGACTGTGTGGTTAACCATTTATTAAACCCTTTGATTTTAACTTCCCCTTACTATATATTAAGAGAGAAAGAGAAGGTTGAATGGATCATCATCAAGATCAATCAAGCAAGCGGCAAGAGATATTCTTACTCCTAATAAAATCAAAGAGCTTCCCAGAAAACTAAGAACTAAACAAAGATTTAAGGCACTTTTGTAGCTTGTTGATCAAGAGGTAGGATGCCATTACTCTACCAACATCTCTCTAGGATCTACAACAACTTTCAACCAACTTTTGCATTCTTTAGACCAATAATATCTAAAAGTTAAGTATATGTATTCTTTTATTAAAAGTTTAGTAATTAGCTCTATTTATTTCATTTCTATTTATCTCCCTTCCATCTCACTTCTCTATGTTGGAGTTTTCCCTATAATTCTAGATACTTCATCACCATACCCTTCTTCCTCCCATAACCTATTATAAACACCCAATCCTTGAATCAAAATACCTTTGAGTATTACCCTCTATCTCATAAACAACATACAACCCATAACTTACCCTTCTACAACCTCTCGACAATCTCCTTTAATAGAATTCTTTTCCCAAGCCAAGTCTAATAATAACTATCAACGATCACCAAACCACTGATGATTGACCCCTAACCATTGACAAACACCAACTTTCAATGGTCACCTAACCATCGATGGTCCTACCCTAATCATCAATGGTCACTATGTGTCACCCATAATAGCAAGATGATTTAACCCATTTGTCTATACCTAAATCCTATTTTTTAAGGATTTGTCTCATCATAGAACTTTAACCTATTTTTTGAATTAAGTTTGATTTATTTAGCATAAATATTTAATCATTTATTGTTATTTTAGTCAAGATCACTTGTTTCTTTCTAAGCATTTTTTGTATTCAATTCCAGTACCTTCTATTATTTAATGTAATCATCAATTTTTATCATATCAAAATTTAATTATTTATAAGTGTGGATTGATAGCCTTCAAGGAAGTTTGTGCTTCTTGGATCTACCTCATATTAGGTAATCCACCCTACTATCCAACTAATCAACCATTTTATTAGTGCTTTCTTAACTATAGGTTATCCTCATAAGACAAAGAGGAGCATCTAAAGCCATCTAGATCATAGAAGGGAAAACCAAATGTAGGTTCTACTAACCTCACACTTCTTTCAATTTTTACTCTTTTCTATAACAAAAATAAAATAAAAAATTTAGTGAAACATTCTGGCACACCTGGTGGGACCCTAGATATTTTTATTGATTCATCGCTATAGGACATTTAGTTTTATTAGAGAAGAGTCATCCATTGCATTCTTTTCTAAAAATTAAATGTTCTTTATTTTAATTTCTTCATTTCCAAAATGCAACTTCTAGTTTTTTTTGCTTTCTTAGAAAAAAGTAAACACTGTCTTATTTTGATTTCACTTCTAAAAATCAAAAGTATTCATCCTAGGCCTAGGATTTGCATTATCATCATCATATCTAGTTTTATCTTAGTTGTTTTTTGTTCATTTTAAAAGACACTAAAATTTTCTTTTGGATGAAAATTAACTTTGCATCAATTGTTTGCTTGTATTGATTAGATCACATAGCTTAATTTAGTCAAGTAAATTAATCATAGTCTCACTTCTCTCCACACATAAAATACAAAACTACACATTCAATTAAACACAAAACAATAACATAAGCCCTCACTAGGATTTCATCACCTAGTGGTAACCTTTCCTCGGCTATCCTACTTAGATTTCACCACTAATGGGAGAACTAACTTAGTATGCTAGCTAAGTATAATCTCTAGCCACTCAATCTATTCTAGGTAAGCACATGACATCCTTATCTCTATGGTGAGTGACGTGAGGGGGTAGTCCCCAATATCAATCCACATGCCAAGTTATAGTATAGATATTGAGAGCCTTTAACTACCTGAAACCATCGTTAGACATCTTATTCTAGTACTCATTCTACAAATCAAAATTTGGTCCTTCATAACTTCTTTAAAATTGAGGCATAATCCTAAAGAGACATAATAAAGTATCCTAGGATTTTAACACACATTAGTGTATGGATTGTTTTCCTTGAGATCTTTTTATTTTCATTGTTTCTCTTTTGAGTTGTGAGATCACTTGTATCTTCCTTTTTCCTTCCCTTGCATGAATCTCACTAGAAAATAACTAAGAAACCAAGTAAACCAGGATCCACCTCCCAATAAACCATCTTCCTCTTCATCTTCATTCATGGAGTATGTCTCAGATGTAGAGAGTTCTCCCCATCCTTTTAAAATTCCCAGTATCCCTCAAACAGTTACCCAAGGTGATACAACTTTTATCACCTTTCTAGATAATAACCCCATGGCCCTCCAACATTACTTTAACATCATATCCCACCATACCCCTACTTCAGTTCCACCTATTGATCCACCCTATCATATGCCATCCCACCTTATGGGAAGTGTTGATCAAATTTGACTTTTAGGTCAAATTGTGAACCCTATAGGTAAAAACTTGTTTTAGATGTTTTATGGGTCTAATACATATGCCACAAGGTGTTTTATAGGTTAATTACTATCATTTAATGTTATATTAGCCTTGGTATTTATTTATTTTAGTCTTTTAAGTCATTTTGATTCATTTTGAGGTCAAAAAAGGGGTGTTAGTGAGTTGTACAAATTTCTTGGGAAGTGTAAATGATCCAAAACATGATGTAATTTCCCATGTGTCCCAATAGGTCTTAATCAACTAACATAACTGAAAGGTGGTAGGTTCTTTAGAAGAAAGGGCAATTTTATTGAGAAAAAAGGTGAGTTTGTCACTTGTACAGCCCATGGGGAAGTGTGCCACATGGTATAAGGTTTTATTATGACTCTTCATATCCCTTAGGTTAATTTATACATTTAAACTACTCTAGAAGTTCTATTTGAGGCCCAAAAATATTCTACTCCTTTCCTACCCTCATAAATATGCAAAAGTGATCAATAGTTTCATGCTTAGTATGAACAACTGAAGAGGTTTCAAGTTGAATGATTTTAGGAGGTTTTTTTACACTCAGAGACATTAATTATAACATGATTTTTAATAATGGTAGCTTTTGCTTTATCAACCATCCTCATGAAGTTGAATGCGCATTTTTTTTTGCTATTTCATACACCCTATAGGTTTTGATCCATTTTCATCAAATTCATGAGAACCAATTACTGAGGTTGATCCCAAAATATTTTTTATTTCTTATCTAATTCTCTCCATGTTTGGTTTATCATTTCAAGGTGTTTTGATATGCTAATCACCTTAAGTTGTAAGAGGGACCACATTTATGCGTAACAAGTAGTTTTCTCACCATTTGTAGGATTTTATTATTTTGATGGTGGTATTGGAAGGTGAATATGTTTTGGTTTACATGTTCCCATGTTCTCTTTATCATCTTCACCTCTGAATCTCTTCCCAAGGCAACTCTTCATGGAATTATAGTCATATGTAACATTTTTAGTTAGGTAGCCATGAACATGCTTACCTACTAGTGTTTTCTTGAATAAATCCACATGAATACTATGAACATAGTTATTTGAATCCATATAGAGGTTTTTAAAATTAATTTGGAGGTAGATTAATAAGATTAAACTCATTGAAGGTTAATTTTAGGCCCTTTGTCCCTAAATCTAGAAAACAAAGGTCTTGGAGTGTTGTGGGAATAACATATGATATGGTTGAAATAATATTTAAAGCATATAGAAAAGTAAATCTTGTATCCTATATCATGGAGAGAGACCTTTAAAATTTTAAACGGTAGATGATTAGTTTAGGATGATTTTTTAAGGGTTCTAATATGCACTTTTATGCATTGAGTTTAAATAGTAAAAGCTCAGTTTTGAACCCTTAAGTGACTTTGAGATCATAAAGTTCAAAAAAAAATACTCTTATGGTTGGAATAAACTTATTGATATAATGTTATACTAATGACCATTAAAATCATATATATTAGGTTCATGTGTAGTGTTTCAATCTTCAGGAACACCTACAGGTGTCCTTTTCATAAGATAGTGCTCACCTCCAACCAATTATAAGTGACTAGTAGGGCAGTGAACAAAGAGGGTGATGTTTCCTAGTGTTGGTTTAGTCCTAATAATTGATTAATTACCTTGAAAATTTAGGTAAATTATTTTCACATTATGATCATAGCTCATCATGGTTCCCTAACACCTATAAGTATGGTTAAATAAGTAACACATAGTCAATTGCCTATGACTGGTTTTGAAGATATTTCATCCCCCAAGGTGACAGTTGGTTAAGAGTATACATGGAATTAATTTTGGAAAGATATAAGAAAAATTATTAATTATCTTTAATTCCTAACTCATTAAATTAACCCTAAGGTGTCATCTCTCCAAAGCAAAGACACAGCCAGTTGTGATAGTAAGCAAATAGTGGCTTAGTTGACAACTATTCTATGTTTTGGCATGGATTTACATGGAAGGGGTGACTCAAGGAATTATTGTATGTAATTTAGGATTTCATAAATTCCATACATAAATTCAAGTAACTCAAAAATTATATCTTACACCTATATGCATGGTGTCAAAGGAGCAGGACATAATCTGGGTAACACAATCTTGATTAGGCAAGAGTGTAGAGAGCATGTGGAAGATTGGAGAAAAAAATGGAGATGGGATTCCATAATATTATTATCATGATATACTTATTGAGTTATCATAATATAAAAATAGAAAATAAAGTGATGTTAACCTATAATACATAGTTCACATGAGGAACCCTAGACACAGTGTTTTCTTATATGATTTGTCTTGGGTCTTAAGGCTTTTGGAAGGTCAATGACCTAGTCAAGAGATAAATATTTGTGTGAAACACCTTTAACAATTGATAAATCTGATTAAATATTTATTTTTCCTAATAAAATAGGGGAAGTACCCTTTATTTTATCTCAGATAGAGGGTACTTTCCCTTAAGTGTAAACCCTAGTAATTTTGGAAATGGAGGGTCAATTCTAATTGTGACAAGAGATAAGCACTCTAATAGATTGAACCATGATCCTAGGGTTGAATTAGGTGTGTTCAAACCTCAAACTTATAGGTTAATCCATCAAAAAACCATTTTTTAAACTAAACGCCAACTCAAGCCTATTAAACAAGGTTTAGACAAAGGCCAAATGGGTAGTCATTCACAATTATAGCATGAGATAAGAATTACCATGGATTGAATCATGTACATGGGGGTAAAATAGAGGTGATAAATATTGTAGAGGGAAGAAAGGGTGTAGATAGTCTATTTTTGACATCAAAACCCACTCAGACTTGTAGGAATGGGAAGGAGAAGCTCGGTAAGGTGATTTCAAGTTTAGGTATGTTTTTGAATGTATTAAAATATGAATTTGTGTAATTATTTTTCAATTTGGACATCCCATCTTTATAAATGAACCTTAAGAGTGGAAAAAGGCTAAAACCCTTACAAACCCTTACCAATGACCATTTTGGAGAAATGGATTTGGATAGTTACTCTAATGGACTAGTTTAACTAGGAGGATGATTGGAAATTTTAAAGGACTCCCTCAAGATACTCCACATTATTTTTGATTATACGTAATTGTATCAACAAGGTACAAAATAGGATACTTTTGACTATTTTATGTGTTTTGTATGCTAGACGAGGTTTTAAAAGATGAAATCAAGTCTAGGGGAAATATTAAGACTTGTATTAATTTATTATGGTAATTTAATTTCAATAAGAAACTCCTAAGTGTCCAAACTAGAGCTCTCATCTTAGCCAGTCAAAACTAGCATATTAGACAAGCTAGTGAGAGGGGTAGAGATCTTCAAGTGAGGTGATTTTAATGCATCCTTGATAATTCTAAGTCCATTTAAGGTGTTTAAAGGTTTCATCCACTCCATCCCATGTATTTTCATGGGAAAATAAATCTAATTTTGATTCAAGGTGTGCAGGGTGCATGAAGGAAGAGTTTTTTGGACTATAGATGATGATATCTCCTTTCTAGATGATTCCAAATGACTAGGCTTGAAAAAAATGAATGAAGAGTAATTTTTGTAACTCTTACCCTTAATTAAAATCATCATACCTATGCCTAATCAGTTTTGGGATGTTCAAATAGGGCTAATCAGGAAGGCAATTTTTATGAGCTAGTTAATAAGATTTCATGCCACTTTGTAAGAGTTTGATGAATTAGATGGACAATTGTAAAAGTAACTAATTATTTAATCTTTATAAGTGTCCTTGTGACACTTGGACTTCTCTCTTCTCTTCTCTCTCTCTCAATTTTTATAATAACTAGCTATTTTGGCCATTGTAACTTATGCTCCATCTGAGTATGGTGAAGCCCTACTCATTTACATACCATTATATTAATAATAATACTAATTTTTCACCTATTTATGACTATTCATATTGTTTTATAATTAAATGTTGGATCTTTCTTAGTGAATACTATGGATTCCTTAGCATGTTGTCTCAATCTTTCATCCTATTTGTAGTTGGAAAGATTCTTCTTGTAGCACATGTGAAGTGTTCTAGGAAATGTCAAAGATTGGGTGAGTTATTCTATTCACTGGTTCTATTCAATGCCTCTTGTTTGGTCCTCCTATATCTTAACATTCATCTATAACCTCACAATGTAACATTGATGTGAGAAGATATAGATTGAAGGAGTGTGTGTTTGGTTAGTCCTTTTTTCTCATGTGTAATGATGCACTTGATCAGACTGCAAACAAAATTCTAGATGAAGGCACTATTATGTAGCAGTTTTAGGGGATAAAAATCTCCATAAAAATCACATCTACTTTGAAACAAGCAAACATAACTGATCTGATGACAATAATGACTATATAGATTGTGCCAAGACTGTATTTTCTTCAAACAGATTGCACACATTTAGAATAAGCAGATGTCTTCAAAGATCCTATTTAATACTTTCTTACCTCAAATTCTAGACTGAGCTTATGGACTTCTTCAATGTCATCAATATTCACTCTGGATTACAAATAATTAACATGAACAAAAAGAATGCACAGAAACCGATTGTGCCAGTCAATACCAAGAAAACGTATGAGATGATTGTCACGTAGCTTAGACAGTGAGACACATAATATGCTCCATGTAGTCCTTGTTATCATTATGTCCAAGGTTCGATCCACCTAAAGCTACCTTTGCATTTAGCAGCATTAACATTGTTGCTCTATCATGTTCTATTATTTTCTTATCTTTAATCAGCCCACGAGCTACACCACCACCATTCTCAGCTGTTTCAACTCAATTAGAACCACATTCCATTCAATCAAGGATTTATATAGACTCAGAAAACCCCTCTACACATTCCATAGATTACAAATATGCATTTATCTCCTTGTCTTGACATATGTATGCACTTGTTAATATATGGATTTAATCAATGGAACCCGCTTTATACACCTTCACCAATCACTTTAGACAAGGCTTGACTGTTTCAAATTGGATGGCTTTTGCAATATTAAGCAAAAACAAGAAGATATCGATACATACCATGATTTTATGCAAAGATTCCAATAGTTCACAAATAATTTCAGAATCATCAAATATGACACCTTGTTTTAACCCCCGAACAAAACTGGAAATATGTTTCTACTCAAAACAATACATTTACGAAATTATTTGCCTTCATAAACTGCCACAGTAATTAAACATGCTTTTACTGATCTCCAAATATAATTTTATTTACCATTTCAGGTCTCATGACCTTCCTCACTTCTCCTAATCTCCTCTTCCATATAGACCTATAGGTCTGCTACTCTCACCACACCTTCATTTTTTTTTTTGTAGAATGGTCTACACACGAACTGTATATAAATTTGAATGAAAACTTGCATAATGGCTTACCTCCTTCCTAACTTCTACACCCAACTTGGGCACTAAGACCAACAAGAAAGATTTACCATTCAACCAATATACTAATTTGGAGAAGATTTATCTCCACTAATATCTTACAGTTGAAAGATTTCAACCACTCCCCTCATTTGTTCTTTAAGCCAAGATTGGCTGCCAACATGGGGATTTTCTCTTACCTAATTTTACCTTTTCACTTTTCAAATTTACATTTACTCTCAAGGTAAATATTTGAAATCCAAACACAATTTGGAGGGAAAACAAGAATTTGAAGTTGTATGCAACTTCACGCTACAACATCATTTAAAATGTGCATGTTTGATGACCTGAACTAGTCCTCCATGAAGCTATTGTAGATGCTCCTGCATCATACTCTCCCTCTAGAAATAATTTGAACCTTAGTTTAAATGAATTACTTCCTCCATGCATTAGTCTTCACTATATGCCTGGATCCCAAGGTCTTGTTGTGAATGCCAATGCTACTATTTGTCTTTGATAGTCTTTGTCCTTGATCTTACTATTCTTTCTCTTAAGATATGTCCTTCTTCTCATTTCTTTCCCAGCTGCCATCTCCCGCTTCCATGCTTCATTCTCATACATGTCTTCAAGATCTTCTTGATCTTCTTGGTTAAAAAAAGTGTCCATTGAACTATGGACTTCATTCATCTCTACAACTTTAACACCTGCATTCAAAACATCAAAGGCAATGTTAGAAGTAAAAACTTGAGACCAAAAAGTCTCTTGGCTGCCTCCACTTTTTTGTTCTTTGGCAAAATCTGCCTTTGCCTCTTCAATGTGCTCTTTTCTTTCTTCACTCTCACCAATGGTATCTTTACCATGGCTTGTACCTTCATTCATCTTTCTTGAGTGACCAAACAGCTCCTCCAACATCTTCAACTCTTCCTTTAGTGAAATCTCATCTATCTCACCATCTTCATCAAACTTGGGCTGATCACTCACAAGGATTACTTGCCCTTTACCTCTTATCTCTTCTTTTCTTAGCTTGTCTTCACATAAACCAGCTTCTTCATTAGTACACTTATCAAAAGCAATTGAAACACCATTACCTTGTGTCTCCTTACTCTCTTCAACTTTTCTTGGAAGCCATCTTGTTTGTTCTTTATTTTCAATGAGGCATTGCTTTATTGTAGACCCATCTCTTTCTTCATTAACCATCCATTTGGAACTCTCTCCTTGCTGCATATTAATCCACATAGCTACTTTCCATCTTTCATTTCTCATGAAAATATCATTAAAGGATTCAAAAACATCATCATAAACAATTTGTTTACCTTTTACCTCTTTGGTATACCTCTCAAGCGTCTTGTCTTCATGGAATGCCCCTTCCATACTCACCATCTCACCTTCATTCTCTTGAATCATGGAATCACCTTCAATCCTCTTCCATTGACTTCTTGGTGTTGTTGCCTCAACACTCACATCTTCTCTCTTTGCCTTTTTAGGCACCCATACTTGTTTCTTCTTCTCATCAATTGGCTTCACAAGCAATTTAGGCATCCTATAACCATGCTCTTGTGACACTACTAAAAAACCAACTTTGTTTGTCCTTCTATTTTCTTTCACATTTACATTCATATTAGGAATATGAGAAAAATCAATCTTATAAGGTAAACTTGCTTGCTTGCTTACTTGTTGCTTGCTTGTGTGCTTCACCATCCACTTAGGCATTATGTATCCATGATTGGATGCTTTTTTTGAGGACTTCATCTTCCTCTGGCCTCTTCTAACTTGTGTATTAACATCTTCATGCTCACAATAATAATCAAAATCAGGTCTTAACACTTCATTTACCTCTTTGATAGCTTCATCCATGGAGCAATCTTTCTCTTCCTTTGTGCTTTGTATTTGCTTCTTCCACCATTTAGGCATCACATATCCATGGTTAATTGGAAACTTCACCTTTCCCTTTGCTTCTCTATCATACATATCAACAATTTCATGCTTATAAGAAAAATCAATTTTTTAATTCACCTTTACCTCCTTAGTGGGCTGCTCCATTAGTTCTTTGCCTTGCATAGCTTCTTGATTATTTGTACTTTCTTCTTCCTTTATGCTTGGTTGTTCTCTTGCCTCTTCTTGGCATTCAATATCATCATGTAAGTCATCTTTATCTTCTATCTCTCCTCTTACTTGTAGGGGTTCTTCAACACCTCCTTCATGCATTAACCAATGCATCTCTTCTTCTTTATCAACATCAGCAAACTTTTTCTTTCCTCCTACACATTCACTTGTGTACTTGGTGTCTTCTCTTGAACCAATCTCTTCCCTCTCCAAGGCCCTTCTCTTGACCTTCATAAGGCTGCTCATACCTGCAATTACCCATGAAAAGACAACATTAGATATAAAAATAAAAGACCACAAGGTCCCTATGAGTGCTCTCTTCATCAACACTCTTATCTTCTCAAGTGTTCTTCCTAACACTTTATCTTTTCTTTCTTCTCTTCTCTTGTTCTCTTCAATGAGAACCTTCTTCTCCACCTCTTCCTCTTGCTGCTCACTTGGCAACCTTCTTATCATCTTTAAGCCTCTATGGGCTTCTCTCTTCTTGGAAATCTCATTTTTCCTTTTTATCCTCTTCATTAGGAGATCAATTGGCCACTTCAACCTCTTCCTCATTGGCCATAACCACACTTTCTCATTTAACTGCATCCCAGATTCAAACATGCTTTTAATCTTAGCTAAATCTTTCCACAAACTAGCAATCTCTTTATCAAAGTCAACATTAATCATACCTTTCTTCTTTTGGATGCTTGTTTTCTTCTTGGTGCCCTTATGTACCTTACTACTCTGCTCTTTTCTCAGTAATATTTCCATTTCTGAGATCTTCACCCAAGTCTTTTCCACCTTGGTCTCTTGATCCCTTGTCTCACCCAAGCCTTTTCTCCTTGATTGGTCTTTTGACAATCTCTTTGATCTCACCTAGGCCTTTTGCATCCTAGTCTTTTGATCCTTTTCTTAATCCTGCAGTAACTCTTTATACAACACTTCAACAAACACAAATCATAAATCTAAGCTTACCTTACTTTGGATCTTTCTCTTGAGCATTCACTTGCTCCCTTACTTTTGAGCTTTCCAAGCTTCTCTTCTCAATTCTTCAAACTCCATCCTTTACCTCACCTAAGTCTATTTCACCTTAGTCTTTTGGCAAACTATCCAAGCTTCTTCTTGGATCTTTTTCTTCTTTTTGAGCAATTCACTATGCTCTTCTTCTAGAGCTTCTCTTAGATCTTCACTAAGCCTTCCTTGGCTTCTTCTCCTCTTAAGCCTCAATGGCTTGACCTCCTTTTCACCTGTTTGCTTCTCAAACAAAATAAACTCAAATCAAATATCAAAGGTTACTCATACCTTTCCTCAACAGGGTCTTCTAGTGCTTTGTCCTATTAATCCCTTTGCCAAATCCTGTAACAACTGAAATCATCATTAACAAATGCAACCATCCCAAATATTTATTTTCTTAATTCTATAGCAACTTATTAATAAACATGATCAATTACCAAAGCCCAAGAGCTTCAAGCTCTCATACCAAAATGATGCACTTGATCAAACTGCAAACAACATTATAGATGAAGGCATTGTTCTGCAGCAGTTTTAGGGGATAAAAATCTCCATAAAAATCATAGCTACTATGAAACAAGCAAACATAACTGATCTGATGACAATAATGACTATATAGATTGTGCCAAGACTGTATTTTCTTCAAATAAATTGCACACATTTAGAATAAGCAGATGTCTTCAAAGATCCTATTCAATACTTTCTTACCTGTAATGTCCCTTACTTAGGGGCTCATTTTTTTCGTTAAAAGCTCTGATACCACTGTGATATCCCCAACCAATTGGGAATATAAAGAGACAAAAGCTCTGAACAAGATACAATTTTGCAAAATAAATTTAGAAGATAAACAATAAAACAGTCTCTCAATAACAAATCACAAATCTTATCACTTGTTATTCTAGGTGATTACACAATTGAATCTCTTTCATGCAAATAAAATAATATGAAATATTCTATCTTAAACCCTGGGCTTTTGCAAATCTAGAAATTGAGCTTAAATTTGGACGTCTTGGCCTGTTGTGTCGAACACACAATCACCGGCATTGGTCAATATACTACTGACATCGGTCTCTGTCGGTCCTTCTCTGCCGACGTCAGTCTTCAGTCGGCCAATGTCGGTCACTGGGGATCTCTGTCTGCTGAGGTCAGTATCTACGTGGATCTATACGAACCTGTATAGACTTTATACGGCTACCAATAAACCACAACCTATCTATTTTCAACCCCTGATCTCAAAAAATATGGCTCTAATATAGAAGATCTCTATTTGTATAATTTATTGAATCAAAAACTAAATAAAGAAATACCTGAAAAGCTCTGTGACAACTTCTGTATGAAGTTACCTCTCAAATCTGTAAACCTCTGTGATAAATTTTGTATGAAGCTATCTCTCAATTTGGCAATAAATCAGCTGATATCTCATAGCCTCTAAATCGCACACAATGAAGAGTTGACGTTCTCCACTACAATGGAATCCTAGAACCCTTGGCTCAATCTTCATAGAAGAATTCTTCAATATCAAAATCAATAATCAATGCCTAATCAATAATGGCCTCCATGAGAAACCCTTATACCCTCAAAAAGATATGCTTGCCCTAATTAGGGTTTCTTAAATTAGAATTAGGGTTTTTAATTAAAAATAGGCTAAATAATTAATATTTGATTAAATCAATCAAATATTAATATCTCCCTTAATACATGTCGGATCCTTAAACCGTTTGAAGCTAGTGAACCAGGGAGTGATTCTGCACATGACCATACCAAAATAAAGGTGCTCCACTACATGTCAAATATCCCTAAATAATAGGAGCTCAGGCCAAATGTGTTTGAAATAACCTAAATGAAAGCCAACTATAGGAATTCTGCAAATCGAAGCCAAGCCAATCTCCATCATGACCCTCAATCCATCCTATTAGCCTACGAAGGTCGCATAATAGGCTAGCCATCAAGTCTGTCAATGTCCACGAAAAAGGGGACATGACAATCTGCCCCTCCAAAAATTGCTTGTCCCCAAGCAATCTCAAAACAATGAACCACTCAATCCACCTAGATCTAAATGTAGTTATGCTCTGCACAGTTGTAAATCAATGCAAGTACCTACAACATCATCAAAAGTAGAACAAAGAGGGACCCATAATCAAACTGGCGAATGCAACTCAACCAAACTCTAAAAGCATAACTAGCATACTCAAGAACGCATGAGAAACAAACTCTCGAAGTATGATAACCCAAGTAGAATGGACAACTCTAACTACCAATTCCATCTACAAAAGATGGTGCCAATCCATCCCATAACTGATCCCTCTATAAAGGTGGCACAGCGAACGGTACCACACTGTCATATGTGTGAGAAGAATCAATCTGGAGACTCAACTCCACTGGTATCTCAAACTCATCAGAATCAGGTACTCCCAAATCCTGAACATGTGTGTCAGCCTCAACAACATGCTCCTCAGCAACAACTGCAGGAATGTACTCACCACCAACCACCTCAATATACAAATAAACTGGCTCTAGGGCTGGTGAAGACCGTAAATTCTCTAACTCTATGGTCATCTCAGCCAAATGAAATTATGACTCCTCATAAGCCAACTACGTACTCTCAATAATCTCAGAAGTCACCTTGAGCTACTGAGTAAGCTCACTCACCTTATCTTCCTTGACCAATAATGCATCATATGTTGTGCTGCCCCACTCCATAAGATAATCTCTGTCAGCTACCAACTGCATATAATCCTATCTCAGAATCTGGATAGCCTCCCATAAAGAGTGGATCTCTATCAAGGATAAATAATTGCCTCCCTACTCAATGCTAGTAGGAAAACCCCATCCATAAACTGCTCACTCACTCTCAGCTGACTAGACACATGATGGCACTAGCTAGATTGTCTCCTACAATCCTCCTCTGATGCATGGTCAAAAAGAATAGACTCAAAATCACTGACTGTTGTAATACTACCATCCATACTCTTTGAATCAACTCCATAGCTCATATCAACATCTAGAGTATCAAAAGTTGTAGCATCACTGACTAACTCATTCGTATCGAAGGGAACTGTTAGTGAAACTAAGTCCTCTAAACTATCCACTACATTCTCTTGGGTGTCATCTACAATAATCGGATCTTGGGACTCTTCTACAATCTCTACCATAGCTAAGAGATCATCAACCCTCAGTGCACTAACATGTGAGCACACCTCTACACTCTGAGTGCAAGCACAAGACTCATCCTCATCTTCACTATCTCCTATCTCATAATAATCATAATAATCATGGGCCCTACTGCTCTCTTGTCTAAGTGATCTATAGTGCTCTCTCCTCAGCTTAACAAAGTGATCAAAAGACAACCTCCCCTGAACTTGTGGAGTTAATAACTCCCACTCATCCTTCACTGTCATATACCATGTGGATTTGTCTTTGGATGTAGGATATGAAAGAGATTCATTTAACCTCTTCAAACTTAGTTTCAACTTCTTCATATCATAGTCCCACTATCTTTGAGTACTTGAAGACATCATGGATACTTTGCTGATTCAATCTACCCAAACTACCCAACAAGATGGCAAGACATTGGCTCTGATTTGCCCAACAGGATGGTGGGAATTTGGCTCTGATACCACTGTAATGTCCCTTACTTAGGGGCTCATTTTTTTGTTAAAAGATTTGATACCACTGTGATATCCCAAACCAATTGAGAATATAAAAAGACAAAAGCTCTGAACAAGATACAATTTTGTAGCATAAATTCAGAAGATAAACAATAAAATAGTCTCTCAATAGCAAATCACAGATCTTATCACTTGTTCTTCTAGGTGATTACACAATTGAATCTCTGTCATACAAATAAAATAATATGAAATATTCTATATTAAAACCTGGGCTTTTGCAAATCTAGAAATTGAGCTTGAATCTAGACGTCTCGGCCTGCTGTGTCGAACACACAGTCACCAGCGTCGGTCAATATATTGCCGACGTCGGTCTCTATCGGTCCTTCTCTACCTACGTCAGTCTTCAGTCGGCCGATGTCAGTCACTGGGGATCTCTGTCTGTTGAGGTCGGTATCTATGTGGATCTATGCAGACATGTACGGACTTCATACGGCCACTAATAAAGCACAACCTGTCTATTTTCAACCCCTGATCTGAAGATATATGGCTCTAATACAAAAGATCTCTATCTGTATAATTTATTGAATCAAAAACTAAATAAAGAAATACCTGGAAAGCTCTATGACAAATTTTGTATGAATTTACCTCTCAAATCTATAAACCTCTGTGATAACTTTTATATGAATCTATCTCTCAATTTTGCAATAAATCAGCTGATATCTCACAGCCTTTGAATTGCACACAATGAAGAGTTGACGCTCTCCACTACAATGGAATTCTGGAACCCTTGGCTCAATCTTCACAGAAGAATTCTTCAATATCAAAATCAATAATCAATGCCTAATCAATAATGGCCTCCATGAGAAACCCTTATACCCTCAAAAAGATATGCTTGCCCTAATTAGGGTTTCTTAAATTAGAATTAGGGTTTCTAATTAAAAATAGGCTAAATAATTAATATTTGATTAAATCAATCAAATATTAATATCTCCCTCAATACATGTCGGATCCTCAAACCGTTCAAAGCTGGTGAACCAGGGAGTGATTCCGCACATGACCATACCAGAATAAAGGCACTTCACTGCATGTCAAATATCCCTAAATAATAGGAGCTCAAGCCAAATGTGTCTGAAATAACCTGAATGAAAGCCAATTATAGGAATTCTACAAATCGAAGCCAAGCCAATCTCCATCATGACCCTCTATCCATCATATTAGCCTACAAAGGTCGCATAATAGGCTAACCATCAAGTCTGTCAATGTCCATGAAAAAGGGGACATGACATTACCTCAAATTCCAAACAGAGCTTATGGACTTCTTCAATGTCATCAATATTCACCTCAGATTACAAATAATCCACATGAACAAAAAGAATGCACAAAAACTGATTGTGCCATTCAATACCAAGAAAATGTATGAGATGATTGTCACGTAGCTTAGATAGTGAGACACATAATACGCTCCATGTAGTCCTTGTTATCATTACATCTAGGGTTCGATCCACCTGAAGCTACCTTTGCATTTAGCAGCATTAACATTGTTGCTCTATCATGTTCTATTATTTTCTTCTCTTTACTCAGCCCATGAGCTACACTGCCACCATTCTCAGCTATTTCAACTCAATTAAAACCACATTCCATTCAATCAAGGATTTCTATAGACTCAAAAAAACCCTCTACGCTTTCCATAGATTACAAATATGCATTTATCTCCTTGTCTTGACATATGTATGCACTTGTTAATATATGGATTTAATCAATGGAACCCGCTTTATACACCTTCACCAATCACTTTAGACAAGGCCCGACTATTTCAAATTGGATGGCTTTCGGAATATTAAGCAGAAACAAGAAGATATCGATACATACCATGATTTTATGCAAAGATTCCAATAGTTCACAAATAATTTCAGAATCATCAAATATGACACCTTGTTTTAACCCCCGAACAAAACTGGAAATATGTTTCTACTCAAAACAATACATTTACGAAATTATTTGCCTTCATAAATTGCCACAGTAATTAAACATGCTTTTACTGATCTCCAAATATAATTTTATTTACCATTTCAGGTCTCATGACCTTCCTCACTTCTCCTAATCTCCTCTTCCATATAGACCTATAGGTTTGCTACTCTCACCACACCTTCATTTGTTTTTTTTGTAGAATGGTCTAGACATGGACTGTATATAAATTTGAATGAAAACTTGCATAATGGCTTACCTCCTTCCTAACTTCTATGCCCAACTTGGGCACTAAGACCAACAAGAAAGATTTACCATTCAACCAATATACTAATTTGGAGAAGATTTATCTCCACTAATATCTTATGGTTGAAAGATTTCAACCACTCCCTTCATTTGTTCTTTAAGCCAAGATTGGTTGCCAACATGGGGATTTTCTCTTACCTGATTTTACCTTTTCACTTTTCACTTTTACATTTACTCTCAAGGTAAATATTTGAAATCCAAACATAATTTGGAGGGAAAACAAGAATTTGAAGTTGTATTTAACTTCACGCTAGAACATCATTTGAAATGTGCATGTTTGATGACCTCAACTAGTCCTCCATGAAGCTATTGTAGATGCTCATGCATCATAACATGATGGTAGTTGGAAGTCATCATATTATTTATTGTATCACCTCCCATAGAATAGTTAGCTTTCAATTATCTTTCTCCCTTTCCCCCAAAAATTTTAGGTGTAATTGCAATCCAAAGTGGTACATCAAGGGAGCTAGCCCTATCTATAGATTCACCTCATCCTTAGGCTACCAATAATCCTAGAGGTATTTCCATTATGCCACTTGGATGAGGATACATTAGGCATCTCCTCAAAGAGTTAAAATCCAAGCGATAATAGTTTTTGGCATGCTTGGTGGGTAGTCCAAGAGTTTGAAAGATTTTTATTATTTTCTTTCAATAATCAACCTTTGGAGGCATCTATCAAAGCATCAATGGTGACTCTAAAGTTACATCAACTAGTCAAGTAGCTCAGGTATTCATTTTGAATATTGTTGATAACCATTCATTGTGTTCTTGATTCCTAATGAAGTTTCATGGTTGACCTTGGTGTTGATTTCTATTTTACTCAAGTTGGTGAGACATTTCAAGCTTGTGTTATTCCTTATCAATAAGAGAAAGTTATTGATCATCCCTATCATGAAATTTACTAGTTTCAAAATGAAGTGTATCATCCCATACGTGAAGTGTATCATCTCATTCGTGAATTATATCACTCATATAACTAGCCTTCTCAATATCTCACTTCTCCTAGCCAACCTGTCCACCTCTCAAGTCAATCCATTTCTACCTTCAAGCAAACACTCTTGGGATATGAGAGGTATATGTTGGATCTTGACACACAATGGGGATGTGGTCAAGATGTTCCTATTCATCTTATTCATAAGGTGAGAGATGCATTAGAGCTGGTTAAAATAAAGTGTGCACCTATTGAGAGAGCTAATTGGCAAAGGCACACAAGTGAGATGTTAGATGTGAGTGGCCTAGTTTCTTACTTAGAGGATAGGCTAAGAATTCATGAAAGGAAACCTCACCAAACCTATCAAGCTTCAGAGCCACTTCCTCAATATTTCAATTAGTCATATTTGACCCCTATTCATGAGCCCAATCAAGCTTACCAAAGTCATCCTTTTCCCAGTCAGTTGGAGGAGAGAGTTGAAAATAGAAACCTTTTTTTTTTAATTTGATCTTGATAGTCAAATTGAGTTGGATAATATTCATATGTAGTAACCCATTTTGGTATTATAAGATGAGGACTTGTAGCAGAAATTTGAAAACATTTGCATTGAGTTTGAGTCTCTCAAGGGGTCTACAAATTATTTGGAGCTGATTAAAAGTGATGGTAAGCAAGATGATATTGTCCAACATGTCATAGATGAGCAAGATTAAATTTTCCAACATGTCATAGATGAAAAATATCAACATCCACATCAGCCTTTGTAGGTTAAGACAAAGTTCTACTACCCTCAACCTTCAAAAAAACAAGAAACTACTCCTCTTGAGATCATGCCTACAAAGAAGATGAAAGTTGATCATAAGATGAGGAGTAGGCAATAACATGAGGTATGTATACAAGGATAAGAGGAATAATTTTACATTATAGACCTATTTGAATATGATCTAATTGAGAGCATAGCAATTTAGGTGCCAAAAACTAGATCTGATCTATCAAGTGTTTAATCTAAAACGATATATGCTTTAGACCATGATTCATATCATCAAGAAGGAGATGCAAGAAACTTTAATTTTGATCTTATAAATGGGGTTATGCCTATTTTTTAGTTGTATATATTTTCTTTCTTCCTATTTTTATCTAAGTTCTTTGAGTACATGTGTGTCTTGTTAGAGTGTTTGATTTGTTTGGTGTGTGACTTTATTTTCTATGGTTGAGTTAGTCAAGTGGTCTTGTCTTGATCAAATCCTTGTGGTAAATGGTTAAACATTTTGTGTTTCAGACTTCAAATGGCTCCCCAAGTGTAATGGACTGATAAGGCTACTAGTCTAGTTATTATAATAGGTATATTACCCATATGAGTCACCAATTTGTCGATTAAATTTGACTTTTAGGTCAAATTGGGACCTTTATAGGTAAAATTTTGACTTTTAGGCTATTTATGGGTCTAATACATATGTCACAATGTGTTTTATAGGTTAATTAATTGTCATATAATGTTATACTAGCCTTGGTCCTTAGTCATGTTAGTCCTTTTAGTCATTTTAGTCATTTTGAAGCATTTTGAGATCAAAAAAGGGGAATTTAATGAGTTATATAGTTTTCTTGGGAAGTGTGTAGGTTAAAAAAATGATGTCACATCCCATGTGTCCCAAGAGGTCTTAATCAATTGACATAATTGCAAAGTGATAGGTTCCTCTGAAGAAAGGATAGTTTTCTTGACAAAAAGGTGAGTTTGGCACTTGTACATCCCATGGGAAAGTGTGCCATGTGGTATAAGGTTTTAATATGACTCTTAATACTCCTAAAGTTAATTTATACATTTTAAGTACTCTAGAAGTGCTAAATTATGCCTAAAACCATTTTACTCCTTTCTTGCCCTTTTAGACATGTAGAAGGGAACAACATGTCATACTTAGTATAGATAGTTGAAGAGGTTTTAGGTCAAATGATTTTAGGAGGTTGTAATAAATGTACATACCTTCATTTCCATAATATTATTTTTAATAAAAGTGATCTATGCTTTATTAACATCCTCATGAAGTTGACTATGCTTTTCTGCTTATTGCTTCATGCACCCTATCGATTTTGCTCCATTTTGGTCAAATCCATACAAACTAGCTATTGAGGTTGATCCCTGAAGATTTTTTATTCCTTTTATAATTATATCCATGTTTGGTTTATCATTTCAAGGTGTTGTTATATGCTAATCACCTTAAGTTGCAAGAAGGAGCACTTTTCTATGTAACAAGCATTTTTTCACCATTTACAAGATTTTCTTATTTTAATGGTGTTATTGGAAAGTGAATATGTTTTTGTTTACATTTAAAATTTTATGTTGATAATATTCACATCTCAATATATTCCCAAGGTAAATCTTCATGGAATTATAGTCATATGAAATATTTTTAGTTAAGTAGCCATGAACATGCTTACCTACAGATCCTTGCTTGAAGAAAACCACGTGGAAACTATGAACATAGATATTTAAATCTATAAATAGGTTTTTTTAAATTAATTTTTAGTTAGTTTAATATTATTAATCTCATTTAATGCTAAATAATACTCATTTTACACACTTTCACACAGTCTACCTGCATACCTTTCAAAGTGAACCTATAGGGGTTTCCATGATGACATCATGCTATGATAAAAGATTTATTAGTGGTGTCAAGATCTTTGAGGCATGAGGAGTGAATTTTACAATTTTATTGTGGTTCACAACTCAAGAAATAGTCAAATCAATGCACATTATTCACACTTGCATATATTGTCTACAGACTTGACAATGTCCATCTACAAGATTTATTGGTAGAGAAAAGGGCATTTGATGAATGGATTTGAACAATTTGGAATATATATTGAAGTTATATAATGTATGGTTGAGCATGTAAAACCTCATTTTAGGTGTCAAGTTTACAATTATAAGTGAAAACCATGTTCAAGGAGATGACTATAAGTTCAGGCCCTCTGTCCCTAAATTGATAAAATAGAGGTCCTAAAGTATTTTAGGAATAATAGGCTGAATTGACATTTAAATCATATAGACAATTAAATATTGTATCTTATATAATAAGAGAGGGACCTTTAAAATTTTAAAGGGTAGATGATCAATGGAGGATTATTGTTTATGGGTTCTAAAATGCACTTTTATTCATTGAGTTTAAATAGTAAAATCTATAGTTTTGAACCCTTAAGTGACTTTAACATCCTAAAGGTGAAAAAAGTATAATATTATGGTTGTAATATAAGTATTTATATAATGGTATACCAACAAAAATTAAAATCATAATTACTTATTCAATCCTTAGGAACACCTACAGGTGTCTTTTTCATAGGACAATGTTCACCTATAGCAAACTGTAAATGATTGCTAGGGTAGTGAACAAAGAGGGTGATGTTTCCTGGTGTTAGTTTAGTATAAATAATTTTTTAATGACCTTGAGAATTTAGGTAAACTATTATCACAAATTTATCATATCTTGGCATGGCTCCCTAACACTTATAGGTATGGTTAAACAAGTAGCACATAGTCAATTGCCTATGACTGGTTTTGAAGATATTTAATGCCCCAAGGTGAGAATTGGTTATGAGTCTACATGAAATTAAATTTTTAAGTCTCTAGTAAATATTAATCATTGTATTTAAGGAATAACTAAAGAAATTAACCCAAAGGTACCAACTCTCCAAAGCATGGTGTCAAAGGAGCAAGACACAGTCAAGGTAACACACTCAGTATTGATTAGGAAATAGTGTAGAGAGCATGTGGAAGATTGGAGAAAAATTTGGAGATGTTATTCAATAAAAATATTATCATGATATTTTTATGGATTGATAATGATATAAAACAATAAAATAAAGGGATGCTAACCTATAATACATAGTTCACATGAGGAACCCTGCACACAGTGTTTTCCTACATGATCTGTCTTGGATCTTAAGGCTTTTGGAAGGTCAAATGACCTAGTTAGGAGTTAAAAATTTGTCTATAACACCTTCAAAACTTTATTAAGTCCATAAAATATGAATTTTTCCTAATAAAACAAGTGAATTACCCTCTATTTTATATTAGATATAGGGTGTTTTCCCATAGGTGCAAACCCTAGCAGTTTTAGAAATGGAGGCAAAATGGAGGGTCAATTCCAATTGTGACATGAGATAAGTACTCAAATGCATTAAAAAATGTTCCTATGGTGTAATTAGTTGTGTTTAAATCCCAAAATTGTATTTGAATCCATTAAAAAATCTTTTTTTAAGTTAAAAGTCAACATAGGCCTATTAAACAAGGTTTAGACTAAGGCCAAATGGGGGTTCATTCATAATTATAGCATGAGATGAGAACTCCCATGGATTTAATAATGTAAATTGGGGTAAAATATAAGTTATAAATCTTATATAGGGTAGAGAGGTTGTAGATAGTCCATTTTTTAGCTCAAAACCCACACAAACTTGTAGGAAAAGGAAGGACAAGCTTGATAAGCTGATTTCAAGTGTTCATATCTCTTTTAAGGATTTGCATGGGAAAAAAATAAGTTCAAGGATGTCTATTCCATCCTTATGAATGAACCTTAAGAGTGAAAATAAGATAAAACCCTTGCAAACCCTTGCCAGTGACCAGTTTGGTGAAATTGAGTTGGATAGATGATCTAATGGACTAGTTTGACTAGGATGATGATTTTAACTATCAAATGACTCCCTCAATATACTCCCCATGATTTTTTATTGTATGGAATTGTATAAATAGGGTACAAAACAAGGTACTTTTAATTTTATTTGTGTGTTTTGTAGGCTATAGGAGGTTTCAAGAGATGAAATAAAGTCTAAGTGAAATCTTAGGAATTGTAATAACTTATTATGTTTATTTAATTCCAATAAAAAACTCCTAAGTTTCCAAACCATAGCTCTTATCTTAGCCAATCAAAACTAGCATATTAGACAAGCTAGTGAGAAGGATGGAGATCTTTAAGTGAGGTGACTTCAAGGTGTCTTTGATGATTCTAATTATATGTAGGGTATTAAAATGTGTCATCCACTCCATCTTATGTATTTTCATGGGAAACTAAAGCCAATTTTTAGGCAAAGTGTGCAAGGTACATGAAGGAAGAGTTTTTTAGACTGTAGATGACGATAGCTCTTTTCTAGATGATTATAGATGACCAAAACTATAACCAATACATGGAGAGGAATGTCTAAAACCCTTCCCCTTCATTCCAATAATCATACTTAACCCTAATCATTTTTTTAATGTCTAAATTTGTATAATCATGAAGGTAGATTTTTTGAGTTAGTTAAGAAGATTTCATGGCACTTTGTAAGAGTTTGATGACTTGGATGAACACTTGTACTTCATGACCTTGCATGGTTCATCCCATATCCTATTATCATGCATAATTAACTGATTTTATCATCTTTAAAAGTGTCCTTGTGACACTTTGACTTCTCTCTTCTCTTCTCTCTCTCAAGTTTTATAGGAACTGGCCATTTTGGCCATTGTAACTTATGCTCCACCTGAGTATGGAAAATCCCTACTCATTTTCATACCATTTAATCAATAAGACTACTAATTTTTACCCCTTCATGATTATTAATAGTATTTATACTTTAATTTTGGATCTTTCTCAGTGAATAATATGGATTCCTTACTATGTTGTCTCATTTTTTCATCCTATTTGTAGTTGGAAAGATTCTTCTTATATGGAATGTGAAGTGTTCTAGGAAATGTCAAGGATTGTGTGAGTTACTTTATTTACTAGTGCCATTCAAATACCCTTTTCTATTCTTCCTAGCTTTGCACATTCATCCATAACCTCATAATGTAACATTGATGTGAGAAGATGCAGATTGAAGGAGTGTATGTTTGGTTAGTCCTTTGTTCTCATGTGTAACATGTTAGTTGTAAGTCATCATATTATTTTGTGTATCACCTCCCATAAGATAGTTTTATTTTAGTTATCTCTCTCCCTTTCCCCCCCCACCAAATTTTAGGTGTATTTGTAATCCAAAGTGGTACACCAAGGGAGCTATCCTTATATAGAGATTCACCTCATCCTTAGGCTACCCATAAGCCTAGAGGTGTTTCTATTGTGCCACTTAGATGAGGAGAGCTTAAGCATATCCTCAAAAGGTTCAAATCCAAGTGAAAACAATAATCACCTCTATTTCCACCATTTATACCCAACCCTTAGTCACCCAAGCATCTTATTTTACCAACAATACAACCAATACCATGATCTAAAACCAACCTATCCAACCAACCAACACCTAAATGACTTCCACCCCAACCAATAACTCTTCTATTATAGGATCAACCTAACCTTTGGGCACTTGCACTCCACTTTGGAGTACACTCTACTAGCTTTGAAACCCTTCCTTTTATTTCTGATCCACATACCTCCACTCCATTCCAAAGCTTGGTGGTTCCCATACCTTCTACCCTTATACCCATTAATACCAAGGTTACCACCCATCCTCAACTTACCAACCCAACCATATATCCAACCCAACCCATGTCAATTCTTCAACAAGTACCCATTTCACCAAACCCATGCTATATTCTAAACCCACAGGGGTATATGGCTCCATCCTCTACCCAACCTCATGTATCCACTTACCCATACATGGCATCCACTTAACCACCCATGTCCACATAAAAATATTTTGAAACCTCCCAACCTTCCACTAGCTACCCTTATGTTGCACCTACCCAACCCCAACAAAAATTACCCTATAACTATGGGGGTCATAACTTCAAACTGATTTGGTTAAGATGTTGATGGACAAGATGACCAATTTGGAGTCATCTATTTCTAGTGCCAATAACTTCTTATCATATGATCAAATTTGAAATGAACTAATTCATCCATTCATTCTACTCTAACCTTATCCTCCTCAATGGGAACTTTCAAAATTTTCAATGTTTTAGAGAAATGAAGATCCTTAGCAACATCTTAGAGCATACATACACTCTTTTTATTTGATTGCTAATGATGATGCTCTCCTTCATAACTTTCCCATGTCCCTATTTGTTCTAATGTTATATTGGTATAATTTTATTACCAAGCACTCCCTCTTTTATTTTGCCCAATTATCTCAAACCTTCTTAGATCTTTTTTCCATAAATATATCTAAGAAATTTTCCATTACCAGCCTCTACTCTATTCTAAAATTTTAGGATGAATCAATTTCTAATTTCACGGCCAGTTGAAGAGGTTTGATAAACCAAATTTCTTTTTCTTTGTCCCAACCCAAGCTAATTGATCTTTTCTCTTGGGCTTATACCAAACACATTTCCTCCACCTTATAGGTTTATACTTTCAAAACTATTGATGAGGATTTTACCATGGCATGAAAATTAAATATTAAAGTGGTTGATGAGGGGAAGTTAAAATTGAGAAACAAGAACTCTAGCTTCAAGTCAAATAAAACTTCCTCCTCTAAAACCACCAACCACCCTAAAACCAACACTAAAACTAGGGGAACTGTGAATGTAGTTTTCCTTAAAACTACCCCTCCTTCAGTTGTTAACCAACCCAAATCTTCTAATTCTTCCACCTAGAATACCTAAAACTAAAACCATAACAACCAAAAGCAATACACTCCACTTGGAGATTTGTATGCTTTAATGTTAAAAAATTTGTTGAAAGTAAATACCATATAACTTCTTCCAATTAATCATCTAAAACAATTTGATTCCTCTCATCATGTACCCCTAGTATAAAGAGAATGAATTGTGTGCCTTCCACCATGTCATTGGACATGGTGTTAATAGATCCAATACTTTCAAGAGCTTTGTCCAGGGGTTGATTGACAAGGTATAACTTGTGATAGATATCCCAATGCACCCTTAAATTAGTCACTTGACATATTCAAACAACCATTTACCAACCATACCCCTTTCTCAATAAATGAAAATAATAAAGCAGAATCCTCTAACAACCATGAGGTCCATATTTTTAATGTGGTCCTTAGTGAGCTCACTATTGAAGAAACCATTACCTATACCAATTCTTTCTCCCCTCCACTTATTGAGGTAGTGGAGTCACCTTCTATTCCTTTGGAAACCAAAACAAAGGAGGCATTTTTTCCCCTTTCTCCACCCATTAAGGTAGTGGAGATTCTAACTTGTCCTTTGGGAAACATACCAAAGGAGATAGCCATTACCACCATACCTTCCCCTTCCATCTTAGAGCAATCCATTCTTCCTTTATAAATCATTCCTAAGGAAGAGGTCACCTTAACTACCCCTCCCATGGAGGAATCACCTTCCAAAATCTTGGATCCTTTGATTGAGGAAAAGGACATGTTCATTGCTCCCCTCTCTCAACCCATGGGTTTATCCTTTGATTCTAATGCCAAAGGAACCAAACTCATCTACAAGCCTTTCTCTACACTGGTTCAAAACATGGAATTCCTATCCCAACCCAATATAGATCATTCCACATTTTGGCATCATCTTGGACTTCCCTATCAAACCAGGAAAGAACCCTAAATCATGTCATTACCAGCCCAACCTTACCACTTCCACTATTGAACCCACCACTATCCCAACTAAAACATTAAACACCTCTACCTCTCAAAGCATAGTTAAACCAACCACAACAACCACACCCAAAATAGTGTAAATACCTTCTATCATCCCAACCAAGCCCATAAAAAACCTAGGTGTGCTCCCTACTCAGAGCCTTACTCATCCACCATTAAATTTGGATTTGACTCAACCAAACCCATCAAAGAAACCCTAAAGAAATCAGAGCCATCAAAGATCCCAAAATGCAAAACCTTGCCTCCCATTTCTACCTTGTCTTCCATTTTAGGACAACATCCTTCTGTATTGGGACCTTACCACTCTACATTGGTTTAGGGGACCAATCTTCCCAAGAAAACCCAAACCCAACCTTCACTCCTAACTACACCTTTACCCATCTATACCAAACCATTCATCAATAAACCATCTACATCCCAACCATCTTCCTCTAAACCTTCTACGTCTCAATCATCTATCTCTAAATATTCTACCTTAAAACTTTCCACCTCCACACCATTAACCCCAAACAAATATATTCCAAAAACACTTGTCAAGAAAATACCTTTCCTAAAATCTCCCCTTACCAACCCCACTCCTAAAAAATTTTCTACCCCAACCACCAAAACCAAAACCTCCACCAACATGCCACCATTGCTTGAATTTTACTCAACCATCTTACAAAGGTTATTTCAATCCTCATGATTTATGTTTCCACCCATCAAACTATTAAACCTTCACAATCTTAAACCATCCTTTTTTAATGACACTATGGTATGTGCATATCATAGAACACCTAAGCACAATACAAAGACCTGTAAACCTCTCAAAGTCCTAGTTTATCATCTATGTGCTAAAAATGACCTATTATCAAAAGAGCCACCCATAATCCCACAACCACTCCAAGAACCACAAGCCACCACCCCAAACCTACCTACTCCCACACTCTCATCTATGAGTGAGGAGGAACCGAAGCAATCCTCTAGCCCAACTCTTCCCCAAATCCATACAATACATGTGGTCACATGATCACAAGTATAACAAAAGGATAAGTGGAAGGTAAAGGTGTCCATTATATGTACATATCCTTTTTCCACCACCCAATCACCCAATCAAACCAAAGGACCTTCACCCAAACCCAAGTTGTATGTCTTGCGTACCTCCCAATCCAACCCTTTTGAGTTAATTCAAAGAATAGTTCTAAATCAACTTCATAAAACACCATTGAAAATGAATCTACATGAACTAATCAATACCTCACCCCATCACCATTAGATGATGATAGAGGATTTTCAGTCCATAGTGATCCAACTAAAAGATCCATAACCTCTAGTAGCCTTTGTCAGAGCTCTTTAGCTTTCCACCCTTGTTACCTTTAAGGATTTGGAAATACCTTCCATTAATCTTTATGATCCAAATCCTCCCCTCTTCATTAATATGTAATCAAAATGGTTATGATTAATAGAGGATCTAGTATTAACATCATCTCCTCCTATGCATATGACAAGCTAAAATTGCTAAAGAAAATTATGATGGAAACCATATCAGTGCTCCTATCTTTCAATGACACTATGACAAAAACTCTAAGGACTATCATCCTCTACATTCATTTAGAACCTCACACATTTCTTAAGCTCTTATATGTAATATAAGGTTGAGTTTCAGTAGAGTATTTTTCTTGCATGCCTTTGGATCCATTCTATGAGTTGTGTACCATCCACCCTACAGTAGTATGTCAATTTTGAGCATGAAGGTCAAGTAGTTACCATATGATCTGACCCAAATCCTTTTGCATCATGCAATATTACATATCGACCCAATGATGTTATCCTTCTTCTATCCACCAAACATTCCCCAACCAATGATAAATCCACCTCTTCCACCCACCAAGCCTTAACCAAATCCTCCATCCCTTATACACAAATCCATACAAAGGACCCCTTGGAATCCACATTCTAACATCTCTCGCATGGGGAGTATCACCTCTTGACCTGGGATACCTTCCCTACTCCCTAAGAATATGGGAACCTTGACCAAAATCCTAGTTACAATCCCAACATCAAAACCATTATTCCTTTTAGGCCTCCCAATCTCCAAACTAATCTTGTCTAAAAGGACTTGACCAACCTCTTCTCACCTCTACTACCTCCTCTTCTCCTTGATCATTCACCTCTAATTTCTCCTATCTAGATAAACTAAAATTCACCAAGACATACCTACATAGGTATACTTGGAATGCATTTGGTCTAGGGAGTTACAAACATGGACCACATGAGTTTATTCCATTTAAGACCCAAATACCTCATGAGAAATCTAGTCTTGGATTCACCTCACCTAAAGATCTAACCAATTCAACTCCCATAACCATCATCAATAAGGAAGTTTCATCCTTACCAACCACTTCACCATCAAAATATGAGGATCCCTAAATCATTCCCACTAACTTTTTTTGTCAACATGATCAGCCTTGGACCCCTAACTTATCAAAAAGATGGGGATACCATAAACTTTCCTTTGAATCATTCTAAGATGGTAGGAGATGACTCTCCTACCATTAATGCCATTCAATGTTAAGATGATGATTCTCTTCTTACCTATATTGGTGGGGACTATTCCTCGATCCACAAGTCTTTCCCCCTAGAACATCTACCATGTTAAATAAATCCACCATTGATATCAACTTGGGTACTCAAGATAACACATGCCTTGCCAAATCACCCAATCACTAAATTCCTTGGAGCCTTAAGATTTCCCCTCCTTCTTACAATATCATAGCATATAATTTACTTGGTCTTACAATGGCATGATAAGAATAGACCCTTCCTTCACCACCCATAACATAGTCACCAATCACGATTACACACTAGTTAGGCTAAAGCTTCATCGAATGTAGCCTCACATATCCCTTCTTTTCAAAGAATAATATCAAATCTTCCTATCCGTAAATTTCATTTAACCAATTGATTATCCCTAACGGGTCTCAAATGTCACCCCTATCACCAAATAAATTGGGGGACTTCACATTTATGTGGACATTCATGACATTAAGCTTGTTTACCCAAAGCATGAGTTTCATTTATCAATCATTGACCAAATTTTTGTTTTTTACAATTGATCATGAGATGCTATCTCTTATGGATGGATTACTAGGTTACAATTAGATCTTGATTGCCCCTGAAGATCAACCTGAAATCACCTTTATCACTCCTAGGGAACTTTCTACTATAGGGTCATGCCTTTTGGTCTAAATAATGCTAGCATAATCTACCAGCATGTTATGACCTACATATTTCCTAACCTTATTCAAAAAATTATAAAGGACTATGTCAATGACCTTTTTGAAAAATCTAAATATCATAAAGATCTTTTGGTTATTCTTAAAATTATCTTCAAGTTCCACATCCATTAACATGTTCATCTCAACCCCAAAAAAAGCATTTTTGGGGTCTTGTCAATAAGGCTCATTGGCTTCATCATCTTTCTTCAAAGAATAAAAGTCAATCCCACTAAAATCAAGGCAATCCTTAGCATGCTTCCTCTAATCGACCTCAAGCAACTCCACAATTTGTAAGGGAAACTTCAATCCATTCACTACTTCATCTCTCATTTATCTGAAAGATTCCAATCTTTCCATCACCTTATTAAGAAAGATATATCTTTTAAATGGAATAAATACTATCAAAAGGCCTTTGATTCACTTAAAAAGTACCTTCTTTCTCCACCCATTCTCATTCCTTCTAAAGATGATTAACCTTTATACCTCTATATATCCACCACTAACCATTTCTTAGGGGTAATGCTTGCACATCAAGATGAGTAGCATAAAGAGAAAGCTATCTACTACATAAGTCATACTCTTATAGAGTACGAGACTTAGTATACCCATACTAAAAACTTTGGCTTGCACTATTATTCATAGCCTCCAAACTTTGTCACTACCTTCTCAACCACAAGACCTTTGTCATAAGTAATACTAACGTACTCAAGTATATACACTATAATCCATACCAAAACCATTGTATGGATAAGTGGATTATCATTTTAGTTGATTTTGACCTAAGTTCCTCTAGTATAATTTAATAAAAGAGTAAGTCATCACTAACAAATTGGCTGAAGGACCCTTAGTAAACAACCAACCATCTCCCTTTGAGTTTCCTAATGAATCCATTGCCACCCTTTCTCAATAGGACATCACCTATCAAATTATCATGTTCTTCAATGGATCAAGATGTTAACATGGTGGGGAGATGGTATCATCCTTATTTCCCTTGACATTGAACCTCTTCCTTTATCCTTCAAGGTTGACTTTGATAATACCAATAAAATGGTTGAGTATGAAGCCCTAGTGATAGGTCTCCAAATCATTTGATCCTTGGGAGTCAAGATGATAAATATTTTTGGAGATTCCCAACTCATGATCAATCAAGTCAATGGCACTTATCAATGTAAGAATGATGTTTTACAAGAATACAAATAACTAATCAGTATAATCTTGCCATAATTTGACCACTACCGTATCCAAACCATTCCATGATTTATAAAGAAGTTTGTTGACATAATGGCTTCCCTTATTTCCCAAACGCCATCTACACCTTTTGAATCTAATATTTTTATTTCTATCCATCATCTTACCAAACCTTCCTATGCCAAATCAAACCCTCCTTCCATTTGTAGTGTGGAAGAATCCCCATTTGATCTTTGGTATAACTAAATCTTTGACTACCTCAACCTTACCATCATCCCTTATGATATTTATAGGAACGGTCAAAGAGAATTCATTTAGATTACCTCTCATTACACTATACTAGGGGGAATCCTTTATAAGCATGGCTTTAATGGCCTTCTTTTCCACTACCTACATAGCCACAACATCTATCATGCTATAAGGAAATGCATGATGGGATCTATGGGGGAAAATTTAGTGGCCTATCTATTTCTAAATACATCCTTCACCTTGGCTATTATTGGCCCACCATCAATCAGGACTATTGTGATTATGTGAATAAGTGTTTTAAATGTCAACAACATGTTAATTTACATCATACACCTAGCCATAGTCTCCAAGTATCCAAGGATTTTTGGCCTTTCTCACAATGGGGATTAGATCTTATTGGTGAAATTAACCCTCATTATTCATAGTGACATCATTCTATCATTATGATGATTGAATATATCAATAAGTGTGTGGAGGTTATTCCTCTCATCTCAACCAAATCCAAAAATATTATCAATTTTATCAACCATCACATCATCTGCCATTTCAATTTTCCTCATGAGATAATCACCAATAATGGTAAATCTTTTAAGAATAAAAATTTCCAAGGTAATTGTGACACATTTATCATTAAGTTAAGTTTCTCCTCTCCCTATCCTCCATAAGCTAATGGATAGTCAAAAACCTCTAACAAAATGTAGAATAAAATAGTTAACACATCTGGTCAAGATAGGCATTTACACATTTATTTATCCTTATGGACATATCGTACTATCATTAAAACCCCTATGGGTACTACACCTTTCTCTCTTGTCTTTGGAGAAGAGATTGTCTTGCCTCTCAAATTCCAAATTCCCTCTCTTTGCATATCCCTATAAGATATCATTTTTGAAAGTGATTATCATCAAGAATGTTTAGCCCAACTTGAGCTACTTGACGAGCATTGTTTCACCATGCTTACCCATCTTCATGTTTATCAAGAACAAATCAAACACACTTATAATAAACACATTAGAGTATAAGAATTCAACATCAGAGACCTCATCTTAAAGGAAATTCAACATTTCACCAATATGGAGAAAAGCAAGTGAGGCAAATTTTATTTCAATTGTATTTGACCTTATATCATTATTCACAATTATAGATTGGGATAGAACTAATTATCCTCTCTCGAAGGGAAACTAGAACCTGAGCATCTCAATGCTTCTCATCTGTGTCCTTTCTTTTGCTAAATAAGACCAATCTCATCTTCTATCTAACTTAAGTTCATCCCTTATTTTTATGAGATTATCACATTCATCCCCTCCCTTTAAGTACAACCAATTAAAACATAGAATCATGTGATTTCCCTTTATAGTTATAGCCTAATCCTAAATATGGGTACCACGATTCTACCCATGGCATGATTCTCATGGACACTTTTCATCCCTAATAGGATGGATTCTCGTGGTCATCATCCCTCAAAGAATCCTCTCACATATTATTTTAACCTTCTTATATTTTAGTTTTGCCTTCATAAAGGTGATCCTTTAAGCCTATATAAGCAAATCTATGTCAACAAAAGAGCAAAACCAAAATCATATATCCTATCGGTCATTCCTAGCATTCTAAACTGCTCCCTTAAAGGATACCTACCAAAATTTATCAATATAAGGTAGACCATTACATTGAAGGACAACTATAAAAAATCCTCAAACAAATCTCAAAAACTTAGACCACTCCTTTGAAGGATGGCTGAGTAATGCATTTGTCAAAGCAAAAAAAATTTAGGAAGCTTCTCACATCGATCAGCTTCTCCCAACCTCTCAAAAAATCAATAAAAAAATATCAAGAGACACATCATCACAATATAAAAAGGAAAAATGAAATTTTGGAAGTTGTAATTAGCTTTCATATGTAGATTTACCACATCAATCAGTCTACACACTATACGACATAGTCTTATTTAAATTGTTTCTTTGGGTAACCTATAGAAGAAGTAATATAGCCTCACATGAAGGTCCCATTATCATCAATCACCCCTTTTATACCCTCTATGAAATTAGGGGTTTTGAGCTTACATGACACTATGTGATCAAGGACCTTTTTAACCAACCAACGAATGCTAATGCAAAATGTGTGAGGGGATTATGTTCATAAGCCAATCTAACTTCCTTTTTTTTTGGTCCTCATGAATGAAAGAGCATCATGTATTCTTTTTCTTTTTCCAACTTGTTAAAACATCCATTTAGATGTAAATATTTTTTATTATCTTATCTTTTCTTACCCTTTCTCACATCTAGTTTTGTTAGCCAAACAAAAATCATTTGTTTTCAGATTAGTTCACCTTCTTCTAATTACATGTAATTCATTAACTAACATTACATAAACATCTTATGTTTTGTTTAGTGATTTTATTTTACCTTATTTGTTTAAAGTGTTTTAGCAATAAAACATTTTTAATAAATTACACCATCTCATCAATCAAAACACATTTCATTTATCTAAGTAACCAATAATGTCAACTAATCATCACCATTCAATCATCCATCATAAATCAATGAGTCATCACATATGGTAATCCATCACATATAGATAATGGAGAGCATAGATTCATTAATTTAATACATCCACATTTCTAACAAAGCATACATCTACTCATAAATAGAAATGTTAATCATAAGTAACATCATCATATCATGGACATAAGTCAAGTCACATCACCAACATCAATAACCATACTAACATCATCATAAAAATCAAATAATCAACTAAGACATAAACCATATCCTTAACCATAATCATATCATGATCTCATAATCATAAATCACAGTACATATAATATCATCTATCATAAATGAATGTATATCTCACTAAATTAGCTCACAGGCTGGTATCAAAATCATATACTACATCAAAATGAGACTCTCATAAGAGTTTAAGGTACAAGAGCACTATTTCTCCCTGGGGCCTACCTATATCTAGAGCCTATATATACACTCATAGAAGCTCCCCATTAACCTAGTGTCACATTGCTAACTCCCCTAATAACCAATGCCCTATACTCACCATATCGAGGCTCATCTAGAAGCTATGTAAATACTAAAGCTTCATAATATCTAAGTTCCTTGACCATCACCACATACCTCTCCATAGCAATGGTCCTCAATAGTCTTTCAAGTGTCAGTACCCTCCCTCCTACCTATCTAAGAGCATATCCCTCCTATGTAACCAAGACTAAATAGGCTCTATCATGATCCCTCTCCTACGTCAAAGTGGCCACCTGGCCCTAAGCTATATCACTCATAGAATCACTACTGCTAGATTAACTTGTGTTGATGCTAGTGTTACCCTAGCCTGATCTCTCTTTATGATGAGTGCCATCTTATCAGGGGTATCCACCTCCATCTATTCCCCACCTCCTTCCTCTATATAATCATCTATGGACTATTTCCCAACCTATCCACCATCTATGGCAAACACTATTACATCATATTGTGCCTAAAACTAAATAGGGTATACCTATATGACCCCTACATCATCAATATCTAGCCTCATTGGTAGATCCTCCTAGTCAAACTCTATATCTTATGGCTTTAGAGTTGGTAATTGAAACTCTACATCCTCCTATACCTTGGGAAAGCACCTAAGATACCCTATACTACCCAAATTACCTCCTCACCCTGTCAAAATGAATCAACTCTACCTCAGGATCCCATCTACCCTCAATCTAGCCATAACTCTACAATGACAAGATCTATCTCATATGACTTACCCATGTAGGAAATTAGGTATATAGCTTCCAAATCACCTCCCCCTAAACTAATGCCTCTAGCCTATCCCTATACCAATATAAGTCTCATATTCCTCCCCTAGTGGTGTGAGAGCATAATCATACCTCCAACACATGAATCTAACTTTTTAGTCTATCTGTACCCATCTATGCCATGGAAATATAACTATTTCAATCACCTAAATGTGCTCATATGCCCAATAGTGAAGAACAAACTTTGCACTGATGGCATACCTCTTGTGTAACCTATATCCCTAAACCTCCTGATAAATCTACACTAGTATAACTGGGATACACACATAAACTATCCAATCCATAATCATACCTACTAAAATGCTTAACAATAAAGAGGTAAATCTTCCACTATTTAATTTTGGTAGTGCATAACAAGTCATGGCCATCATCATCATTATAACTCATCTCACTCCCCTATCCCTCTAATATAGGGGTGCATAATAAAGTCATCTTATGTGCCACCTCATGTGCACTGAGTCCTCTCCATACAGCACATCCATGATCTAATATCACTCCTTACCACTAATGTGCTCTATTAGATCACATCATAAAAGTAGCCTCATACTTTGGTGTATGTTTTCCAATAAGATGGTAATCCCTTTGTTTGGTAGTAAGAACATGTTGGTGTTTGGGTCCCATCTCTCAATGAGGGCCACCAACATAGCCATGTATCTAAGCATGCAATGGTAATATCAGATGCCTCTTAGACCCATGACTATAAATTAATCCCATTCTTAGTCTTTTATCATCCTATAGAGCTCATTGAGGAGTTGTAGCATGAGATCTCTCACCTATAATTGTTCCCTTACCTACAAGGTTAAACATGTGCCTTTGTCTATTTTACGTTAGTTTACCCTTTATTTTTTATCCATTCACCCTCCCCCTACATTCAACTTATTTTACCTTATTTTTATAACACTTACCTAATCCCACCCTTAGGCTAAACCCTTAACCCCTACCTTTAACCCATTCCTTATACCCCTCTTTTTACATTTTTCCAAACTTTAATCTCAAACTACCAATGGTATAATATCGACTGGTGATGATTCCTTATGGAACAATCATCGATCAACCCTTAAATATTGATGGTTAAGTTTTAGATTATTGGTGTTTTACATCATAACCCTTCGGTGGTTGTCTATCAATTGGTGATGATCGATAGCAACCATCGATGGTCATTGTGTAGTGACCGTTAATGACCTAAACATAGATCTAACCTAATGGCCTCTCAAACACCTCCATAAAAACATTCTAATCTACCCCTACCTTACCCCCCTCAACCTCCTTATCCCCCTTTCTAATAAGTTTCTTAAAAAAATCAAAAACCCTAATTTCCATAACCCATACCCAAACAACTACAATGAACAACAGAGAAACAAAACCATGAACTAACAAAATTCAATACATCCACTACCTCATTCCATGACCACCATTATGGTGGATCTCTTGAAACCACCACCACCACTTAGCCCCAAGTCCTCCTATATCTACCTCATTTCATCCTCATTGGATCACATTCACTCCTATCAAACCTTAAACTCACATCACCCTCAGTCAACCACACAATTAACCTCACTCAACTCACAAACACAAACCATCACCATTTTCACACAAGAAAACAAATGGAAGCACTTCAGGTCTCAACTTATAAATGAAGAAATAAAACCTCATTTTGACCTTTTAGGGATGATGTTTAACTACCAATGGTCACTAGGTAATCACCAATAGTTTAACTTGACCATCAATGGTTGACCCCTAAGGAATTTTTCCATCCCCACCACATGTTTCCCAATAACCACCTTACTTATAACATACACCCCTTACCTAGCACCTCATTTCCCATTCAACCAACCAACTAAATCACCTAGACTTGGTTATTTTTGCCTACATTTCACACTTTTTATGACTTAACCTACCTTAGACCTTTTGATCGCATTGACTAGCTTTCTATATTTAATAAATTTGTTCTAATTTCATGTCTGACCATTTAGGTGCCTAGGAGCATGACTCTTTGCAGTCCTAATACTCATGACCCATTTTGTCTACTTAGGATCACATCCTACCTCATATATCTATGAATACGTCAACCTTGCCTAGGAGACTTGAGTTTAGATGAGTAACCCATATCAACTGTGCCTAATGCTTTGGCCTAGTTACCCCATCACTTATATTTTTAGACCAACATGTTTTACAATCTACCTCAATTATGGTAACTGAGTCTCTACATGATTTATAATATCACACTTATTCATATTATTTGTATATATTCATGCTTTAATGCCAAACCATTAACCAACCTATTTTCCCATTTTTATCACCTAATTATTCACTTATCAAACCTATAACTGACTCACCTTCACATCCTTGATTCCTAGTTTGAGGGGGAACACCTCCTACCATACTTAAGGCATCCAACCTCTTACTAACTTCTTCATTTTTTATTTTATAACTTGCTAACACAAATTTCACAATAAAATGGAACAAAATTTAGACACTCAAAAACCATGCACTATATTTTTAGTCACTGAAACACCCCTTGACCCGCTTAGGACCATTTACATACTTCTCAACTGCTAATCATAAGCACAAATGGCTAATTTTAGCCAATTTTTTCTATCTCCTTGAACCACTTATAGTTGACTCTGATCATCAATGGTTACCTTGGCTCTTGCATGATCAAAAAAGTTAACTATAGTTTGACAATAATTCACTCATTTATTACTAGTCATCTAAATTTAGCCAACTATTCACATGACCAATGCATAATTAGACTATGTGGTCAACCATTTGTTAAACCCTTTGATTGGAACCTCCCCTTCCTTTATATTAAGAGAGGTATAAAATATTTAATGGATCATCATCAAGATCAATCAAGCAATCGATAAGAGATATTCTTACTCTCAAGAAAATTAAAGAGTTTCCCAATAAACTAGAAACCAAACAAATATTTAAGGCACTTCAGTAGCTTATCAGTCAAGATCCAGGATGCCATTACTCTACCAACATCGCTCTAGGATCTATAATAGCTTTCAACCAACTTATACATTCCTTAAACTAGTAACATCTATAATTTAAGTATCTATATTATTTTATCAAAAATTTAGTAATTATCTCTAATTATTTCATTTCTCATTATCTCCCTTCTATCTCACTTCTTTGTGTTGCAATTTTCCCTATAATTATAGATACTTCCTCACCATACCTTTCTTCCTCCCACAACCTATTCCAAACACCCAATCTCTAAACCAAAATACCTAAAATTATTACCCTTTATCTCATAAACAACTTGCAACACACCACTTACCTTTTCATAACCTCTCAATAATCTCCTTCAACAGACTTCTTTTCCCAAGCCAAGTCTAACAGTAACCTCCAATGGTCACCTAACCACTGATGATTGACCCCTAATAGTTGATGATCACCTAACCATAGATGGTCACTATGTGTCACCCATAATAGAAAGCTAATTTCAACCATCTACCTATACCCAAATCCTATTTTCTAAGGCTTTATCTCATTGCAAAACTTTAACCTATTTTTTGAATTAGTTTGATTTATTTAGTATGAATATTTGATAATTTATTACTATTTTAATCAATATCACTAGTATCTTTCCAAGTATGTCTTGTAATTAATTTTAGTACCTTCTATTCTTTAATGCAATCATCTATTTTTAGCTTATCAAGACTTAATTGTTTAAAAGTGTGGATTGATAGCCTCCAAGGAAGCTTTTGCTTCTTGGATCTAGATCACTCTAGGTAATCCACCCTACTATCCAACTAATAAACCATTTTCTTAGTGGTTTTTTATCTGTAGGTCATCCTCCCAAGATAAAAAGGAGCATCTAAAATCATCTTGATCATGGAGCGCATACCAAATCCATGATCTACTAACCTCACCCTTCTTTCAAGTTTTACTCTCTTTTATAATAAAAATAAAATCAAAGTTTTAGTGAAGCATCTTAGACTATTCATATGATACACTTGGCACATTTTTTTTATACATGTATGGAATCTATTTGGAATGAGTGTGATTCAAAAGAGTGGGTGCATGAATGGAGTTATAGACCTCTAATTCCAATTGACACATATCAAAATCCACTAGCATTACAATTTAAATATATGACATCATCACATAATTTAACCATGTATTGTATCTAGTACATCTAGGTAAAATATTAATCATAATGTACTATTTAATCTCATTATATGTCTTGACAATGTCATTAAAAAGGAAAAAAATAAGTTATTTATTCTCATTATCTATCTTGATACAGGACATGTTTTTGTAATTATTGTTGATGAGAATAATGAAAAAGGAATAGATTACTACTTATGTTAGTGTGTAGAGGAAAATTAAAAAATGACTTCCCCTTCATAGATGGATAAAATATTTACTATCCCAATAGGTATGTGTTTGTCACTAGAACTTGGATTCAATGATATCCTATAAAAAATTTAGATGTATGGTTATTTGAAGACTTTGAAATGATAATTTAAGAAAAATAATGCATATGAGTAATGGACCTAGATCATAGTAAGTTTGTTTAGATTAGGGGCATAATACACAACATGATCACTCCCATTTTAGTTTAGATACATAGACATATATTGATAAAACTCAATCCAAAATCTATATGCATAGATATCATAATTGGGGGCATGTACACGACACATTATTTCCACATGATTAGTTTCACACCAACTTATCTTAGATGGAATGGAAAAATCCATGTCATTATCTACATGGTATACTTCAAACACTATTTTCACTAGGTATCACACTATATTTATGTCTTATTCCATTTACAATGGTTGGCATTTCCACGTAGTCTTTGAGCTACATTCTTGAGTACCTAAATGGCCCCTTGGTTGTTTTTTCATTTTATAATTTCAAAATGGCCCCAAAGACATAATACATAGTTATAATTACCTTTCATAGTTCTAGTTATAGATGCATCTACTACACATGGTAGGCAATGATGGATTCATAACCTATTTTGAGTTCTTAATCCACCTACATAATAGGGTTAGATAATCCATTAGTCCCATCCAAGCTATTCACAATATATGATCCATTGATTAAGGGTGGATAATGCGGGAGTTAAGGCCAACCTGGATTTTTGATCCACTCACATATGGGGATTGATCAAACCATCAGCGCAGTCTAGTTTATTCACCATTTGATTATCATCTACATGCACACACAAGATGTCACCAAGTTTTTTAATTGGTTCATATACCTAATGAAGTGTATTCATTTATTTACTCTCTATCTTATCTCTTTACACATTGTTGTCTTTGATTTTGATATCTTCTAAGTAAGTATTCATTTATTCCATCTTTTATTTGTAGGATACATAATATAGCACACTTCACACTCAAACCTACATTCACAGGCTTCACCTCATAAGTAAGTCTAAGTATGCCTCTTTTTCCTTTACCTTAGTCATTTCACTTTGCTACATTTCTAGAATAAATGGGGGGAGATGTAGTCATATAAAATATCACTTGAGTGTAATGAGTGTAACTTAGGACCACTCATCCTTAACTAATCCTTATAACTATCGTACGGCTTCTTTAAATACTTATCCATCTTTTGTGTAGACATTTACACATCCTTAAGCATCTCAAAATTAGTCCTAGACCCTTCCCTATAGATTTAGGCCCCTAGTATCTCAGTTTCTACCACCTGGATAATAGCATTGTACTTTGGACACTAACACTAAGCATGAGTGTCTTAATTTTAGCATTAATGTCCCTTGCATAATTTCAACCTCAATATATATATTTTCAATTCTTAAGACACCTAGGGTCAACATAGACAAATTTCAAACCCCACATAATCACTAGATTAGTATATATACATGACTTTTATCCATTTATCTACTAGATGAAAAGAGGATGAAAATTACATAAAAAATATTAGAATAAGTTGTGCACAATCAAGGTTATTGATCCCTATTCTACCCTACTTATACATACATTCATCTATAGCCATCCCAATCCTATAATACTTATATTTATAATATCAAACCTCATTTAAATCACTCAGGTCGATGCTCATACTAGCATTCACGTGCACTTGCACCAAAAACTTAGCTGGCAAAACTACATTGGTCTTGATGTCTCTTTGGAGTATTGGTATGTAGGCAACTCTCAAGATAATGGGGTGTTGAGGATGCCCATCCTACCCAAATGACATCACACTTTTAATACTTGTGCCATTTAAATACCCTAAAAATATAGAGGTTTAGGGTTTTATCCTAAATCAACTAAAAATAGTACATAGATAGTGAATCAGAGTTCATCCACATAGGTTTAGGCATGTTAGACTTAGTCTAAGGTGCACCTAAAAGATCAGATAGTTCCTACACAAAGGACCCTAACATTAAAATTAGGACATTAGTGCCTTACCACTACTATCCAAGTTACAACACTATTGTCTAAGAGGGTTTATGACACTTGAAACCTACTTATGACACTCATATCTGCTTCCACACTAGTTTTCAACCTTGAGCTCATTTGTCTCAGTCAATTTTTAGCTTAGTACCCATTTATATCATTCATTACTATTTTTATAAATATAAAATTAGGTCAATTATTACATAATCAATGGTTGTATTTATTACATATTTTTACCCTAATTTATTATTTTTAGACCCTTTAACATCTAAGGATTACACTCCATAAACTCTTAAAATTTAAATCAATAAGTTAGTATTAATAAATTACATAAATGAAATATTAAATAAGTCATATCTAAATATGGTCATACAACCATAAAATTCAATTTTTCAATAATAATGTGAGCTAGATTGTACACAAAAAATCTATCACTAGAAAATGTAAACACACACACACACACACACACACACACACACACACACACACATACACGTATAAATAAAATCCATCCATAAAGGCATACAAAATAGGAACATAACATAATGTTAGATGAATTCCATATAGGTATATAATGCCAATAATGCATAAATTTCCACATATGTGTACAAAAATTTACATCATATAATAACATAATAGATTGTCACGTGATTGTCTTATATGAATATAGTGACAAAAATTTGTACATTGGCATATATGCATACAAACAAGTACATCATCTAAGATATCTTACTCATTAAATATTCTCCATCTCTTATCCTTACTTGAATAATAATCTCACTAGGATGACCTACTCATAAATGGATATCTCTAAAATGCATTGGATTCCTCCAAGGTCTAACTTCAGGTCTTTATATGCTCATACTTCACATGTAGATGAATTTATTCTAATACAAATATTATTATAAAATGTACATACTACACATGCAACCAAGTTCAAAAATTAATTTTAAATTGGAATATGAAAATACTTTAAACATGTGCTTACTATAATCTTATGGTCATGCTCAATCTACGCATGAAACTCAACATGGTTGATGAAAGGTTGAGGCACATGAAAAGGTATGTGAATGGCAAAAAAATATGATAAGGTACCTTAATAATCATCTAAATGGGACTATTAGATGTCATAGGAAACCCCTGCATACGTAATACATTCAAATAAGTTATATTTTCACAAGTATGTAGTAAAATTATTAAAACAAACATATTTTTAAAATTTAAAATTACAAGTTAATGTGTACCTAGTATCACTTAAAAGTTCACCTTTGTAAGAATGTGTGCTTATTCTCACTCTCATTGACATAATGTAAAATATTCAAGGTGTGGGTGAACTTATATTGAATATAATATCTAGATGAATGGTTGGTTACATTTGGTACACTTGCCTACTTCTCTCTAAACTCTCTAATTTAGTGATTTCTTGACTAGGAAAAGGGGTAAAAGGAGTAATACTCAAGCTGAAATTTGATATGAAAACTAAAAATTTGGGGTGATGCACCAATGTCAAAGTTAATTATACATATAATTGACACATTTTGGAAGATAAATAACTTGCACACATTCAATTTATCTTCATACCATGACTCTTACATTAGTATTTCATACAGAGGTCTTGAGAAACATTCACACTAGCATGGAAGGAATGAACATAGGTTGAATTCACTTCTAAATCAAGTAGAAATTATACTTATAAACTTGATATTACCTGAAATATTTATCATTTTATTCATAAAGGTGAAATATTTAGACATAAATTTAATAAAATTGGTCATTCACTAAGTTACATCAATGAATATTAAGCACATACTTTATGAACAGCTTGAAAATGGAGGAAAAATCAGCTTCTTATTGCTTCAAAGGTGATGTAAAAAAAATAAAAAATTGTATATAATCAAAAGTATAATATTATAATCTTCTCTAAAAAAATAACATACATATATAAAAAGAAGGAGAGAGGAGACAATCAGCCCCAAACTAGGGATGAGTCATCATCCTAGTCATCCTTCATACCTACTTCAACTTAACTCCCTAAACTCAAAAATCCTAAATAGTAAATTTTTATTTTAATATTATCTTCTTATAATATATCATAGGAGAGAGATAGAGGGATTATCTTGTTGATTTTTTTTAAAAGTCAAAGGTTCTCATGAATGTTTTCATGGTCTTCAATTTTGAAGAGATTTTGATCATCTTTAGTTAACTCCTTGTCAACAATTTGTTCAATATCCTTGAGACTCTTCATCTATATATTGAGTGAATTTATTTATCTCCATTATATCTTGGATTTTGAATTTTTTTATCTTACTTGTATCTTGGATTTTGACTTCAGCTATCTTATTTGTATCTTATATGCATGTTTCTCTCTTTCAAACTCCTCAAATAGTTCCAGGTGGCATAGTAAGAGAGATATTGCATGTTATTTTCTAAAGGAGAATCATCCATGAAAATATGTCTGATTTACTTTACCAAGTCTTCAATTTAACTTCTCCATTCTTGCATGTTTGAATTTCCACCTTTCTAGGGTTGATCAAAGACTTTTTCTTGTTTGCTTCACTTTTTATAAAATTATCTAAGGGGAGTATAAGGAGAAATATTAAATGTTAATGCTTTTTAACTCTTATTGAAACATTTATTCTATTTTTAAAACAAACACTTTACCCTTTCTTGATCTATAGATAACAAAGAGCACATGTGTTTGACTAGGCAAGGTTGTTGAAGGTTTGTATGCATTGATTGAACTTTTGATTGTATTCTTCCTCAAAGGTAGAATATAAGGAGAGATATTGGATTTTTAATTTGTGTTTATCTTAATGAAATATCTTCTCTACAATTTCATTTTGTTATGACAATTACATCTCTCCATATTGGTTCTTCTTGGATATGTATATCTTCTCCAACTTGGCAAGCTTTTCAAATGCACCATGAGAACCTGAAACTTAATGAATTTGTATTATTTTAATATATAAGTAGTATAAATATAATTTTAACATCATAAAAATGGTGTAACATACCTTGAAACAAATTTTAAGCTTCAAATTCTATATACAACTTCAAAAAATGCTCTTTTATGCTCTCTAGGTCTCAAGAAATGTTGATTTGCATTTGGGGTCTAAAATGACTTCTAAGAATCGCTAGACACTAATCCTATGATATTTGGATATTTATAAATTTTTAATACCTATAAAATTTTTAAAATATCAAAAACTCTTCAGCAAACTCTCAAATAAAAATTCACAAAAAAGTCCCTGCTTAGTGCTTGTAGGGTGACCTAGAGATATTTTTCTTTGATCTAAGCCTATTTTTAATTGGTTTCATTTCATAAGTATTTATTAATACCTTTAAATTAATTATACATCCTATAAATTCATTTCATGCCATTTTAAATATCTAAAACACTCATGTCTAACTTCATTTATGAGGAAATTGGTCAAAAATCATGATTTCCTTCATGGTGCAGACATGTGTTTTGCTATTTTATCTATCCTTAGTTACAATAATAACATACCTACATGTAAAATATAAATATATTTCACTCATTAAAACTCAAAATATAGACTTTTTAGTGTTTTCTAACTTGCACAATATCATTTCTAAAGGCCTATAGGTCTATATTTTGACATTTTATTGAGTTTTATGAGGAATAAATACCTCATTATATTTAAATTAAGACATTTAATATCCCCTATAATTATTATAACCATTATATATCTTCAATCAATCACTTAAACCTCTCAAATATGACTTTTTTGACTATCTCACTAGCATACTTGAAACCCTGCAACCTGTACCTTTACCTTTGTCCATTATTTTAATTGAAATTTTGATTGAGGAATATTTATTAAGGTTATTTGTGTCAAATAATATCTCAAAAAACTTTTTATTTTCAACAAATAATTCAAAAATTCAATCACATCTCCTAAAACTGAGTTATTCGGGTTTTAGAAGGGGTTTAAAGCACCTTTTTTTCTTAACCATTGTTCATAAATTTAAGCCCTTATAACCTAAAACCAATGAATTTAATATTGAGTAAATATGGGCCCCTATTTCCTCTAATACCATTTTAACTATCTTTTCTTATCTTTCATGAACTAAATATTTGAAAATTGCCCTTACTAGCTTATAACTAGCTTGTTATGGGAATAGAAGAAACTTCTACCAGAAATTTGACCTGTTAGCTATCCATGATCATGGTTTAAGATTTATTAATGTTTTAATATGTTTTATATCTATTTTTTAAAATTCAATCCATGAATGGAGTCTTCCAAAAACTTTCACATAAGAAACATTGACGAATGGTAAAAAAAATTTGTCAATAATACCTTGATGAGTGCTTGTGCAAATGAAATTACAGTAGCAATGTTTGTGTTTGTCTCATCTCAATGGAAGAGTGTCTATAGTTTTCATGAAATAAAAAAATAACCTTGATTATTTTTCTATAGGACTTAATTTATTTCATAGCATGCATGGTTCACACAAGGGAACAAACTTGAGGGTTTAGAAGATAAATAGTGATACTATATGTAGCAATGAAAATATTGAGTACTTAAGACAGACTATGAAGAAGAGATGATAATAAATCATAATTTGAAGCATTAAAATAAGTTTTTAATATGTGAAGGAATGCCAAAAATATGATTAGAATAAATAGGAGGAAGAATCTATTTTGAAAAAAATATATGAAAGACATCATTAGACATTGAAGGAGACTGTCTAGATTGCTGATCATTATTATGTTATGAATTTTCTCTATATATATTTCAACACATCTCACACATATAATTTGTATTCAAATTATTTTCATTAAAATTTTATTTTAACATGTATGAATATTAGTCAAGATCATGAATCTATATAAATAAAAACATGTATATAGAGAATAATATTAAATAAACAATTTACCTCTATATATGTAGATGGTGGCCTAGTAACATCAATATATATAGTAGTGGATGGCCCAAAACCTATAATTTCATATGTAAACATCATTTAGATAAGATCCATAAATACAATTGTGGATTGTGTAAGCATTGTCTCCTCCTGCAACATAACAATTACATATATATTATTCTATTTATGTGCAAATTAATTATTAGATTTAAATACAAATATAACTTAAATTTAACATGACATTTATATAAAATATACCTACATGTGTTAAGTGACTGATGTGTACATACCAAATCTACATGCTAAAAAATCATCATTCATGATTTTCAACCCTAAAATAGAAATTTAAAGTTCTAGGTGTAAGTTTTAGATTATAATTAAAAGGGTATATATAAATGAAATGGCACAAAGGTGATAATTATATTTTTAGTAGGCTAATTAAATGATAAACTTAGATATAAACATATAATAAATTTATTATTATAAGATAGTCTAAATATGGAAAGTACACCTATGTTATATATAGAAATGATAAATAAGTTATGTACTTAGCTTGTTATGATGTTAATGTAGTTTTAGATCTAGAATAGGTGGAAAGTAAGTGGGAAGGAAATTTTGGAATAGTTATCATATTCTAGCTCTGATACTTCTAGCTCTCTTGATAGTAACATCATCCTATAATGGTTATGTCAACACTATTATATGGGTTTGATGTTAATGTCCTATATGAAATACCTACTATAAAAGGATGCACCCAAATGGATGCTTCTAAGTTTTGATTCACCTTCTCTTTGGTGCATTCAAATCTAATTCATGGACTATCGCTCCTTATGAAATGAAAAAAACCTTAGATTTTCATCTTCATAGTGACTTTGGTGGGAAATGGGTTAGTGGGAACACAATGTTGAGCTATCCTAAATATCCCATTCTCAGTGAAAAATGCCTACATAATCAATACTTTAAAGAGGGCCTCAGACTCATGTAGTTATCCCATACATGTTGGCTTATGTGTGAATCATGTAATATGTGCAAAGTAAGTAAAATAGTGACCTAACCTATAACCTAGCAAATCAATCTCTTTGGATACTCATTTAGTACTTAAAACCTATATATGTGTTATACCTATGACTAGTATATAAATAGGGAAGCTTCATCTAATTGAATGATTGATAGAGTGATTTTGATAAGTTGCCTTGGTCTCTTTGGTCTTTTTTAGGTTGCTAGGTGAAGAATAAATTAGGGTTGATATTATATTTATATCAATCCCTTTGGAATAATAACTCACATTAAATTACTTAGGTTGACATTTAGGATATGTTTTATTTTCAAATTAGATGACTTTAGGGTACTGGACACTTATGTCAGGATAGGAAAGTAGTGTCAACACTACTTTCTATATCGGATGTTAATGCCCATAGAGAAGAAAAGTAGGTACAAGTTTTAAACTTTAAAATATGAAAGATAAGTACATTTTAATCATTTTAGGCAAGACCAAAGACCTAGATCATCAAAATAAGACTAGTCAGACTAAGAGATATAGGCCAAGGGGTATAAAGATAGAGTAGATGCAAAATGTAGGAAATCAGTAAAGATAAAGAACTAAGAGGATTGTCCAAGGTATAATTTTTCTAAGTGTACAAGATTGAGTTGATATGTAATCATAAAATATCATCTACATTCTCCCCCCTTTCTTTAGTAATGATTTTGTAAGTTTAAAAGAAAGTAATGTGTTATTGGGTGTGTATACATACCTTATCTTTGCATGTTCCCAACTTGAGTGCTTTGCTAGTAACTAACCTACAACCAAGAGCATGTTATAGTATAAAACCAATGCATATAATCTAATTTTAAAGTACTTGAAATAAATTAAATATGAATGAACAAGGTTTATGATTACACCTGTATGTTGACATAATTACCTTGCCTATTGGTAGGTTGGTTTGAAAAAGATGTATCATTATAAGGCTTTGAAATTAATATTAAGACAGCTAAAGATACATATCTAAAGTGCATATATCCAATTAGATAGATAGAGAGAGATATATATATTGAAAGGCACATGCCCCCAACTTTAGAGTAAAAGTGAGTGACCATATGGTAGTTGAGATTAGCTCAATCATGCAATCTAAGATACATATAACTTGGTGACCCTGGATGATCAAGTCCAACCTAAAAAACATGGAAAGATTGAGTTACTTGATCACTCAACCATACCAAAAGTGAACCAACTAATATAGTAGATTGGTTCAATAAAATTCCATAAAATTATGTGGGTATCAATACAAAAAAAATTATGATATGGTAACAGTCCATAAAAGAGTTTTGGAATATGAAACTGATTTAGATTTTTTAATATTAGGAACATGTTGCATAGCATATGCACCTTATATGTATTAAATAAAATTATGTATAACAATATTACTAATGTATAGAATTATGCCACAACTATGAATTTAAATCATATAATTGTGTGTTTTGGCCAATTCAAATAACTATGTAAGTGTGGACATGCTTCCAAACCATGCCTCCACTATATATGGATAACTATGAAAACTAACATAAGTACTAATGTAGAGGATATGTTTATAAAATATTCCCTCATTATAATTTAGATACGTTTAATATTGAATAGGTGTGGAGAACATGTTTCTAAAGCATGTCCCCATTGAATCTAAGAACTAATATAAGTACCATATATTGAATGAGTGTGGAGAACATGCTTCCAAAGCATGCCCCCATTGAATTTAATAACTTTGAATGTTTGAAATCCATTCCCATATGACATGCCCCCACTAAATCTTAAAAATGATATAAGTACCAAATAGTAAATGAGTATGGATAACATGCTTCCAAAGCATACCCCCACTAAATATAAAAACTATGTCAAATGTGGAGAACATGTATCTATTTCATGCCCCCACTAGTATTCCACCCCTTTAAGGTGAGAGAAAGATAGGAACTATTATTTAGCTCACCTCAAAAGTATAATTCAACTATATAATCTTTGAATGTAACCATGTAGCATCTATAAGGGAACATGCATTGGTAAATATATCATTAAAGTGCATAAAATAAGTGTGATCACATGAAAGCCTAATATTCATGATAAATATCATGGAAAATCTAGATAGTAATAGTACAAGCTCAACAAGAAAATAAATAGCACACACAAGAACACTCAAAATCAATTCAAAAGGAAATGGTCCAAAGAGACCTCAAATAAGGGGCATATTCAAATGCCACACAATCAAAGGGACATGACTTGGTAAAATGTCCATAAAATCAAGAATGACATATTAAAATGTCTATACAAAAAACAATGACATATGTAAATGTAAATGAAAGCATACATACGCATAGGGGTCATAAGTAAAGGAATATATTCAAATGTTTGAATAAGGAATACAATAGCAAGGCAAAACACTAAAGTAAGTGCATAAAGTAAAGCATAAGCAACTAACATAAACATGTCATAATAGCTCATGTAATCAATGTGTTAAGAAAACATGTCAAGTGTATATCATATCAAGTACCTTGTGCAAGATATACTCATGGATAATAGGCATGTATAAGTACATATTTAATCTCATACATGATAATATAAAGTAATCATCAAATAATATAACTTATTTATATCAAGATCAAAGAAACAAATGGCCTAATTACCATCTAACATGAGTAGAGGGAAATCCCAACATCTAAAATAAGAATGCATCATGTGTTTGTGTATTCATTTATCACACTCAAGTATAAGTGTGACATATATGTGTGTGTAGGAGTAACATAGTAAGTCATCCATCAACATGGAACTAACACATAGATGATAAGGATCCAATAGAACATGTAAGTGATGAAATTGTTTTTGGATTTTTGGATGTTTTTTATTTGTTTATTTTTTTGGAATTTTTGAGGAGGAAATATCATCATATGATTATATCCAATGGATGGTCATAGATATATCCCCATGGTATAGCTTACAACATTACATTGGATCTTTTACATTATTTACATCATGATTGGATAGGTTGAAAAGGTACATGGCATGCTTCTCCTCATGTTTTATAGGTGTAGTAGAATTAATTTTATCATTTGAAATATGTATTAATTTGCCTTCATGAGGAAAAGAAATACTTTACTTATTTGGATCAATGTTTGATTTCATTTGGTATACCCAAAGAGTTCCTAATGTAAATGTATATAGAGATGTGGTAATAATAACCCAAACTCATGTTTGAATTACTTTAGGACCACAATTTATTGGTATTATTATGTTGCCTAAGGAGTCTTTCCAAGTGACCTTATTTTACAAATATTTTATTCTAAAACTAAATTGTTGAAAGTGCTTTATATTACAAGTGGTTTTTGTTTATGTAGGATAAATATGGTTATACCAAAAATAAAGACCGCCCACATATAATGTAATTATTAAATCTTGTTAGGATGGATTATTTTGGAGTTGTTGTGAACCTAATCCCTTTGGAGGATCCACAAATTTAATATTTTTGTCATTAATAAGATCTTGGATCTTGTGCTTCAAGATAAAGCAATGATTCATATAATTCATAGGACCCTGATGATAGTGACAATAAACATTTGCATCATATCCTTTGGATAGAGGTCGAATCATATCAACATCAATAGTATGAGGGAGAGATTAAGATTGGACTCTATTAACCATGAGAGTAATGAAGTTGAGGATTCAAGGAAACATGTAAATTATCTTTTCAGTCCCTTTCATAACATAGTCTAATTAAGTTCATGTACTAGTGTATCAATTTTGGACTCATATTTAGAGTATGTGGTTTTATATTATCTATTTATTGGACCATTTATAGTAACCCCACTAGGTTTTATCAAAATATTACAATATTTTTTAAATTAAATACACATATTCTACATATAGATTTCACTATAATAAACCTAACTAGGTATTTAACTAATTGTATTAATTTAGTTAATCATATAGGTTAATCCACTTAGCTAAGGATCACTATGAATCGATAAAGAAATCATGATCCATACTAAAATAATAATAAATACTGCATATCATCATAAATGAAATAGTACAAATTCATCCACAACTAGTACAATTTTTAGCCACTACTATAGAATTATAATGTATAATTGTTACAGTTTTTAGTAATACATAATAATATCTCAAATGATAAGACATGATACAAATCTCATCAAAGCAGAGTCTCCATGATTCAAGTATCAATATATAATCTCAAGTATAGTACACTAGTTGGGAGGGAGAGCATCATCTGACCACTTTTCCACCCCAACCATAGACCATAGATCCCCTGTACTCTCTCTCAAACAAGGGTATGGCCCTTCCTTCATGGATGGGTAGATAATGATGGTGCAGGAATCCAGAGTAACAAACTAGAACCCATGTTTTGAATATATCTAATACATAATGTGTACCATAAATGAATCCATTTTAATATGATATTGCACAAATATGAAAACTATATCAATATATGAAATGGCAATGTTTATCAAAAATTACTTTGGCCAAAGTTATCAATAATAAATGATCTCTATGATCAATCAGATTCATACACACCACTCAACTAGATTACACTTCATCTTAAATTGAGGGTGATAATTAATCCATTAGAATCTGTTCATTGCTTGATTAAGGTCATGAATGTGAGATTCAATAAAAAATAAATAATATTATTAAAAAGCAAGAGATTTATTCAAATTTATTACTCTATAGAAAATCAACATTATGCTAAGTACAAAATTATCATACACATTCATTTAGTCCATCAAATGAAGTGAAATGAATCCATTTGTCTAGTTTTCTATATATAATAAATAGAATCAAAAAATGGTTTTAAACATACCATGTGGGTATGATCACATCAAAACTATTAGTTACTAGGTAACTTATAATGTTATTTTTCTATGAATTAACATCATGTCACATGTTCATAAATTATTCATATTCCACATATAACAAAAGCCAATCCAAATATATTATTATGTTCAGTATTTAAAATCATAAATACATTAATTTAATTCTTTATATTTAAACATTAAAATATAAAACAAGCATTCATTTACACACAACATGGTAATAATGTACAACACAACTGAGTATATAAAATACATGTATATATAAATTATATAATAAAACTGATTTAATAAGTCTAAATTTGTATATTTTACCAATGTGTGTGTGTGTGTGTGTGTGTGTGTGTGTGTGTGTGTGTGTGTGTGTGTAAATCTTTGAATACCATTACAATACCAAGCAACTACCACTTTGTATGTAGTATACTTCTAAGATGACATCTAATATTGAATATCTTAGAATATTATGTATACTCAATGTATATATATCCATCTAATAAAATAGTTCAATAACTCTTTCATAAATAGAATGTATCTCATATACTTGTTTTTATGGAACATACAGAATTTCATACATAGTATCAATTTACCAATTCATTGTAAATCAAATATATTGAGTAATCGATTCAAAATTGACACGTCAACCAAATTTGAACACCTAGTCAATTATACCCAAAAGGGTTACAAACTCATAATAAAATTTAGTTCAAGTATAAATTCCTTATGCACAATCATGTTTAATAAAACAACAATAATGCAGTCAAATACCCAATTGATGTTTAGCTAATAAAATAATAACACAAAGTTGAATACTATGCATAGCATATAATTAACCCAAAAACTTAGTCCATTCATTAACTGTTTAAGTCTCTTTACCAAATAAAATTCAAATCTAAACTATATATATTACATATTCATATTTAAACATAATCCTAATTCATAATTATAATGAATAGAATCCACTAAAAATCTACCATATATATCAAAACATCATCTAGTATTTTCCCATGCTTAAAACTGATAGAATAACCTATAGTCTGTTGTTCACCTACTCGTACCTAGGTCTTATAATAAAACTTACACAAAAAAATTTCCCCAAGTTCATTTACTTAAGCAATATGCATAATACAAGGTTACAATATATAGCTGAGAGTATATATCTATACTTCATCCCTATATACATGCATTTGAATCTAAGCCACATAAATTCAATTAAAAACAAAACCATAAGTTTTTTATACTAATATCTTCATCTCTCTAATGAACTGCAAATAGTTACACACGTAAGCCTGACATTTCAACAATGGTATATATATGTGTGTATATATATACATATATATACGTACACACACACACACACACACACACACACACACACACACACACACACACACACACACACATATATGTATGTATGTATGTATGTATGTATGTGTGTGTATATACACATACATACATACATATATATATATATACATACATATATATACATACATGTGTGTGTATATGTGTGTGTGTATATATGTATATATATGTATATGTATATGTATATATATATATATGTGTGTGTGTGTGTATACATACATATATACACACACACATATATATATGTATGTATATGTATATTTATATATATTCTATGAATTAAATTGAATATATACTTATACATATGTTTGTGTATATATCCACATTTTTATACCAAAAAACCCAAATTGGATTATACACAAACACCCAAAATGAATATATACTAACTAAATTGAATAAATTATATCAAGCCACTACATATATATCCATCAAATATATCTTCTCATTAATAAATAGAATTTTTTGAACTAAGAGAGGAGTTTAAAACAATATTTCATAGAGCCTATACAGTCATGGTAATTCTATGGCTTTACCCAAAACCCTCAGGTTACCCTAAGTCGAATGTGGGGTTCTATGAAGGTCAATCCTTCCACATGGCTCAACATACAACCCATTATTTTTGAGATTCAAACAAAGAAAACCAATAACCCAAACTAGTTCAAAATCCCATTCATTATTTCACACAAGAATTAAATTACAAAAACTACCTGTGACTACCAAAGAAGTCGTATGTATTCCTTTCTCTTTCTTACAAACTATCACCTTATTCTCTTTCTAAAAATATCTCCTCTATGTCATGTACTGTGTATCTACCCACAACCCTCTTTCTCTTTTTTTATTCTTTTTCATTATCTTACTGTCCACCCTTAATGGTCACTTTAATTGACTATATAAATACTCAACAAATTTCCATAGTCTATCACCATGCAAATAAATTAACCTCCATATTTTCCTCTAAAATGATGTTTAAAATAGGTTAACAGATGATTAGTAACCCTAAATCTTGAGGATTCTATTGAATCCCATTAAAAATCATTTTATATTCTTTATAAAATCTACATGATAATGACTTCACAAACAATCATCAACTAACTAAACATTTAGTCACATAATCCCTATGCTATATTCTGTGTAAAGACTATCAACTGGTCAATAACTAATGTATTCCCATGAAATGACTATCAACCAAACATAATAATGTTATATGACATGGTAATTCATCTAGGTATTACAAGACCATAGTTTTATGTTGAAATGCTATCCACAAACATACATATAAATTACAATGATTTCCTAAAATAATTAATTAATTAAAATCAATACACACATTTATCTAGTATATATTATGAGTATCAATCCTTTAGTAAAATAGTTAATCAAATACAATATCTCTTAAAACAATGTTATTTATCTTTCAACATTATAATATAATATCATAATAATAATATTTAATTATATGACACGGTAATTCATCTAGGTATTACAAGACTATAGTTTTATGTCAAACGGCTATCCACAAACATACATATAAATTACAATAATTTCCTAAAATAATTAATTAATTAAACACTCATTTATCTAGTATATATTATGAGTATCAATCCTTTAGTAAAATAGTTAATCAAATACAATATCTCTTAAAACAATGTTATTTATCTTTCAACATTATAATATAATATCATAATAATAATATTTAATTATTATTATCTAAACCTTATAGATGAATAAAAATAATGAAATGTGTTATCATATTATAACACTATACATACTTAACAAATTAGTAAGGTAAGTAAAACGTAACCAAATTTACTCAATCGGTCAAATAATTGAATTATATAAGATAAGCTAGTATGATCACAAAATTAGTGAAATCACTCAATGAAATAATATGATCATCATCAGCAATCAAAATCATCCTATAAGACATTAAAAATCACCTAAAATAAAATTACTCAAAACATGTTGCACTATCTATATCAAATAATTAATTATGAATTATGATATATTAAGTGGTGTGTGCAAGGGTTTCTAGATTCATTCTCTGTCATCCCCTAATATCTTCATCTAAACCACACTCTCGAATGATGTTCTCCCTCCATCATAATCAAAGCCAAGAATCTATCCTACATCCACCTCATAACAAAGGTAGTTAGACCAAAACACTATTATATCCATAAAATAGTGATGTATATATAACAAACATAATCACAATATATAGAATGTAAAATTAGTGCTAACTCATAGAAAATTAATCATGTGAATTACGTAATAAAAACTATCCTACAATTAGTATATGTCATTAAGCTTAATAAAATATTAGTTAATCAACTAATCAACCATAATAATCCATAGATCAAATAGGTTATGTAGCCTAAAGATAAATTAGGATGTCACATCCTTCCCCCTAAAGTTGGTCATTATCTTAATGACATTTATTCAAACACAAGTTATTAATTTAAAATATTATTCAATAGAAAATAATATAATATGCAGTAGAAAATCATTCAAACAAATGTAGAAATTGTATGTAATTATAAATGCATCATGTCTATAAATCAATCCTAGCTTGAAGAAGATACAGCATACCTACACTTTCGATTGAAATTCATTTGTAAGTGGGAGTATGATCAATACAGGGATACACTAGAACTTATTAGGGGATCACTTGTCACAATACATCATGCTAAGAAAGGTTTTAAAGCCTATAGTCTAACACAATCATGTAATAACCCTAAAAGAGTCATAGGTTTAATGTTCACTCTATATCTAATAAACAAGAAAGTAAATCTAATCTAGTGCACACTAAAGCTTGTGGCATAAAGTCAGGGTTAGAAATAAAACAAACTAAACTAAACATGCATAAAATACATATACTCGCATCAATGTATATAGAATCCTAAAGCATGGGAGATCTACTCTTACAAAGGAGAAATAAAGCTTGAATACTTACCTTGAAGACAAACCTGTTGAGCCTCAATCTCTCCCTTGGCCAAGATGCTTTGCAAGAGATTATTATGGTATGTAAGGATAACAAAGACAAATCAGATCTAGGCTATACAACCTACCTAGACATTTAAAATACTTATCCAAAAGACACGATTTGTATCTCCAAAAAAAGTATGGAACCCTAAGCTTTATTCCTCAAGTATAATGGTCAATAAGTATATGTTCATTCTTACTTATTCTTCTTCACTTCTTTATTCTCAAATGGTTGGAAATGAACTGGTATATATAGGTAGATCTTTCCCTAAATCTTTCTGAATATATCAGTTATATGAGGTCAACCAAGTCAACCCTATATGTTTTCAAGAGATAATTCACTAGGTTCCAAGCTAGGTCATCCAAAGTGATAACAAAACTCTTAATTAAAAATACCAAAAAATAGCACATGGTTGACCCAATCAACCTTGTATAGTAATTAGAGATTAAAAACTATATAGGGTTGACCTAGTCAAGCTAGTATAGTTAACTTTTGAAAGGGGTTCAAGGCAAAAAAAAAGGATAAAGCATGACAAATGACTGGAAGGGATACAACAGAGAAGATTAAGCTTAGGGTAAATAATTTTAAGAGATAAGTGTAGATGACAAGTGGAAAAAGGGACAATAATCTTATAAAGCACCAATGGTTTGCCCACCCCTTTCTTGATACACCCCTTAAGGCATGCACTCATAGAGATTGAGACTCAATGGGTTCCTATAAGATACAAAGTGTCAAAAATAGATAAAATTTTGAAAATATTATGTGTATACATATACCCCACTCAAATTTCATCATGTGTCATGTAAGTGCAACATGGGATGGTTTTTCAGTAAATAGAACATGATAACACATAATGTTGATGTTAAGTAAAGTGCAGTAAGTAAAAAATAATATAAATGAAAGGATAGAATTGAAAAACACATACCCTTACTTACCTTAATTCTATATATAAAGAAGTAGATTATAAGAGAAAGTGAAGGCATTCACTGTGAAGAACACTAGGTGAACCTGTAGAAGTTAGTGCAAATAATAGCCAAAAATTGAAATTTTGGGAAGATAGGCATATAGTAGTGTAAAATGAGTTAAGGTAAAGATATGAGGGTATTAGTAAAATTTGGTAGATCATGATTGTGAAGGAAAGGCTAGAATATTGAAGGCAAATGCATAACAAAATGATGGCAAATGAATGATAAATGATGGCAAATGAATGACAAATGAGTGTAAATGAATGACAAATGATTGTAAAACACATTCAATCATGTTGTAAATCATGTAAAACATAAATGACAAAAGGTAATGTAGAACATACTAAATCACATTGAGAAAGCATGTAAAACATAAAAATGGAAAATGAAGTATCAATATAAGACAACTTGAACAAAGATATGTAAGAAAGTGAAAATTAAGCTCATGTAAGATAGGCAAAAAGAGAAACATGAAATATGGAAAATGAAATATAATTAAAGATGTGATACAAACATGAAGAATTCATACATAAATATAAACATGTAATAATGGCAAATGTCATATGTAAGATAAGTGAAGTCCACAAAAATCAAACAAGAACATGATGGAGAAATGAAAATAAAAAAGCTCTAAAGGATGAAAACTAAAACTTAGTGCTTGTTCGAAGATATAATGTAAGAAAACATAACCACCTAATGACATGACCAGTATGACAATGAGGTGGTGTGGTAAATAAATGGTGTAAGGGTGTAAGCCATAGTTGCTTAGACATGTTACGTTTCTCTAAGGATAGATAAAACTGAAACAAAGTAATGCTAGCATGTTATTAAGAGGTGAAGAAGAAGAAATAATATAAGAGGGAAAATAGATTTGGAATCACAATTTACCTGTCAAGGGGGGAAATAAAATGGGTGGAGTGGAGAAATGAAGTAAAAACCAAGGTAGAGGAACTCTTTATCAAATTTAAGACACTCAAGTTAGGTTTTTCAAAATAAGAGTAATTTCAACCTTAAGGACTATGAAGAACTTCTCATAGTTACACAAGTCTTAGGTTAACAAATGAAGTATATATATCATCCCTTGAAGGCTATATGCATGAAAAGTAAACTAGACCTATCTCTCCATAATGTGTTCCCCATTCCTCAGGACACCATACAAAGTCATCGATCTACTGAGAAGATTGGGTACTTATATGAAAATTTGGGTAGCACCATAGAGTTTGTTGAATTCTCCTATTCCAATTGATTGGCCCACTGCACCCCAAAGGACCTTGGCTCTATGTGAGGCCAATTGTGGATTTTGAGCTTTGATTAGAGATAGGATATGTGTTTGGAATCATGTCTTTTGGTGTGATTTGACTTTTGAGATTTATATGTTGCCGTTTATATATCATTACCTTTTGTTTTAAATGATTTGTATTTTAACTTTATTGATGACTTTTTCATTCCTCCTCCATACGGATTTGGAAAACCAAACATGGGTGCTAAATATGAATTTCATTTGAACACTTGGGACAAGGTTTCAAAGAGAGAGAAACTTCAAAGAGTATGGGGTCTAAGAATCTCATAAATCTAGGTAAAATAAAAGTGTTATCTTGAATTCAACCTTATTTTATCCAATGTGGAGAGAAAGGAAAGTAAATCAAGAGGAATGACACATGGAATAATTTGAATTACTTCAAATCACAAAAAAAATTATGACAAAGGGTAAAAAGGGATATAATGACAATAAAGTGTGATTATTTATCATAAGAATAAGGGAAATGGAGGAAAACATGCTAACATAGATTTTTGTACAAATTCCATCTATCAAAAGAAGTAAAAGCTAAAGTTGAGAACAAGAATCAGTGATATTTTTCTTATAAAATGAATGACAAAATGGTAATTTTATGAGGAAGGCCGGGTCCTATCCATGGTCTTATATTACAACTCATAAAAGAGAAACCCACTAGGGTACCAAAAAAGAAACATGTGAAAAAATGATAAAAGAAGCAAATGTGTACTTTTTACAGGAGGGTCATGTCCTATCCATGGTCTTATACTACAAACTCATAAAATAGAAACCCACGGGGGTGAATGATAAATAAGGTAAAAATAATAATAACACTACTAAGGCAAATAATAACATTAAAAAAAACATATGAGGATGAAAATGAAATCAAATACCAAATGTAATGTGAAATAAAACCAAAGAATGTAAATGAAGACAACGATGCTTATAAAATAAAAGAAAAAGAAAGAAAGTGCACAAAAAAAAAACATGAGACAAAAAAAACAAGACCTATGCTAACATCTATATCAAAGATGAGCATGTGAAATATATCCCTATAAGATTCAAAATGTTTCTTGAAGTTGAATTTGTTTTTTGTTATGTATTGTATAATGAGAGTGGGCACCGTAAGATGCCCCAATGGGTAAATGGATGTAGGGATGGGCATCACTAGATGCCCCAAAGTCTAAAAGTAAATGTGTATGGGTATCGCAATATTTCCCAACATGTGAGGTGGAGTAAGGTAACATTGAAATATTAAAATGGTTTGCCTTGGGTTGGTAGGTGCATTCAAAGATAGGTAAATGTTTTGGTTTATTAGATTTTAAAGAGGTTGAATGTGACATATGATGTGTAGAAGGCGTATGAGGAGGAAGAGGAAATAAATGAGGATCCTATATGATATGCTTTAGATTAGGCATTTGAACTAGGTACTCTTTTGGTTCATGTGACTTAAGAGGTTAAGGTTCAATGGATGCAATGACATGTTTAAAGTTATTCATGTTAGATATCATTTCCTTATTAGTATAGGAAGAAGGATTAATTATGGTTTGAACAAAATTATCAGATGAGGTATAGGTATGGGATAATTATTTTTGATCATTATGTAGTTGATTTTGATGTGATTGTGGTTCTTGAGATTGAATTTGAGAAGCTTGAAGATAGTCTTGATAACATTATTTTGTGAGAATATCAAGATCAAAATGCAGACCAAGCAAGGAAGTAAGAAGAAAATGGTAAAGATCATGACAAGACTCATGAGAATGACCTATAGTAACATGCCACCAAAAAAACTTATTAGGATTGTACACTTTTTTAGGAGGCTTGGAAGGATCAAAGCTCATGGATTTAGAGGGTGGAAATTTCTTCTTAAGTTGTTCTAGAGTTAAGGGTGGGTCGGTTGGGTTAAAATTGGTTAAATTGGATGCTCCATTTTGAGGTTTGGGAGGCTTGTATGAATCAATATTATGAGAAAATGATTAGAAAAATGCTTTAGTAGTTGTTTGAGGTGTTTTAAATTGAGTCATAATAAATTCTTACCTTTTTTCTTGGTCTAAGGCTTTGTCTAAAGTTTTAGGGGAAAAGATTCAAACTTTGTATTGAAGGGGAGGTATAAGAGTAATGAAAATAACTTTTAAAAGATAATCATCATTCATATTATGATCCACTTTGTGAGTAAGATACTTCTATCATTTTATGAAAATATGAGTAGACTCATTAGGAAGTTATCTGGGACTGATAAAATGACTAATGTAATTTTTAGGATGGTCATCATGTTGAAATTCCTTCACTAAAGCATTGACTAAATAATCTAGTTGTGAGATGGAATGTCTATGAATTTGGTCATACCATTCAAGTGTATCACCCATATATGTTTTGGCTAAGAGCTTGGTGGTAGCAAAGGTGCTAGTTTGGACCCATTCCTTATAGAGATTACCAAAATAATTAAGAAAGATAGTACGGTCCTTAGTCCCTTTATATTCGATAGTTGGAGAAATTTTTCCAATATATATGGATGAAATGAATGGGGTTAAAGGTTAAATTTTAATATGTTGAAGCATTTTGTTATTCATTCGAGGTTGAGGGATGATATTCCTATTGGCATCTCTAAGAGTATGAGGGAGAAAATTTTGATTTGGTTGAGACATGATGACTTGAGGTGGTTGACTAGTCATGTTTAATAAATATTGTTGCATGTTTATCATTTGAGATTAATTGGTTATTTACATCATGTTCATTTGATGTATGACTTGTGCAAGAAGGTGAGTTGTATCAATAGGTGGGTTGGTGTTTGTAGGTCGTATATTAGTAATGTTGGTGGGAGGAGGATTATTTTTAGTTGGAGGATTACCAATATTAGTGTTAGTTGTCTTAGGTGTGGTAGAATAAAATGGAAGCTTGGTAAATCCACAATTTTTGGTAGGAGTGTAAATAGTATTATCATCAAGGTTTTTGAATAATTAGTAACCATATAGATTATCAATTTGAGTGGTTTCAACCATGTTAATCTTGGAAGTGATAATACTAGGTGCTTTTGTTATGGGTGTAACAAGAGGATTATGAACAATGGTAGTAAGAGATAGAACATAATGTGAGGTTTCAACATTTGATGTAGATGAGTTGATGAGTTTGTGATTTCTAGGTTTAGAAGGTGTTAAAGAGGTATAAGGTATATGATTGTCATGGTTTAGGATTTGTTTAATAGGATTCTCTAGATCAAATATATGGTATGTGAGAGATTGATATTGATAATATTTTGATAAAGAGTTGCACCATAAAGAGTTGTCTTCTATAGTGGACATGTGGGGTAGGAGAGAACAACCCATGTATATTCAAAATGGGTTGAGACTATCAAGAAATAATTTGATAAGAGGATTCATGATTACATGTAGAATTAGATATTATAAGGATAGGAGGAAAAAAAGGGATAAAATTAGCTTAAAAGAGGGACAAGATCAACCTAAAGTGAAATGTACATGGTTGGCAGTGTCGACCCAGTATGTTGATAAATGTACAAGGTCAGCAATGTTGACCCAATAGGATAAAAATAAATTACAAGGCTGGTAGTGTCAACCCATTAGGATAAAAAATGTATAGGGTCAGCAGAAATGAATCTATAGGCTTAAAAAAATTACAAGGTTGGCAGTGTCGACCTTATAGGCTAAAAAAATGTATAGGGTCAGCAATGTCAACCCAGTACTGGAAACAAGAAAATTTTTGAAAGTAATTTGAAAAATTAATAAAAGTATGGAAAATATATGATAAAAATAATGAAATAAGTGAACAACTACTAAAAGGGTTAGTTCACTTTGGGTTAACTAGAATGTATGCAATCATAAATGCATCATGTCTATAAATCAATCCTAGCTCAAAGAAGATAAAGCATACCCACACTTCTGATTGGGAAAACAATTTGTTAAGTGGGAAAATAACCAATATGGGGATCCACTAGTCCTAATTATGATATCACTTGTCACAATACACCATGTTAGGAAGGGTTCTAAAGTCTATAGTCTAACACAATCAAGCAACAACCCTAAAAGAGGCATAGGTTTAATGTTCACTCTATATCTAATAAACAAAAAAGTAAATCTAATATAGTTCATACCAAAGTTTGTGGCATAAATTAGGGGTTAGAAACAAAAAAATAAACTAAACATGCATAGAAGACATATTCTCATGTCAATGTATATATAATCCTAATGCATGGGAGAGAAGCACAACTGCATTATCTATCTACTCTTACAAAGGAGAAATAATGTTAGGAATACTTATCATGAAGAAGAACTCATCAAGCCTCAATCTCTCCCTTGGATATGGTGTTTTTCAAGATATTATTTTTGTATGTAAGGATAACAAATACAAATCATCTCTAGGCTACACAACCTATTTATGCATCCAAAAGACATTTCCACAAGACAAGATCTATATCTTTAAAGAAAGAATGGAACCCTAAGCATTATTCCTCAAGTAGAATGGTCAATAAACAAATGTTCATTTGTATTTATTTTTATTTTATTATATATTCTCAAATGGTTGGAAATGAACTTGTATACATAGGTGGATCTCTCTCTAAATCCTTCTGAATATGTCACATGTAGAGGGTTGACCTAGTTGACCCTGTATGTTTTTGAGAGCTAATTCACTAGGTCCCAAGCTAGGTCAGTCTAAGGGATAAAAAACTCTTAAGTTAAAATACCAAAAAATAGTATAGGGTCAACTTAATCAACCCTGTATAGTAATCAGAGGATAAAAACTATACAGGGTCAACCCAGTTGACCTAGTAGAGTCAATTGGCAAAAGGGGGTAAAGACAAGAAAGAGGATAAAGCATGATAAATGACTAGAATGGGTACAATAGAGAATAATAATCTTAGGTTAAATGGTTTTAGGATAAAAGTGTGTATATGGAAAGTGGCAAAAGGGACATAATCTTATGAAGCACTAATGGTATGCCGACCCCTTTCCTGGTGCACCCTTTAAGGCATGCACTTAGAAAGATTGAGACTCAATGGGTTCCTACAAGATACAAAGTGTTAGTAATTTGGTAAAATTTTTAAAATATTATGTATATAGAAATAGCCTCAAAAAATTATCATAGTCCTTCCAAGTGGCACTATCTTCTAAATATTAGTCCCATAGGACCTTTCACTATGACACGTATCTATTATGCAAATGGATTTTGTGTGTCAATTAATTTTATTGGTTGTACCATGACCAACCCTAGGATCTTGAACCTATAAATCATTCCAATCTAACACATGTAAAATATTAGCAACATACATTTTAAGATAAGACACATGGAAGACATTATGTAAAAGAGATAGAGCTAGTGGCAATGCAAGCCTATACACTATAGGTCTAACCACTTCTATAACCTTTGAGGAACACACATATCTTGGTGAAAGTTTTGCTAACTTCACAAATTTAATCAAGATTTTCTAAGGCTTAACACACATAAACACTTTATCACCAACAGAAAATTATCTAACTATTCTTTGTGGATTAACATAAATTTTATATCTATCATTGGCCTTGGCCAACCTCTACCTGATTATCCTAACTTTCTCTTTCATTTATGTAATCATCTCAGGTCCAAAGACTACCCTATATTCTAACCTATCCCAACTGATTGATGTTCTACAACTCCTTCTGTATAATGCCTCAAATGAAGCAATTTTCAATGTTGATTGGTATGAGTTGTTGTAATCAAAATCAACTAATGGAAGGTATTTTTAAGAATAAATCATTAATATTACATGTTAGATAAATGATCTATATCCTATAGTGTAAGAACTTAAATTTGGAAAACAAGATAAATAAAATAATAGATAAGAAAGAGGACACATTATACAAAGATTACGTGGAAGACCCTTACAAACAAGAAAGGGAAAAAACCATGAGCAAAATGATAGTTTTCAGACTTCATTAATTCAACATCAACTCTCTTATATAACAAATACATCAATGCTAACATACAAGCACTCAACACTTCCACCTAAAGCATTCAGGTTGTGAACCAAGTGAAACTAGCCTATAGGATCCAACCTTTAAGCATGCAACCCCAAGGTTTACATGGATCCACTAACTGGATGAATTATAAAAGAGAGATTATGTTATATTAATATCATTTACAACATAGAGAGATAAATGAGGGACAGGGTAAAAATGTGCCATCCTATAGTGTGGATCATTATTCATCAATAAGGAACTATGTCCCCTCATATGCTAAGTTAAGACTTTGAATTGCATCTTATAATGCCCACTTGACCACTCCATGTGCATACCCATGTGTTATTCCTCACTCCACATCTAACCTAAATATAACATAGTGATCTTTGACCCCCATTTTCCCATGTGCTTTCAAATTAGTCAAAATATTCTAAACTTTTGACCTCATCCAACAGGAGCCCATAGACCAACTATGCCCCACAAGCACATGCCTAAGTGGAATCATAAGCTCCACTAACAATATGTCCTCACATGCATCCACTAGCCAACTCATGTGACTAAGTATAAAAATGTACCACATTTTCTCTTTCCTCCTCTTTTTACCTTCAAATATGCTCTATGGGCCATATCACCCACTATGGGTCATGCCAAGTCATCATTTAGCCACATCACTAACCATCCATATCACCAATAAGCCACATCATCATGAATAGTGACCATGAATAGTGCTTATGAATAGTGATTTGTGAATAGTGACTATGAATAGTGACTTCACATCTTAACATACTCTCACTTGAAGTCAATATACACAAGCTTTTAAAACACCTAAGTATTTTTCAACTAACTGCTCATCAATGCCCTTTGTTGCCTTGACACAAACTTAATAGAATTTTTCTTGCACTACTAAAACTTATCTACCCTAACTAGGTTTATCAACATCTATTCCTCCATAGTATATTGCATCACTAAAGTGACAAATCACTTCTCCACATATAAACCAATCTTCTAATCTAGATTCTACCATGAACCACTAATAACTCCCACTACTTGGGAATATCTGGTTTAGTGCTCACCATGGCAACACGAGGCTTCCTACTCCTAATTAATCTAAAACATATAACATAACATGTCTTATCATCTATTATAGGATGCTCTTAGGAAGATAACTCAATAATGTAATAAGTGGGGTACTTCCTTGATTTCTTGTCCTTGTGTATATCCATCCTTGGTTTGCTCCACATACCACTTTAATTACATCTTTATCATTGGTCCATCAAAATAGTGATCATATTAGAGCCTATATCCAACATTTCATAACACATAAGCTCTCCATGAAGGTATTAAATATCCTATACTCCCTCAACATCTATACTTAAAACTTGTATAGTGACTTCTTTAACATGTAAACTTTATATTTATCTCTCCCTAAGATAGATCACCATGTAGGAATCATGTTACTCTAACTCTTTGAATATCAACTAGTAGATGTATAACTCTTGATAGTAGTGAGGATAAAATATCTCATATAAGTCAAAACTAGACTTGTCCACATAGCTATCAAAGCTATCAACATGACACAAGTACATTGGACCAATCACATCTCCTAGAAAGTTGCCAAATTACTTGGTACATCACTATAGCTACCAAGTATTTGAGCCTCAATAACACATTTAAAATGCATCATGATTGACCAAATATTTTCAAAACACAAACTCATATACCTATAGTGTTATTCCATGCATCATTTTACCTATCCAATGCCACAACTATATACATAACACTCCATCACTCTAAGTTATATTGTCAACACCAACCTTATCCTTCTAAGATCACCAAGTCTTAGTTGTTCTTATACATGTATCCTTTAATTACCAACCTTTCCAACCATGACATAAGTGGACCAATCATAGCTCCAAGTAAGTCATCTCACTACTCCGTGCACTAATACACCTGCCAAGTGTATAGACATTATATTATCAAACTTTTATTAATTACTGACACTTTTTATCTTGTAAGAACACATTAAGTCTCAATATATCTAAGTGCACACCTTAAGGAGTGCACACAGAAAGGGGTGGGTAGACCATTGATACTTTTTAGCATTATTTTCCCTTTTGTCATTTGTTATCTATACACTTATCTCTTGAAAACCATTCCCCTAAGTTTATTTTTCTCTCTTGTATACTCCAACAGTCATTTCCCACCTTCCATCCCCATTTTATTAACCTAAAACCCCTTTTTATAGTTTACAATATTATGTTAATTGGTTCAACCTTATACTCTTATTGGTGAAATTCATTTAGGCTCTACATTAGTTCTTGGTTGACCAAGCCTATGACCTAGTGAATTTGTATCAATATGAGTACTAGGTCGATGGGGTCGATTCGGTCAGCTAAAAATTTTAGAAGGGCTTAGAGTTAGATATAACTATATATAAAAGATAATTTATCCATTCTTTAGAGAAGAGAATAAGAAGTAAGAGATATTATACGTCTTCTTATCCACCATTCTACTTAAGGGGAAAGCTTAGGGTTTCATACTTTCTTTGGAGATATAGATCTTATCTTATGCAAAAGTCTTTTGGATTCATTGATAGGTTATGTATCCTAGAGATAATTTATCCTTGTCATCCTTACATACCATAATAACCTCTTGTGAATCACTTGGCCAAGCGAGAGATTGAGGCTCAATGGGTTCATCTTTAAAGGTAAGTATTCCTAATTGTGTTCTTCCTTTATAAGAGTAGATAGATATGCATTTGTACTTATCTTCTGTGCATTAGGATTTTGTATACATTGACATGAGTATATGTCTCTTATGTATGTTTTATTTTTTTTTTATTACCCCCACTGTGCCACAAGCTTTGGTGAGCACTAGATTAGACTTTTATTTACTTGTTATTAGTATAGTGAATATGAAAACATAGGGCTTAGTTAGGGTTATTGCATTATTTTACTTGACTTGAGGCTTTAGAACCCTCCCTAGTATTATTTTTGTGATAAGACATCCTCTAATTGGTTCTAGTGGATCTAAATATTAGTCATGTTTTCAATTATCTAATGTATCCCAATCAAAAGTGTAAGTAGGATTTATCTTCTCTAAGATAGGATAGATTTATGGATCTAATACATTTCTAATTGCATACATTATGGTAAACCCAGTGTGAATCTAACCCTTGCAATTTTATATTCATGTTTTTCATTTTTATAACATTTTATTTATTATTTTTCTATATTTATGATACTAGGTCAACAGGGTCAATACAGTTTCCAACTTTTGTGCACAAGTTTAAAACACAGTCACATCAAAAATGACTCTATTTTGAGTTTGTAGGTCTTTATCAGATATAGGTAATTGGGTTGAGCAGGTCAACATAGTAATCTTACAAGCTTCTAAAAAACATACTAGGTCAATCAGGTCAGTATAATCATCTTATAGACATCCAAAAAACATACTAGATTAACCAAGCTAGTATAGTCATCTTCATAGGCTTCAACAAATAGAGATTTGTAGAACTAGCTTGACCTAATCAACATAGTTGGAAAAATTTGCAAGTAACATTAAAGTCACTTCAACAATAATCTCACATTATTCAGTATCTTCTAACCCACTAATGTTCCTTTCTCTCTTTCTCTTTCATTTTAGTTCTTTCGTATAGTTATATTTTGCACAGTTTGAAGTCTTTAAAATTGCCATCATACAGTAAACTAGGTTCACCTAGTTGACCTAGGTTTGTATTATGTCTCTTATCTAAAATACTAGGTTGACCCTGTCAATATAATTCTTAAATACCCTTGCTTCTATAGTACAGTAACTCTATTCTATATTGTTTGCATACACTATCATTTGAATTGACACTGTATTGTGTTTAAAATTAGAAATTAACAGCTATATACTAGTAATTAGTTCACACTTTTCACTTTATATTATTTTCATGCTTAGATTATATCATAGTCTAAGTGTTTTTTCAATATACCATTTAGTTGTACTATTTTTCTCTTTCTTGCACACACTACCAAATTACATAATTTCAAAATGCACTTAAACTCTACCCAAGACTACCTACTTGGATATCATCACCAAGGGGGAAGCCAACTTGGTTTTTTGGCCAAGTATAAACATTTGGTTAATGGTATATATTAACAAAGCACCTAACACCCTTATCAATATGAGATTATGAAGTGAGGGGGTGGGCCCTAATACCAAGCCAATACCATTGCCATCATAGATCCTTTTTAACCTAAACATCTTAAAACCATCCATAGCTTGCTTTCTAGTTCCCTACTTTCAGTGAATTTCCATATCACACACTTTAAATAACAATTTATAATAATAACAACTTTTAGGATGACCACTTAGGTATTATTTTCTTTTTAGTTGACTACTTGCTCTTTGTTCATTGTATGTTATATAGTAGAAACTTACATTGGCCAGCATTGGTGTAATATTTTGTGTTATGTGCTTCAATTAGATCATTCTCATTGACCCAATTGATTATTTGTTTTTCATTTCTTAATTTCAATGTACACTACAAAATTTTCCCTATTTTTAGTACATTATTATTCTATTTAACATAGTCTTATAGATTATATTTTTCACCTACTTACAGTACTGATTTGATTAAGTATTAATTTATACCTCTCAGGATATAGTACTAAGTCAACCCTATCAACTTTGTATCTTTATCAGGTTATCTTCTATCCCAGGTTATAGTATTAGGTCAAATTTGTTGACTTTGTATCCTTATTCACCCAGTTTTCAAATCCTATTTTTAGTACTAGGTCAACCCAGTTGACTCTATACTCTTGTCTACCCCTTTGTATTTCCTTATATTTTTACATCAACTTTATTTTTCTTAACCCCTCTCCTTCATCATGAACTTATTGTTTGAAGACAACACTGAGTTAAATTTAATGGATATGATGAGTCTCACCAACCCTAATAGGTTCTCCCATAAGTATCTTTTAGCTCCTATCTTAAATGGAATCAATGTTCATATAACCACTTCTACAACAAGCCAAGGGTCCCCTCCTCATTCCTCTTCATTTCATAATCCTCTCTTCTCACTTGAATTAGAGTATTCACCATAAATTCTCTTCTTCATCTCTAAGTTTCCTCAACATCAAGGAAATGATCATTCTACTATTTACCAAATCATGAAAGTGGTCAAACTAAAGAGCCTCATTCACCTTCTCCCACATTCTCACATAGATTTGGGGATACTAGCTTCTTTGTTTCTCAACTTCTTCCCTCTATTTTGACCCCTTATTATACCATGAATTCTTATTTGACTTCCTTTACCTCCATGCCTAGTATCTCTACTAACATGGCAAGTTCTACATACAGTGGGCCTCTTCCAAGACATACTCTTCTTAATTTTTCCACTAGTGCATCATTTTCTACCCATGATAACCATTCCTCTAGTGCTATTTCTTCTCATCCCTTTACTAGTCTATCTTTTTCCACATAAGAAAATTATTCCACTAGAGCCTCACTTACTAACATATATTCTCAAGCTCTTGCTAATACCCCTAGGGGTACCCAAACCACTACCACCCTTTCTAACACTTCAACTAATACCAACAATGCAACTCAAACCCATCAAATCCTATTACAAACTCTTAATCAAATGAATTTTTTTCAATCTAACAATGTAAATCAAAAGATGCAAATGCAAAATCACGTTACCCATCTTCAAATCTACCCTCAATAGATGTCATGGGGCACACACAATCAAAATATTTCCCCACATCCTCTTTGAGATTCCCATGGTAATATTATCCCTCAACCTCCTCTTGTAAATAATACAATAAAACATCTTCAAAATGATCCTCTTACATCTCAAATTTCTAAAAATGATATAGGAATTATCATGCCTACCATTTCCTATAATGGGTTAATTGATCATAATCTTCATTTAAAAACATTTGGAAATCTATATAAAGACTGGATCAAATTAAAAACCTTTGTTGCTACCAAGCTATTATCCAAAACTCTCATGGGTGATGTTTTAGATTGGTAAAGCCAACTTATAACTCATTCTATTACGAGTTTAGAAGATTTAGTAAATGCTCTAGTCTATGAGTTCCAAACTAGTGATCTTCTTGAGAATACTTTGGCCCATTTTATAAATTATTGGAAACTTAAAACTAAAACTACACAATATTTTAGTAAATGATGGAAGACCTTGTATAATAAATGTAAACATGATATGGTAGATGATAAAATTTTCCATCTCTTTATCAATGTTCTTTTTCCTAAGTTATAATATCAGGTCCAGACTCTCTCTCCACGTACTTTAGAGGAGGTTATTAACCAAGTTAAACTTCAATATTTCCTTATGCATCAATTTGATCCATCCAAACCTTATACAAGTACTCACATGTTACTTAGTAACAAGAATCATCATGCTACTAATGATGGTCTCATGAACTCTTATGATACCATTCACACTATTCAAGATGTTGTTCCTAACCAATCTTTAGAACAAGCTTCCCCTCCCATTACCAATACACATTTATTCTCAACCAATAACATCAATGTTCACAAACCTTTATCCTCAATATAATTAATAAAACATCTACCAAGTCCTCTCCCTTGAGAACTTAATCCCACTAATCTTATGAAATCTTGGTGTGATCCCAATATTTTTTTTTGGTTTCATTCTAATTGGGGTCATTCTCATGAGACCTATAGATAGCTTCATAATTTGGCTATGGATTTCCTTATTGGTCCCAATTTTGACCATGATTCTATCATTCATCAATGTCAACAATCCAATAACATTGATTTCAAAGCCAATGAAACACATACTAAATCTTGAGCTTTGAATTAGGCTAATGCTCATTTGGCCATCTATTAAGATCCTCTTCCAAATCACCAAGATAACCAAGAAAATACTACCCCTTCTACCAATAATGTTGATAGTATTCTTGACCCAAATCCTAAAGAAAATGTGGTCAATATGACTAATATGTGAAGGGTGGTTACTTTCATTTATCCTCAACCCATCTACACTACTCCTTTGTCTCTCACATTTCATGTTATCCAATATTTTTCTCCCACTCACTTAACCAAGCTAGGGCAAGATGAACTTATATATTTTTATGAACAAATTACAACTCATCCTTTGCATAACATTTCCCATAGTATTTATACCATCCCTTCATATTCTTTACCTATCACCAATGATACTCAAACTTATATCAACACTTCTTCTAACAATTCTCAAACCACATATGCATCAACTTCTCCATCTTCTCAACATAATGTACAAACTTGTCCTCCTATTATATCTTCTTCTTCTTATCAACATAAATTCACATTTACTTCATCTCTTCCTTCTAAGGACCTCCTTCAACACTATGCACCTCTTTCCAGTAATATTCTTATGGGTTATGATGATTGGATCCTGTCACAAAACTTACTAATATCCTATCCCAAATCCCATTTCTCAAACATATGAGGACCTCTCCACATCATCATAACCATATTATGCAGATTTTGTTCAAAATTAACATCCTTCATCCTCCCATAGTAGGATACAAAGCCACCTTATATATATCTAAAGATAGAATTCTCCAATAGTGCGAAGAGATGTCCATCCATGTTAATGAAATAATAGATACTTCTCTTTCCCTCAAATTCCCCATTCTTTCTATGATCCTTGATGATATTTTTCTTTTTATAGATGATCCTCATCTATTTATTAGTGTTCAAATTGGTGATATCCAAGTCAAGCATGCCTTGATTTATAAGGGTTCTAGCACTTGTTTTAACTCTATTAATTTTATCAAAACCCTTGGATATTCTGAATGCAATCTTAATTCCACTTGCATCACATGTCAAGGTTATGATAGAACTCAAATGCCTCCTTTTGGTTATGTGTGAATCTCCATTATCATCCCACCTATCAATGTTTGTGTGAAGGTGATGATCTTCAAATTCCCTCTATCTTAAAACATCTTTATTGCTAGGCCATGAACTCACCATATGAGAGTCATTTCCTCTTCCACTTGCTAATGTATCAAATTTCCTCATAATAGAGCCATCTATAAGATTCAAGGTGAAACTAACCCTTATAATTTCAAATAATTCCAAGACCCTGGTGTATTTAAGATTCCTACCCTTAAACCCTTACCAAACATCCCATTTCATGAGTCTCAATGATTTAACTTTACAGTCAATTCTACTTGAGGTTATAATGGTCATCCTGAACTCATTAGGAATATTCCCCTAACCTCCTAGATTCTAATGATGATGACCCTAATGAGATCAATCTTAAAATTAAAACTTTTGATCTCTTACCTCATCTCATCTCTCAGCTTCCCACATCTTTTTAACCTTATTCTCATCAACCACCTTGTGATGACATCCCCATTATCTTAACTAAGACTCAACATTCCATTCATCACACCACATCAGATGACAAGGTTATCCATACTCAAGTTATTGATCTGTATACAAATAATTATAATGATGGTTATAGCTTAAATGATCCATTCTTAAGAGGTTTAGTCTAGGCCTAAGATGCTAAGATTATTCATTATCATTCCTCTTTGCTTCATCTTTTAGTATATCTTCTTATGTTTCATCTTATATCATTCCTAATTTTAGTATTTTTCTTCTTTATCATAGGGTAGAGATGTTGTGGACACCTCTAGTTTTTTTAATAACCTCATAGGAGTATGCTTATAGATCATGCTATGACTAGTCCCTATTGCTTGTTAGATACCATGACCCATATAGCCTACTTATCCTTGAGATGCATGTGACTCTCCTTTAGATTTTTTTGGACCCTACCCCTCCCTTAGTGGAGCCTAATTCAGATCCCCTTCCCACTACTACTTTATCTAAGTCTCTTCCTACTTCTGATTCTATTGCTCCTTCAGTCAGTCCTTATTTAATCTATCCACCAAACCCACCTTATTTTGGTGATGGGTTTCTCCCTTTACCATAGTTGGCTCCTTCATCCATAAAATGGGTCGATCAGCCTTATTATAACATTCATAAAGTTACTAATCATTAGACTAGAAATTGTTCCCTATATCAATATTCTTCATCATATGTTACACCTCCTCCTATGAATATACCTACGAAATCTACTCATAGGTGTATATGTTACTTCTATGGCACATATAACCATTAATCCATGCATTGTCACATGTTGCAAAAATATATTGACACTTTAAATCCTACTACTCCTTAGCCCTTAAAAAGGTTATACCTCCCCCAAAAGTATTACATGAATATCTTCCTAAGTATGGAGAGGTATATTATATATGGAACCTATGTGGAATATATCACACTGATCATTGTCTCATCCTCTAGTATCATCTCAAGGATCACCTCTTAACCATTCCTAAACCTTCTACCATTCCTCCTACCAGTCATTCATGCAAGAAGGCTCTTCTTCCCCCATGGTTCCACCTCCTATGGTTCCATCCCTCTTGTGGTGACTTCACCTAATATTCCTCAATCCATGAATCCCTCACTTGTGGACCTTCCCTCACATATGGATCCTTTTCCACCTGTGAGTCCCTCACCCATTTCTCCTCCCCCATTAGTGAACCCTTTATCTCCCATAAAAACCACTCCCATGCATTTTCCTTATCATCCCCTACATGATAGTTCTCCTTAGCATGATCCTTCAAGCATTCCTACATTTTTAGTCTAGGATATTCGATGTGAAGTAGTTTCTCAACTTTCACTGAATATCAATGAGACATTAGCTACAGTTCATATTCAACTACATAGGGACTTATTAGATGTTATGGATAATGTGTATTTATAAATATATTGATACTATGAATACATGCTAGTGTTATTACATTTTCATTTGGATTGGACTTATGCTCCAATTTTATCTTTATCTATTTTATATCATGTGACATTATGTTAAATTGTTATCTATCTTACATAGTGACTTTGGTTTTGCATTTTAAATTGATTATGATGTTCTTATGTTATCTTATGGATTTTTTATTTATTTTTGCCTTCTTTTTTTTGTGAGTTCATTTCTTATGTCTCCCTTATTCTCTTTTTCATGATTATTTACTATCTTATCTCTATAAACATGGATAATAGTTATTGTGACTTGGTTATAAAAACCTTAATCCCTTTAGTCATTCCTTCTTTACCGAGTGATCATTTAGAAAACATTTCATCTCATTATACTAACTTTTTATTGGTCCAATTTGAATCTCAATTTGTTCCCCTTTATTCCCTTTCATAAACTAAGCATACACATGGTTGAGACTTGAGATAACATATTGGTTCATATTTAATATTAAGTGTTCTAGTCGGTCTTGTCTTTAGATACTTATCTTCAATTAGCAAAATCCTAAAGCTAATTTGTGTGTATCACTCTATCTCTGATGATTATTCATTCCAAGTTTGTATGGAGGAGGAATCTCAAAAGCCATAAAAATATTTAGAATCCAAATCATGTAACAAAAGGCAATGATACAAAAGGAAACATTTAAAATTCTCAAAAGTTAAATCATGCTAAAAGACATGATTATAAGTGTAGATAGGGTTACATAACATTATTAGTAAAACATTAGTCCAATAAATCAAATGATAAATGCATAAGAGTAAAGTGAATTAAGCCTATCTATTTATGTGGGAATTGTTAATGACAATGAAAGAAAAATGAAAGAATGCAAGAAACCTATACCTTTCCTAGTGAATCCATCATCCAAGAGTAGCTCAAAAACATGTTCTCCCTTGATCAAGAGCTCTTGTCTTCAACAACCATGGTGACCAACTCCTCTAATGTCTCAAAAAAAACTTTTAAAACCTAGGTTTATGATTTGGAATCACTAAACAAGCCTATCAATGAAGCTTACAAAATAAGATCAATGGTCAAAAGCAAAGGTTGTGGATACAATTTGGCATTATAAATGATGTTCATGGCCTCTCTATTTATAGATTTTTGAGATTGATCAGGATCAACTATGATCATCCATCTCAAAATTGAGATGTGTGGTCATGAATTAATCCAAATATGTAATTAAAATTCATAAATAGGTTCATCAATATTTGGGATAAAAAGGCACTTGATGAGGCATGGAGCATCTTAATGCAACATGGGAGGCATGAATCCTAATATTTTATGCATTTATGACCTAGGGATGTCTTTCGAATAAATGATGGCATTATGTGATGTAGTTAATAGAAATTAATTTCCAAAAATAAATATTTAATAAATCTCATTGAAAATCCACTTAAGCTCTTGATTTGAATCAATTATCCTTAAACAAGGTTAATCAACATTTGTGTAATTATTTAAAAATTGGCCCTCAATTAATCAAAATGGTCAGAATGTCCTATTATTGGCTTGAAATTTAACTAGATTGGAATTGGAAGTTGATGCTAGATGGATTAGATCCATTATCCCATTTAGGATGTTTTCAACACCAAATAACAAGGGTAATATATTTGATAGAAAAGAGCAATCCAGGACACCTAGGTATAAAATTGGCATTTTGACTCGAAATGATCTGATTAAAGTTAGTTATTTTATAGATTACGTTGCCCCATTTAGGTATATTTTGACCTAAATTAGCACTTGTAAATGATAAGCTCAAATCATTTAGGGTGTTTTAATGATTTTGACCTAAAATGTGCATTTGTGTACAATTTAAGTAAGATTAATAATTTCCACACAAATGGTGTTAGGAATTGGATGTCTACATTTTGCCCCTATTTTGAGAAGGTGTAGTGATAAATTCAAGAAAATTAGTGCCTTTTCAAAGAAAAGATTTGTCAAGAATAAATTAGAACAAACCCATGATGCCCCTTGAGAAGACATACTAAGATGAACTCTCAAAAAGAGAGAAAAACTGAGAGATTAACCCATGAAAAAGATCACATCTAGATGAGCTAAATCTTTCACACCTGGTCACCATCAATGATCAAAATATAACCAGAGGTATAATAGGCCCCAAAGATGGGGGGAATAGGAAAGATATAATCTATAAATGTAAGGGACACACTTTAAATGTACCCAATTTGAGAGTACAAGCTGTGTGGTTATGGTATTGATCAATCTCGAGATAGCTTACACACTAAAATATTTCCATCATGGGAATCAGTGTGGAGAGCCTAGAATTAAAGTAAAAGAGAGAATGTACTACTTTAGGAAGGGAAGCACCATAGAACAGGGTCTCTAAAGAGAAGATAATAAGAAGTTCCCAAGTAGATTAGATTTGATCATGATAAGATAGTTTTTCCCTAGAAGGGTAAATTTTGATCATTGATAAAGAATAAATAATGTTTTTCCCTTGTAGAGCTGATTTGATTCTGACGTGGTTCAAATGTTGTGCCCCAACATGGGCATTTGGTAAGAAAAATATCTCAAGGATATAACCCAAAAGATAAGTTAATTTGAGTAGGTGAAAATGTACATTTGATGGTTTAATGTATTGGAAATCCACATAAAACCTAGCATATGAGAATACATAAAGTGATGAGAGAGGTGAAAATAAGAATGAAAGATAGCCAATCTGACCTCAATAGAAATTAAGCGTTGCCTACATAGTCTAGAAAGACCTCAAGTCAATGTAGTTCACCCAAGTTTGGGAGAGAATAGAATGAGGAATGATTAAAACTAACCAATAATTGATTAGACTCACAATGTATGCAAAGAGATGCACATCTAAGCATAGAGTCGATTGTTAAAATGCATGATACCTAGATGCCTATTTTCATACTAGGAGCCTAAATTATGCAAAGTGTTCTTGAGAATCATTCATTGGAGTTGATTTTGACATTAAGACTTTGATACCTAAGCACAAAGTGCTTGTTATAGCAAAATAAATTAGTCATCATAAGTATGAATAAATTATAATGACAAAATATTCCAATTATGCTAAGCTGGTATAAATATGAATACCTATAACCAAGGATAATGGTAAAACAATGACCAAAACCAAAGTTACATCTATTTACATTTAAACAAAAAAGCAAAGACAAAAAAAATAAACATAAATGAACCTAACTTAAAATCAAGATATGATCAATCAAGACTTAAGTAGGAAAAAAATGTTTAAAAACAAAAGGCAAGAACATCTTAACAACATGAGACCAAGATATAAATAATCAAGATCTATGTGGACCATCAAGACATTCTTGAAAAAAATAGAGAAAATCAAAATCAAACATAAAAATAAGACACCAACAATAATTAAATAAATGAAAATGTCCAAGAAAAACTTAATAACATAGGATCAAGATATAAATAATCAATATCCATGTGAATCATCAAGATGTTCTAAAACACAAAAGAGACAAGCAAAAACATATAGGGAAACATAAGACCAAGATGAGACAAGAAGTAAGAAAAAGAGAAAAGGAGAAGAAATAAAAGGAGAGGTTAAAAAGCACAATAAAACACCAAGAAAATAAAAATAAACACACACAAACAAAATCCAAGTTAGTACATTTTAAAGATAAATGTTCATGCACATACAATAGAGGCATTACTTTCCACCATAACATAACTAAGAACAATAACACAATTGTTCCCTAATTAAAGTAGAACAATGATAGAAGAAATGGGGTAAGAGAATAAAAGGAAGGGGTTGGCCGAACTAACTTTAGATGTACAATACAAGTAGATGCTACCTACATATTTCCATGGATGCATGTTCCAACATGAACTTTAGGCTAAATGTAATTCTCTTAGGAAATGAGATAGAAGAAAAATGATGATCACACCAGCATGATTGATGTTATAGAATAAATCGAAGATATGACAAACAAATTATAATGGTCTTGCAAACAAAAAGCTAATGGGATGAGAAAGAATGATCTTGTAAAATGTCAAGTGCATGGGATAAGATGAACTGGTGCTTCTTTGCTTTCAAAATGGCAAGAGTGTAGCATGGTGGAATAGGAATTTACAAATGTATAGAAGCATGAGATAATGTTTTTGTTCTTTTGTTGATCATGTTCTAATGTTTTTGGTATTTCCAAAGTATTTCTAATGTTTTTTTGGTGTTTTTGGTGTTTTTGGGATAAAATATACATAAGGTGGGATGATCTAGTCAAGGAGATCCATGTCTGAGAGTAAAGGTTCCAATAAAATAGCTAAGCTAGCTACAACATCCCATGCTCACAAATCAGCAAGAGTGAGGCTTAGGTTACTTGAAAAATGGCAAAAGCATTCAAACTTAACAATTGCTAACAAAATGCCAAGAGTAGAACAAAGGGGTGATTGAGCTAAACTCAATATAAATTGAGTGTTGCCTACATAGTCCCGAAGGACCTCAAGTCAATATAGTTCAAACTACATAGTTCATCAATCATAATAGTATAATAATGCCTATAATAAAAATGGTCTATGGGATTGCCCCCAACAGACTAAGAAAGGATAATGTTCAGTGGGTGAATGGTAAATGAAAAATGGTTATATTTCTCTTTCCAAAATAAAGATGCGCGTCCTATTCAATAAGTGAGATAGCAAAAATGATCAGTTATAAAGTTGCTACCCAATTCCCTTTTGGAAAATCTAATCTAGTAATAGCTGGCTATAGATTTGGATCTCAATAATGTGTTTGTGATCTTTATTAGTTTTGGATTCTACTTCCTTTAAACATTGAGACAAGATAACCTCATAGCCTTTATAAAGGAAAGTGATGCCATTAATAAATGATATAAGTTGGTAATAAATGGGTGGGTGATAATGGAATGTATAATGAATGGGAAACAAATGAAGATTAAGACTTTTAGTCACATGTAATGTTATTGATGCTAGATTTGACATAATTTTAGTTGTGGTAGGGTGAAAGACCTCTAAGGATGTTCTCAATAAGACCACCATTTTTTTTTTACTTGATCTTGAGAGTAGTTACCATCTGATTATATTGTAAATTAGAAGTTATTTTGATTTGATCTTGAATAATGTCTTCAATATGTAGTGAACAACTAATGTGCTTAGTTTTTGGTGCCTTCATGAGGTTTTCACCAATGAATTTGTACTAATCATCCCATAGTGCCTTCAAGAAAGTTTCACGAATAGATGCTAACATTTGAATCTGATTGTCTTCTAGCACCTTTGAAAAGGTTTCACTAAAATATGTTGAGTTTGATCTTTGCTTATCCCCTCTCACCTTTGAAAAGGTTTCACTAGGAGATTTTTATTCTTTTGAATGAATATGGTTTTGGCCCCCCTAAGATTATATAAATGGTATGTCACCATAGATGTGATTTAACAAAGTGTGATTCTTTCATTCTAAATCAATGTTTGTAGGAGGTGGAATATCAATATAATGGCTATGTTGGGTGGTAATAATGGGATGGTGAAAGGTAGCATAATCCTCATAGAAAATGCTAGGAGAACTTATGTCAACGTTGAAGGAATCATCCTCAAAAAATAGTAGAAGGATCACATATATATTTAAATTTATCTGCAATACAATTGTAACCAATGTTGTAATAACCATGACTATAATCTATTTTTGAATCTGATTCCAAAGCAAGGGACTCTGAATACAATGTCACAACTGATGTTGATTCTATTTTTAATGCTAAATCTAATCTCGATTCAAAAATAGAACTTGACTCTAATTTTAATTCTTCGTCTGATGTGGTTGTTTCTTAAATGTTCTATTGAATGCTAAATGTTTGACAAGTAATGGCCTATGATGGCATAATGGGATCAATAAAAAGTGTTTCATCTTGGAAGGGTTTAATATAGACTAGCTCATCTAAGTGAAGCCCCTCAAAGAGAGGGTATCACTCAAGGGAAATCTTGATAAAATTGTGTCTATTAAAATGAGACTCTTCAACGAGTGGGAAAAGATCAAGAAACAACTCTATCAAGATTGGCTTGTCAAGGATATGAGGCTCTTTAAAAATAGGTAAAATATGAATAGGTAACTTATCACATTTTGAATTATCACAAATGGATGTTTCAATAATAACATTTTGGTTTTGGTTTATAATTGGTTGCAAAAAATCAATTTTGAATATATTTTGATCCTCATAAGATAGATCTTGAAGAGGTAATGGTTCTTATTTTAGCTCAAAGATCGGTATAGAATTTATAAAGTGGGTAACATTTGGTTTAGAGGGAATAATGGCTTGGGTTTCAATAATGGACTCTCCAAAAATTAGTCTATTTCAAAAGGGATCAAACACAATTGGTTCATCAAATGGATGTTATTCAATAATAGGTTCATCAAAAATTAATGATGGGCCAAGAACGATAATGGTTGGACACTTCTTAGTTTGGTTACTTGTGAAAACCAAATGAGGAGGTCCTAAAATGGTAAAAAATAAATGATTCTTAGTTTGGCTATGTGTGTAAACCAAAAGAGGAGGTCCTAAAATGGTAATGATTAGATGCTTCTTAGTTTGGTTGCCTATATGAACCAAAGGATGAGGTCCTAAAATGGTCATCCTAGCACATTATGGAGCTTGATTACTCACACAATCCATAGTATCCGAGTCTTCCTAATAAACCCAATCATTCTAGTCTTGATTTGGATCATAAATTGGATCTTGATTGTGTTCCCATGACTGATTTTTGTGAGGTAAATAGAAATTTGTCTCACAAACCATATTATCACCATTGGGGTCTTGACTAAAGTTATAAAAGTCATTTTGTGTGGCCATTCTATCATAAGTTGGATTATCTATGACTTCACCATAAGTGTAACTATACATATCTATATTTAATGAAGAAAGCTCCAAAAACAAAAAGGCATCGAGTTCTACAAACTCTAAAAAGTGATGTCCAAAAGACAAAAGGTCAAACCTTGGTCAAAAGGGTGGATTTGTATCTCCAAAATGGTTTGTGCTAAGATTTGGCATAAAAAAACCTAAAATCAAATGTCTAACTTCAAAGGCTTTTGTATAAATGTTGTGTTCTCCCAAATAAAGGCACAAAAAATGATGAGGATAGGCACTCAAATAAACAAACAACCAATAGTATTCAAATTTGGGTAATCATTTAACCAAAGTTATGCAACCCAAAAGAAAAATATCTATGTATTAGCCCCATGAATTGAGGCCTAGACAAAAATCAATCAATTTTTGGATCCAAACTTGACAAGGTTAAGTGAAAACACAATGTTGAATACTAGGATTGGACCAAACAAGCTAGACAAGAGCGGACAGCATGATGACACATAAATGAGGCCCAAATGACACACACACAAACACGTTTAACAAAAATTTCAAGGCACAAATGTGGTGTAAATGGACACCATCATGACTCTTTAAACAAAAGAGTGCCATATATACAAATTGGTTTTGACATGGTTTATAAATAAACAAACAAGTTTTATTCTCAAAACATACCAAGCAAAAAAGACCAAAATGCACTAAGAATAATCATCTAAATCCTAACAAGGGTATGGAAATGTGGGGTTGACTAAGCTAGAAATTTTCCAAACATTTCTAGGGGGATCAATTACATAATGATTTTCATGTCACGATGAAAAATAAAATCATGTAAGTGGGTGTCCAGAGCACTTGGATTTTTTCAAAAAGGTCTTGCCCTTTTTGCAACCACTACATCCATTATTTGTTCAATATAGTGTGATTTCCAAAGTGCAGATACAGCCTGTGTGTAACTCCAATACTAAAAGGTGGTTTAACCACTCAAACCTTCAATCTTAGTGGGAGTGGTTGAAGTCAGTGTTAGGAGATGAAATCTCAGGTCAAAGCTTCCCTATAGAACTTATGGGAGGTAATTAAGTCCCCCTCATAAGCCAAGATGTAATAAAATAAAAGTCATAAGAGAAAGACTTTAGGGTCATTTCAAGATCACCTAAACTATTGCAAGTTTTTGTAGAGTGCTTTAGATGACATTATTTCTATGCCTTGGACTAGGCATGTTTGTAATAAGGACAGCATTTTTAATTCCAAAAGTTCCCTAAAGGGGATGGATGGAAGAGCATACATGAAACATCCCTCTTTTTTCCAATCACGTTCTAGTTAACAACTATTCAATACAAATTTTACAAGTGAATTCAATTTTAAGTACCAAATCAAAGATTAGGTGGTGTTCTTTTGACCCATTGGTATTAAGTGCTAAAATGGAAAATATTGCACCAAATGGCCACATGAAGCAAACAAAAAACCTAAGTTCATTTTAGTCCTAAAGATTGAAGCATTCAAGACTTATCTTAGATTCAATTTTATTGCACCAATTTTTAAAACATTTTAGACTTAAGATTGGGTTTAAGCACTAAACTTGAAATGTTTCTAAGATTTAACATGATATGTTCATTTTAGGCACCAAATACCATATGTGTAAAAACATAGCATGTTCATTTTAAACCCAAATGAAAGTTGTTTGGTTAGTTAAAAGCAAGCTAAACAATATCTAAACTAGCCCCTCAACCTAAAAAAACATAATTATAAGGGCCTACTTTGAAGCACTTAAGATTTTGAGCAAACAACATTAAAAATTTCAACTCTCTATTGCAATACCACTATTACACAGTCAATCCTATTGTTTCCCTACAAAATTACAATTACTAGACAACAATATCATTGTTATAGATTAGTTCAAATAGAAAACACAATATCATTGTTCTTAGATGAAATCACTGACTAAATCAATGATATCTTTGTACAGTGCAATAATATCATTATTTTGAATAAAAATTCTATTATCAAATAGAAAACACATAAAATACAAAATCATTGTTCAGATGACAAAATCACTGCATGGAATGATGGTTCACTATTCTGGAATGATATCACCATTTTGCAATGAAATCACTATTTTGCATGAAATCACCAACCAAAATGATGAAATCATTGCCAAGGTCCATAAAATTGTTGTTTAGCAAATAGCAATTTTTTTTACAAAATCACTACTATGTGAGTAGTGATATCGTAACAAAGAGAAAAACTAAGGCTTCTAGGAACAAAAATGTTGTTATCATAAAAATTAAATTTCAACTTAAAAATTCACTATTTTGGCCCTCTCACTGCAAGATCCTACATGGAAAATATTAGTGATTTGCTTGAGAGATATTTGTGACCAAATTTGTGGGGTGTGGTCCCACTGGGCATGCCAAAATATAAACAAGATTAAATAATATGATTATTCAAACATCAATCCAATAAATCAAAGGAGAAATGCATGAGTAAACTAAATTAAGTCTATCTATTCATGCAAGAATTGTTGATGATAATGAAAGATAAATTAAAGAATGCAAGAAACCTATACCTTCCCAAGTGAATCTATCCTCCAAGAACAGCTCAAAAACATGTTCTTTTTTATCAAAAGCTCTTGTCTTCAACAAAAATGGTGACCAACTCCTCCAATATCTCAATAACTCCTTGTAAAACCTAGGCTTATGATTTAGAATCACTAAACTAGCCTATCAATGATGCCTGTAAAATAATATCAATGGTCAATGCAAATGATTGTGGAGACAATTTAGCATTATCACTTTGAACAAATTAAGCTTTAAAATGATGTTCAAGGCCTCTCTATTTATATATTTTTGAGATTGATTAGGATCAACCATGATCATCTATCTCAAGATTGAGATGTGTGGATATGAATTAATCCAATTATGTAATTAAAATTCATAAATAGTCTCATCAATATTTGGGATAGAGAGGTACTTAATGAGGCATGGAGGGTCTTAATGAGGCATGAGAGGCATGAATCCTAATATTTTATGCATTTATAACCTAGGGATGTCTTCCAAAGAAATGATTTCATTAAGTGATGTAGTTAATAGAAATCAATATACAAAAAGAAATATTCAATAACTCTCATGGAAAATCCACTTAAGCTCTTGATTTGGATCATTTATCCTTAAACAAGGTTAATCAACATTTGTGCAATTATTTTGAAATTGGCCCTCAATTAATCAAAATGATCAGAATGTCTTGTTATTGGCTCAAAATTTGAATGGATTGGAATTTAAAATCGATTTTAGATGTATTGTATCCATTATCCCATTTAGGATGTTGTCAACACTAAATAACAAGGGCACATGTCTCATGTAAGAGATTTGATAGAAAAGAGCAATCCAGGACACCTAGGTGAAAAATTAGCATTTTGACTCAAAATGATCTTATCAAAGTTAGTTATTTCAAAAATTGTATTGCCCCATTTAGGGATATTTTGACATAAATTGGCACTTGTAAATGACAAGTTCAAACCATTTAGGGTGTTTTAATTATTTTGACCTAAAATATGTATTTGAGTACAATTCAAGTAAAAATAACAATTTCAATACAAATGGTGTTAGGAATTATATATCTACACTAAGCACATCTAAAATAGAGCTAAGGTTCATTGAGGTGTGGTAGGCCAGTAGATTAGAAAAGGAGAATAAAAAATATTTTAGCGCTACTTATTTACTCATGTAAGTACCCAATCCTCATAGTATACTAAAAGCTCTGTAAGGGGTCCTGAGGAATGGGAAACATGTCATGATAAGGTAGGTCCATTTTAATTTTCTTGTTCAAAACTACCTACATGAGTTAATCTTAGTAGCACACTTATTTTCCTACACATTTTTATGTCTATATCAAACATGTATCCTTTATATATTGATGGTCACTAGTTACTTAGTGTCTTATCATGTCCTTAGTATGCCTCATGTCTTTGAAGGTATTCTCATAATATGCCTATGTTATTCTTTTTAAATTCCCTTTTTCACTCCCTACAATCCTAATATCTCCCCTTAATAAATATTATTTTGTTCACTGGTCACTCCCATAGGGATTCCATTTGTGAGTTGCATTGTAACACCATGGATAAGACCTGGCCTTCCTCATAAATTACCAAATTTTTAAATTACCATTCAAAACACCATTTTTACCATATTTTCACATTTATTTCAACCTCATTGGTGTTCTCTTAGTGATTTTTAGTGTAAGACCATGGATAGAACCTGGCCTTCCTCACAAAATTTTCCAATATCTAAGTCATAAACAAAATTGCATGTGTCAAATATGAGATAAGAGGTGATTGATTATGAGTTACACGTCATTGACATACTTTTCATTTTGATTTAGTATGTTTTATGCTTACTTCATTAATCTTTCATCTTTTATCTTCTTATTTTCTAATTGCATATAAGAATCCAACCATTTTTCTTTAGTTTTTCATACTTCCCAAATTGAATTACTATGATTAATTTTAAACCATTTTTTCAATTTTGTTTCTCTTTTATACTTCCCAATGTGACTTAGTATGATTGATTGACTTAATTTATTTATTTTTATACCATTGTTATTTTACGTACTTTCTATTTTATTACAATATTTTCCTACTTCCCAACATGATGTAGTGTGATTTTGCTTGTTTTTATTTGGTGCCACTCTTTCTTATGGTTTAAAAACAACTTTTTCCCCTCTTGTTACCACTCTTTGGTTTCTTATTCTTAGTCATATTTTTATTACACATTTCCCAACATGAAATAGTGTGTAGTACATTTTTTTAATTAATTATACTTTGTCAAGTCTTTTTAGCCTATTTATTTCTTACCCATGCATGTCTCCTACATAATGCTAGAAAAGAAAACACAACACATATATTTCCTATAACATATATAACATTAGAAAAAATTCATGCTATAAATAAATATATCCATGCATCTATAACCAAAACCACAATACAAACACATAAGATCAACATCTAACTGTCAAAATATATATATATATATATCATGTTTTTTTAATACAAAGGTACAAAAATACATCACTCTAGCTCTAAGGCTGGGTTATATCATGTCTATCTCATGGCCTAGCCATGATACCCATAGATGCCTCAAATAATCCCTCTAAATAGTACATTGTAAAGAGGATGTTTAAGATCTCAAGCCTACTACCTATTCTTGTAGGTTGGTCACTGGGGTTTGTACATTCCCTAGTTAAATCATGGTAGCCAAATATATAGCTCTCTCATGAACCAAGCCCTGCCATGTTTTGGCCTCTCCCACTCCCACCCTTACTAGTGGTTGTAGCCCCTCTTTGTATGCCTTTAATCACCTCATAGCCTCTTCTACTAGTCTAAACCAGCTTGCCTGAGCTAAAATAGATGGTACCATGGGATCATCTAATGTGGTAGAGTCATATGGTGTCAACTCCCCATCTAAGATATCATAGAGTGCTCCCCTCACCAGGGATCCCCATTTGATCTTATCCTCCTCCATAATATCTACAAAATTCAAACTAGACAGATGTTAGATCACAAACCTATCTCAAAATCTATCTACAAACTATCAAACAAATCTTATAAACTAGCATTCTATTTTCAAAACTTAACCAAATTCTAACCATTTATTACCTATCTTAGATGTCACCAGGCATTGTCTCCCCATTTTCTCAACCATCAAGCATAGTCTCTCCATCAGCTCATCCTCTAAGTACTTCATTCATGGGATGCTTCCTAATCAATGTAAACACTGGGGTCACCACCCATGCCTATCTCAAGCCTCACCTTAGTGGTGCCTCTATAGACCAGCTCTACCTTGGGCCAACTGATGGGTCATCTTGGATGACCACCCTCTATGTTCTCTCTCATCATTGGCATCTTCATCAATGGTATGACTAAGGTGGTCATTTCTCCTCTTATTGTGGTGCCATTTATGGTACCTATGACACTCCTACATCTACATCCATGTCTTCTCTAGCTATTATCCATCATTTTTAACCTATCCATGGTTTTTCACCCCATGGTTTGATCTCTAATCTTGAAACTGGTAGTCCCTCTCCTCCTCTCCCCCTCATCTCTCTTACATGTCTAACCCAAAATGTTGGAACCACTATAAGAGATACTAGGTAAGGAAGTCTAAACTATCTTGGTAAATGTGCCATTAGATGTATCTCTATCCACCATGGGTATTATCCCATGATCTCTACTTATCTTAACTTAGGTGCCACCATCTTCTAAATTAGCTAAACTATCATAATATGTGCATAAGGCTACCACACTATCTCTCCTTGTGTGACTATTTATATCACTAGCACATGGGGTATGGCTCATGCCACCTAATCCTTTCTTCATCTCAGCACTCAAGGCAACTGATCATTGACCATATCGGGTAACCCAATTGGTTGGTACATCAAGAACCTATCATATATCTAAGCACTCATTAATATCACTAGCCCCATGGTATTTTGACCTCTATATATCATCCTATACATATCATGTATGAGTTTAACCCAGATGAAAGAACCTAGGTCATAGAGTGCCCCTACTCCAATATCGACTAGCACAAGGATATTACATATAATGATACCTTGTCATTCGATTTGTGACACAGCACCCACGCTGTCATAAGTCATATCACTACATTTTGGATATCTATAATATAGTATATATAAACATTAAATAGGTTCACCCTTAGCCTTAGATATATCTTATCTGATCAAGTCACCCATCAGGATAATTCTCATCTCTCCTCTCAACCATCTATTATCCCCATTCTCATCAATGTCCCCCTTCTCATAAGTCCAAGTAAAGCATAGACATCATCTAATGTGATACCCACCTTAATGGTATCCCCATCCAACACCCATCTAAGGGTATTAGTCAAGCATTTCCAAGCTCCTAAGAACATGACTACTAAATTAGCACTCAATGACACTTGTCATATCTTTATGATGCCTCCTAAGCCTTGTGTGACTAACCTAGCTTATTCCACCTCTGAAAATCACTCTAATAGATTCGGTAGCCAAGAAACATCCACTAATTTTCAAAATCTATGACTCCCCTATAACCATCAAATAAAAAAAGATGTATTAGACCTCCATGTCACTTATAATCAAATATATTCTTTTTAAATTTTAAAAAAAATTAACCTATTTTGCCTTAATCTATTCATTTTTGACTAATTTCACCTATTCTTAGTTTACTTGGTCATTTCAGTGCTTACTCAGTCAACCTGGACCTTAAACATACTATTTTGGCCAATTTCCTATATTTTAGTACTATACTAGCCACTTAGTCACATACTAAGTTTACCAAATGGTACTGAGCCAACCATGTGGACTTAATCAACTAAGCTGACACTTTCATTTTCCCCCTTAATACTAATTTAGTAGTTTGGATTAACTAAGTCAACACAAGGGTACTAAGTCACCACTCTACCTAAATCAACTAAGTCAACCCATACCTACTAAGTTGGTAATGTCAAATCAAGATTCTCGACCTACTAGGTTGATTGGGTCGACCTAGTTAGTTCAAACTACTGACTCTTTGATTTACTTATAATAAACACCTTCAACATTTATTATTCTGATTCCTTTCAACTCATTTCCCCATTTGACCTCTAGTTCCCTTAAAAACTTCTTAGGGTTCATTCTAGTTTTTAGATTTGGTTTAAATTAAGATTTTCTATTAAACACTTAATTTTTAATAAAATACTCAAAATAAGCCTGTAATTCTCAATTACCTACTTGTGTTATACCCATTGTAGCCACTAGGCATCCTCCTCATCTTAGCTTCATCTCCTCACCATCTTGGCTCTTTTGGCTTTCATTAGGACTCTCAGAACTCTATTTTTCTCTCACAATAAATCAAACAATAGCATAATTAGGAGTATGAGTACTGCAAAACATGGACCTATCCCAGAGTACCTATGGCAAGATGCTTCATTATCTTTTGTTGTTGTCAATGGGTCAAGGACTACTATAAACAAAGTTTCTCCTAGGGTACTACTTGAAGCAAATGGCATTAAGGCATATGTAAAATTATGGATGTTTGATAAGATGTCGACAGATATTATTTTAGGAATAAACTTCTTGAATCAATTTATGCCTTATAATGTTCACAACAAATACTTGTCTTTAAGCTTCTTTGGTAATGAACACCAAATTCCTAGAAAGACCCATGCAACTATTAGAATTTCCACAAGACCCCATGACGAAGAAGACGTAAAACTACAAATAAATATTTACAGGACACTACAAGTTTCTTGAAAAGAGAAAATATATCCTAAATACTATCATAACAAAGATCAAAGGATTTTGTGATAATGATCCTACAAGGTTTTGGGATAAGTTTAAATATACTATTTCTCTTGGTCTAAAACTTGGCATTGACCATACCTGAGGTATCAAATCTAACACTATCCCTTTCTCCCCTTCTCAAGTTAAAATGGGAGAAGAAGAGATAAAAGAATTATTGCAGAAGGATTTGATACAAAAGCCATAGTGAATGGGATTCTCCTACATTCTATGTGAATAAACACTCAAAATAAAAAAATGGAAAATGAGACTTGTAATAAATTATAAAAATCTCAATGATTGGCTTATACCTGTAAGACATCCAATTCCTAACAAGACTGTTATTATCAACAAGCTGAAGGAATGTTGTGTTTTTTCTAAGTTTGATTTTAAAAATGGATTTTGGCAAATTGTCGTAGAACCTAAAGATACTTATAATACTGCATTTATCTTACCAGTCTTAGATATGCATTATGAGTGGAAGGTTATGCCTTTTGACCTAAAAAATGCTCACTCTAAATTTCAAAAAATGATGGATGGAATCTTTAGACATGTTAAGCATTTTGTTGTCTATATTTATGATATATTAGTTATTTCAAAAGATTCAAATAGTCATCTTATACATTTGAAATAATTTTCTAAACTTTGTAACTAGAATGGGTTGGGTTTAAGTGATAAGAAAATGTGGATAGGCAAAATAGAGATTGAATTTCTTGGGTTAAATATATGTCAAAATAAGATTGCATTACAACCCCATATTTTTCAATCTTTAGAAATATTCCCAGATGAAATAAAAGACAAAAGCAAATTACAGAGATTCCTTGGATATCTAAATTACTGCTCTCCATTCTATAAAGATCAAGCCAAAGATAGGAAAATACTACAGAAAAGGTTAAGAAAAGACTCAAACCTATGGACTACTAAAATGACACAGGTAATCAAAAGAATCAAGGAAAAATTTAAAAGACTACCAAATCTCAAACTTCCAAGAGAAGGTTTAATTATTTTGGAAACAGATGCTTCAGATGAAGTATATGGTGGAATACTTCTAGAGAAAACTAAAGATGGTAGAGAAGAAGTTTGATATTACTTTAGTGGAACATGGAACCCAGCTCAAAATAATTAACATTCCACTAAAAATAACTATTAGTAGCCAAACTAAGGATATTTTTGCTCCCAAATAAATTCCTCTTAAGGATAGATCTATTACAGTTTGAATCTATCATTAGAAGACCCCACACCCAGCAAGTTGGAAACTAGATAATGACTAGATGGGAAATATGGTTTTCTAACTTTGAGTCTGATGTTCAATACAAGAAAAGAACTACTAATTGTTTAGTTGATTTGATGTCTAGAGAAGGATCAAAATGGTATTCTCATAAGTTTTGTACTAATCATGTTTTGATGTTTTAGGGTGATGAAGTATATGATAATTTTGATTATGATACTATTCCAAAAAATCTTACTCAGTAAGAAAAAGAATGAATGAAATAATGGATTCTTATCCTAGTAGAGACCTAGATCAAAGAACTTCTTGGGCTTGCAATTGAAAATATTTTGTCAAAATATTTCTTAGTTAATGCCTCCAGGAACTTTCCTGATGCTGATGAAAGAAGTTAGACTAGATTTTGTGACATGGATCATAGAAATATCAGGATACTTATAGGACAATTGTCTCTATACTCCACCCTTATATCTCACCCTCATTGTGGGAGACAAGTTGGTCCATAATTGCATTGTGGATAATGGAGCCAGTACCACTGTTATGCCTAAAGTTGTGGTTGATAAGCTAGGATTAAAATATGAGCCATATAACAAGGATGTATTATAGATTACTGGGACTCCAACTAAGACAATGGGACTGATCAAAGGTTTGAAGGTCTTCCTACATGATTTCCCAAGTTTTTCAATTTTTCAAGACATTATGGCGGTAGACCTTCTAGACCATTTTTTAATTTTCTTGTCAAGGGACTTCATGGCTAAGATAGGAGGGTACCTTTCTATTGATTGGTATTTTTTAGATTTTAAAACAAGTTATAAAAATAAGGTGACTATAAAGACTCATCCCTTAGTAAGGTTTCATATTGAGCCATATATGGAGACAAACTCAAATCAGAATTGTCTAATTAGCAAAGAATTTGAAAGCGTTACAGACAATGAAGCATATTCACCCCTTGAAGGTATTTTTGATCTCTTACTTGACAAATACAACACTAATACACATGGAATTAATCCATACACCTTCATATAAGAGACTAATTTGGGATTTTACTATATGTATGAAAAGGGTGATCCAACCCCTTCACTCATTAATGAAGATCATGAGATTGAAGGGATATGGGAAATGTTTTTTGATGGTTCAAGGAGAAAAGTGGGTGTAAGAATTGGCATCATGATTATTTCTCCATCAAATAACTAATACTCTTCCTCCTATATATTCTAATTTAGTTTTACCTATAATGTGGTAGAATATGAAGGCCTAGTTCATGGCCTTTAATGGGCAAAGAGGAGAGGGATCAAGAATTTGAAGATCTATGGGCATAATGAGTTGGTCATTCATCAAGTAATAAATTGAGATACATCCAAGAATCCTTTGCTTAAATCCTAAAATCATAGGGTGTGGGACCTACTTGAAGACTTTGATGCCTTCAACATATAGCCCATACTAAGGGATTTGAATAAACATGTTCATAGGTTGGCTACCATAGGGGCACAATTTGATGTGGCTGATGATGTGGGAAAGGAGAAAGATTAGTCTCACATACAAAGTCAATGTGAGGCCTTCTATCCCAAATAAATAAATGTCATGGTAGGTGTTTGAAATTGATGAACACATTACACACTTCTTACAAAATGAGGTAGGTTTCTCCTCAAGGAACCAAAAGAGATTGTATGATCATTATGAAGAACAAAGTATACAGCTAGAGACAAACAAGATAACCAAGGGGTTGATGACCTTAGAAAGTGTCTTCAATGAAGATGATTAAAATAAAAAGGAAAGAGTGAGCATGTCCATAAAAGAAGAGAATTATGAGAGAGTCATAATTTACAAGGATAAGCTCCTGAAGATCGGTAAGCTTTATTATTTGTTTGAAAGGTAGGCCTTTGTTAAACTATACAAAGAGCTCCATGATATATTTGTTTGGGAATACAAATATTTGAAAGGGTTTGATCCAAGTCTAGCTCATCACACAAGTAAGCTAGAACCTAGAGCTAAATCGATTAGGCAAAAGTAATGGCCCATCAATCCCAAGATAGAAGAATTAATGAAGAAGGAGTTGACCAAGCTGATTGAGTCTAGGATTATCTTCCCTATCAAGCACTTGACATGGGTGGCTAATCTTGTACTCGTCCAAAAAAAGAATGGAGAAATCAAGCTTTATGTGGATTTTTGAGATCTTAATAGAGTGTCTCTTAAGGATCATTATCCACTACCTTCCATGGATCAAATTCTGCAGGTTGTTTTGAGTTCTCAATGCTTCTCACTTCTTAACAGTTATTTAACCTATAATTAGATATTGGTAAATGAATAAGATCAGTTCAAGATAGCCATCACTACAAAATGGGGGACCTTTACCTATAACAAGATGCTTTTTAGTTTATCAAACAATGGAGCCATGTTTCAAAGGGTAATGGGCATAGATTTTAAATGTCTAATCAATAAGTTTCTACTGTGTATCTTAATGATATAACCTTTTTTTCAAAGGATGCTACTGATCACACAAAACATCTAAGGTAGGTGTTTGAGAAATGTAAGGAGTATGGAATATCCCTTAATCCAAAGAAGTCCATATTTTATATCCATGAAGGTAAGCTTTTGGGTCATACTATTTAAAAAGAAGGCTTGTCTATTGACCCCAAGAGGATTGAGGATATTCTAGGCTTGTCTTTACCTCAACACAAAAAAGGGAGGCAAAGCTTCTTAGGGAAAATAAACTTTGTAAAGAGGTTTATTCCAAGATTTTCAACTATGGTAAATCCTATCATAGCCATGCTCAAGAAGAACCAAGATTTTGCTTGGATAAAGGAAGGTAAGAGTAGTTTTGAGGCAATCAAGCAAGCAATTGAAAAATATCCTACTCTCTTAAACCCAAAATTTTCTAAATATTTCATACTCTATACCTTGTTTAACCTTGATACAATCTCAGCTATGCTTATGGAAAAGAATGATGAAGAGGTTGAGCAGCCAATTGCATTCTTCAGCTAAGGATTGGAGGATTATGAGGTCAGCAATTCTTTTGTTGAGAATCAAGCTCTAAAAATGATTATAGGATTGAAGAAATCCAAACACATGGTTTCCAACAACAAGATACATGTCATGGTTTCTCATCCTAGCACCAAGGAGTTTCTCCTAAGCAAAGACCTCAATGAAAAGAGAGCTAGATGGATTACAAAGGTGATAGAGTATGACATGGACATTAAAGTGATGAGCTTGGTAAGAGGAAGAATATTGTGTGAGTATTTGGATTTAGATCTTCAAGAGCCAAAAGAGGAAGCCTTGGTCAACCAATTTACCCCCAACCAACTGATCAAATGCAAGCTCAAAGTTGGATACAAGACATCATTAGTTTTCTTCAAAATGGTGAGTGTCCCAATATCTTGAACAAGTCTCAAAGGAGATATTTTAGATTGCATACCATTCCTCACTATCTTAAGGATGGTGTTTTTTTAGAAAGGATGTGAATATTTTACTACAAAGATGTGTTAACAATGATCAATTTAATATGTTGTTAGGGAAGTTTCATAATAGTGTAGATGGAGGTCATTTCTCTCTTAAGAAAAAAATTGTAAAGATAATGAGGGTTGGTTACTATTGGCCTAATATTTTTAAGGACTCTTATCATTGGGTTAGAAAGTGTCCTTAATGTGCCTTCTGTGTATGCAAATAGAAAAGCGTAACCCTTCCATTAAAACCTATCCAAGTAGACCAGCCTTTCATGCAATGGTGTCTCAATTTCATTGGCATGATCAACCCTCCATTAAGTGCTAGACACAAATGGATATTAACTACCACTGACTATTTTACAAGGTCGGTAGAGGTTGTTGCATTGAGGGAGGCAAGTGAAAATTCTATCTTGGAGTTCTATGACAACATTGTGATAAGGTTTGGAGTTCCCCATGTCATTATTTTTTATAATGCACTTGCTTTCATAAGTGTTAAAACTTCTGATTGGGCAGTAAGGAATAGAGTTAACTTGAGTACCTCATCTAATTATTACCCTTAAGGTAATGTACTGGCTAAGTCTACTAATAAGAACTTCATCAAAATAATCAAGAGAACATTGGATAACAATCAAAGAGACTAGCACAACAAGCTAAAGATAGATTTATGGGTAGACAGAATTACTCCTAAGAAATCAATTAGTAACTCTCCTTTTGTATTTATTTATGGTTGAGAAGATAGGTTTCCATATCCCAAGAACTCCTTGACCTATAACTTGCATAGCAGCTAGAATTACTTGAAAACACTCTAACAAAAGTCAGGTTGATAGAACTAATGCAGATGTAGGAGGCAAGGGATGATGCACACAAGGCTATGGAACACCATCAAGTGCTCATGAAGATATCCTTTTACAAAAGGACAAGTGAAAGAGTGTTCAAAGAGGGTGACTTGGTTTGGAAGTGGGGTGAAGATAGATCAAAACTAGGCATGCATACAAAGTTTGACACTTTATGGAGTGGGCTTTACATCATCAACAAGTGCAAGTAAAGCAACTCCTTTCATTTGTCCAAAATGAATGGAGAAGAGTTACACTATCCCTATGAATGGGATACACTTGAAATCTTGATGTTATCCCTTGCTCATCCTTTTGTAAATACTAGTTTAAAATGTGTGTATTTCCTTTTGTTCATTGTTGTGTTCCCTAAATTCTTTGTAGCACAGGTGTGTTTTTCTTCCTTTTATTTGATGTGTGTCTCTACCTTGTGTGTGTGATTGACCTAGTTAGAATGTTTTTGAGCCAAAGCTTGTTCAATTCCCTTTGAAGTGCCTATATGTGTCATTCCATGCCCAATGGAAGGATTTAGGTGACTGGTCTTTGGCATAGTAGGCATCTCTCCCCTGGGAATCACCAAGAATGTTAGCCAAATTTGTTACCCTTTTTTGAGTTTCCTTTGGCTAAGTTCAGCATCTCTTGTCTATTTTCAATTCAATTATGAAGGACTCATGAAGAAACTAGTTGTTTCTCTTCTTTAAAAGTTTTGTTTTAGCCTTGTTTGAGTGTTTTTCACCCCTTTTACCTAAGTATTATCTCAGTTGGAAGGTTTCCTTTATTTTGGGTTTTTTGTCCAAGCTTAGGAATTCCTTCAGACTTTTCATCTCAAACAAAAAGTCTGATATAATTGTCTCTTTGACTTTTTTTGAAGGGTTCTTTCTCTCTCTAAAGTGCCCTTTAAATTTTTTTCAAATGGTCACTTTTCTCTCCAAGTGCCCTTCAAAAAATTTCCAAAGCATCACTTTCCAAATCCTGAAGACTTAAATCTAGAAGAACCTAAAGTCATCAAGCTTGAAGAACTCAAAGTAGAAAAGCTTGGAAAACCCAAAAAGGTCTTGATAGTGCAAATCAGGTTTTCAAGACTACTTAACTTATAAAACTTGATCCAATGGTTGATCCACAATAGGTAGATCAATGGTGCAAATAAATGATCTAGGTCATTCTAAATGGACAATGAAAAGATCAATAAATGAGCACATGGATTCCCATCAATGCCTCACCAAGGCAAAATAGAATGAAAGTGACTCTTTTCCACACCATTGTGCATCACGACAAGCCAAGGAGAAGTGGTTGGGCACTAAAATGGATTTCTAATAGGTGGCTCCATTAATAGCAACCATTTTATTTCCATCTCCAAACATATTGATTAGGTTGAGCAACCATTGAAAAAATATCTTCAAGAGGGCAAGCCAAGGGCATTCAAGAGGGTGATATAGAACAATTAGAATGTCCTAATGAGCATCATTGGCAAAGTCAGTTACAGCTAAAGATGGATACTTCCAAAAGAATTGATTCCTCTCCTTGGTGCCAAAATCTTCCCTCTCTCTCTCCTTCTTTCTATATATATAGCCCCTTGGCTAGAGAAAAAGAGACCACATAGTTTATGGTGAAGCCCTACTGGAATGATTCAAGTTTTGCCTTTAAGAATTACACATAAATCTATTTCCTTCAATATTTTTCTAGGTTTTTGGTTTGAGTGTGCAAGAGATGTATAGTGGCAGCATGTGATGATTTTCCATCCTTCTTCCCACTTTATCCTTCATACCTAAACAAGAGTTATTAGTCTAACTGGTCACATAGTATGTATCCAAGTGTATTGAATTTTTGCATGTGTATTATTGTCTTGAATGTGTAAATTTTTCCATTCAACTCATTTACCTTGTGTCATTTTGTACACATCTCACCTCTGTGTTGAAAAATTATTGCTAGAGTCTTTAGAGTTTGGTAAGGTTTGTGCTTTTGCTATATTATGCACTAGAATCTGAAATTCATGTGGAAAATAGTTTTGGTGTATCACCACTCTTAGAATAGGATTTATTTTTCTATAAATTTCTAATTTTTTTCCCTTTAAACAAGCTAGTTTAGCAGAGATTATCTTGTAAAGACATATACAGGGAGCTAGCCCTTTCAATCTAGATGACCATTTCCTCCATAGGCATACCCACCAGCTTGGAAATGTTCTAAAATTGCCCAAATCTAGGAGAGGACTAAACACTCTCTTTTAGGGTGAAAGATTTAGAGACAAAATGATGCATCTCTTATGATCACCCCTCCATTATATTCTTTACTAAACCTTAGTTCTAAATGTCAACAAATAACACAAAGCTCCCCTAAAACCAAGCATCCTTTATGAAGCCTAATGGAGTCACTTATTCTCTAGGGTACTATAACAACATAAACTTAGGGTATTCCTAGATTTCCATGTCTTTACTAGATATATCTTTCTTCATGATCCTCATTGGCTTGAATACTCCTTTTGGCTTGACCTTTTCAATATTTATTTGAACAACATTCTGACTTGGTCTACTTGTATTGACTCCATCCATAATTTGAGCTGATAGGGAGAATTATTAACACTCTTTTGTATTTAAACTATGCTCCACCATGGAAAATAGTCCACTTGGACTTGTATACTAGTCATCATTCATCTTAACTACCTTTAGTTTCCACTCACTATCTTGTCTTCTTTTTTTGCATTCTATGGGTCTCAAATTTCTTGTTGTGACTTGAGAATCCATGCTTACATAAATTTACAATATGACCAACCTTTTGATAATTGAAACATACTATTTCTCTCGATGAAAACATATTATGACCCATACCTCTTGACCGATGAGTCTCCTCATAGTTCCATGCATATTCATTCTTGGAGGGCCTTCTACAATGCCTTACTCTATGACTAAATTGGTTACATGAATAAAAATAATCATTGAAAGGATTAACATACCTTATAGTATTAGGCTACCTAATAGGATTATTCTTCATTTTTATAGCACCATCATTGCTTGATTAACCATTAACCTTCTTGATCACATTAGTGTTCTTATTTTGGTTTCTATTGAAACTAAGACTTATTTTGTCATTAGCAGTCTTTTGACCACTCAGGATGTTGTCTAGATCATTGGTACTATTTTCAAACCTCACAAAGGACTTAACCTTATTGATGCTTGATCTAACTTAGCTCTCAAGGAATTCACTTTAATTACATACCTTGCACTTTTTCTTCTTTAGCTTTTAGGCTTGCAGTCATAATCTCAATTTGAGTCTTCACTTATTTGACTATTTCCTATTATTCCTTAGAGTTTTTACTCAGTCTAACTTCAAATAAGTTAATTTACTACTTGTAGTCATTGAAAAGATACGTCATCACCCTATTCTTCTTCTTCACCATATTTAATTATTCTAGAGTATTCATCAACTTATCCTCAAAGTCCACCTCATCTTCTTTTTCATCTGAATCACCAACAACACCTCCAATCCATATGGATTCTTCTTGATTTAAATAAATTGATCCCTCATCCATGAAGAGTAATTCATTGACATCAGGCCCATTACCTTCATGGTCACTTTTAGAATCACTTCCCTCACTCATGAGATGAGATGCAATCTTCTTTGGTGTTAAATCTTCTTTTGCTCTTGAAAAAATTCTTCTTGTCATTATAGTTTCTAAATATTTTCTTCCATTTATAAGACCTATGGGAATTTGTGTCATCTTTATGACCTTAATCATGTTCTTAATTATCTTTTTCCTTATGATTATGAGGGCACTTGTTATAAAAGTGTCCAATTTCCCCATAATTAAAGCACTTGAAGGGCAGCTTACCCTTGTCTTCAATTGAATTTGTTTTCAATATTCTTGAAAACATAACTATCAACTCATCATCATCAATATCACAATAATTTGTCTTTGAATTTATTACCTTGTGTCTTTTTTCTTTTGAATTCTTTTCTACCTTAAATGCAAATTCATTCTTTGTAGGTCTTATTTCACTTATCCTCATTTCATAGGCTGTTAGGTAGACATGAAGTCCATCCATCTCTAGCTTGTCTAGATCTTGTATATCTTCAATAATAAACACTTTAGAATAAAATTTTGGATTTATAGATATTAAAACCTTTTGAATAATATTAAATTCTTCACCTAGGCCTCTTATGATGTTGACCACTTCATCAACCCTCAATAAGTAGGATTCAATGGTTTCATCTTCATTCATCCTTAGGCTTTAAAATTATCTTTTATGGGTTTATAACTTATCCAAATTGACCTTGGATTATCCCTTATGAATAGTCTTCAAATTTTCTCACATTTATTTAGTATACATACAGTGCATCACCTTCACAAGTTTTATCTCTAATAGGCCACAGATAATACCATTCATTGCTTTTGAATTATTGTCACTAACCTTATTACCTACTGCATCTATAGAAGGAATAAGAGGAGAAATACATCCATCCAAAAACTATTTTAAAACATCACGAAACTCCAAAAATAATAATTTGAACCATTAAATAATAAAGCCTTGCTTGTATAGAAACCACCTTGTTCTTGACTAGACATCTTCACTTGCTTAGGATCTCTTTTAGGCTATTAGGCCTCCTTCAAAGGACCTATTATGATACAAAATGTTGGAATTATAGATACTAAGAGTGGGGGTGAATCATTTGTCTTAAAATAATCCTTCAATTTCACTTATCATCCATGAATCATTCATTCACATACATACATTAACCAATGCATAAACAAATATATAAAAACAAACAACAGAAGAACACATGAGATATGTGGGGGGTATAAAACCCATTGAAACAAATATTTTATTATAGTTATATAATTAATGAATAAATATTTAGTGAGGCACCAACTCCATAAGGAGCACCTACCCCTCACTAGTCAAGTACCAACTCAACTAGTCCTTTAACAAGTACCAACTTACAAGGAGGCATCAAACCCCTAGGTCAATCAACACCAACTCAGTTACCTTGAACCTATGATCAAATTTAGACACATATTTCTCACTCAAATAAATATAACCACCTTTTTTCTCTTCTCACTCTTTTATCTCTCTTAAATAGCATGTTAGGCCTCGTTGTTCAACTATCCCACTTCTTGGCAGAATTAGGTCAAATGACCTTGATCATATTCTATATAATTATTTTTATATATTCATGAAATATTAAACATACTTATTTTATGGCATTTAATCCCTATACCTATTTTTTAAACCTCTATGTCATTTGTTTTTCACTCAATATTCTAACTAGTCAAATTAGTCCTATTTGACCCTCTTTTTATACTTGACTCTTGCTCTCACCCACCTTGGTTGGCCACAAAACTCACCATACTTGGATAACCCTTGTAATAAATTAAGAAACACATTTAAATATTTAAATAATCATTACATAGATTAGTCATTACTCATAAGGACCAAAACTACCATTAGGCCTAATAAAGACCTAATGCAATTAGGCCTTCTCAAGGCACACATTTCACTTTGACCATATTTGAACATCTTGAGCCTTTAAAAATGAATTAAAAAATTCATAAAAACTTAAATTAGACAAATTATAATCTCATATTAGGTCCCTAACACCATTTATCTCATTTCACTCCTTGAACCACATAATTAGGTCTACTCGTAATTAGGCCTTTTCACTACCAGAAAGTCTATCTTGTAAATATGAAACATACACTCAAATTTATCAAATAACTCAAAATAAATCACATGGATATAAAATCCATGAACTTAGTCACCAATTCTATTATATTTCACAATACAGGGCAAAAGACCTTAAACTAATCATCTTCATCTGCTCACTTAGAACTGCACATAGGCTATAAAAACCCAATCAAGAGCCTTTAACTTTTCACACCTTTATAAGAGTTTATCATGAATAAAAATGTATTAAAATGAAAAAATTATGAATATATAATAGATTTATGTGAATTTTATTATTCATGTCTATGTAAAAAGACTTAGGTACATCATTCTCACTCTCACATAGAAAACTACTTGTGGCTCCAAAAACATAGTCATAAAAACCAAGACTTAAAAAACCTATGTGAATAATTTTATGAAATTAAAAATGGTTTTATATGATCCTTAAAAATACTTATAACATATTTAAATATATATATTACAATTTTAAATATCAGTATTGGTCTTACAAATCAATGTCATGTCTTTACCCTACGTAAACCTCGCTATGTTAGATAGGTCACTTTGAGATCAACTTTTTTCTTATATATCAGAATCACCAAATATTATATTAAATTAAAAAATATGATATAGGCATTTAATAATGACCCAATGCATTTGGATCCATCCCTAATCCACTACAACTTATCCCTCATCTCACTCTCACTTCTGTCTAGTGTTTTCACCGTCTTGCTCATTAGGGCTTTTTAGCAATAACCTAACTTCCATGACTAGTTTAGTATAATTAAGTTTTGAAAAATAATAAAAAAATTATATGGAAAAAACATACAAGTATCATGCATCATCCTCGAATCATTTTCATGCTTTGACTTGGTCAACCCTTCCTACTACATCAAAAATATAAGAAACAAGGAGTTTCATGTAGCTTCTACTCACTCTTCTGACAAACCAATGGCACCTAGAGAAACCTAAGAGAGTCATATACATAATCCAATCATAAAAATTATCAACCAATTCATTTTGATCCATTTACAATAATATATTTTGTATTAGGTCATTATGAGGGTTTTAGGAAAGATATTATTGTAAATGGATCAAAATGAATTGGATGATTCACACACAAGATAACATGTAGGGGAAAAATATATGAGTTTGAGGCCCTCTTTAGAGTATTTTATATATATGAAATTCCCACTAACATCAAATTCTTTGGGGTAACTCAACACTATGTTCCTACTAACACATTTCCCCCAAGGTCACTATAAAGATGGAAAGCTAGAGTTTTTCTATTTCACAAGGAGTGACAACCCATGACCTAAATCTAAATGCACTAGAGTGAAGTTGAATAATAACCCATAAACATCTATGTGGTTGCATCATGTTCTAGTAATTATTCCATACAAGACACTAGTGTCGAACCTAGATAATAAAATCAATACAACCATCCCAGGATAACATTAATATCCAAAAATCCATAAGCATCATATGCAGAACTTGATGACTATTCCATAATTTCCTTCCCACTTGTTTTTTTTCCTATTCTAGATCTATAACTACATTAATGTCAAAAAATATAAGTAAATCACTTCTTTGTCTTTTCTATATATAACATGGTAGTACTTTCCATATTTAGACTATCTCAACATGATAAATTCAATGTATGATTATATTTGAGTTTAGTATTTAATTATCCTACTATAAATTTGATTATCATCCTTGTGTCATTTAATTTATATATACCCCTTTAATTTTAATCTAAAAATAACACCTAAGACTTCAGATTTCCATTTGAGGGATAAACATTTGGTCAACATGATCTTTGAACATCAAACCCTAGGTCACTTAAGGTTTTTTTATTTTTTTCTATTACTAATCCCTAAATTTCTATAAATTTTGTAATCATGTTTCCCATGGATAAATTTTTTAATTATTTCATGGTTCAATACCTTAGATTGGTTCTTACTTTTTATATCTCATGCCTAATTAACTCATTTTTATCTATAAAGGATATAAAACCTACATTTTTTTAGGCCTCTTCTTGTTTTAATGTTTACAATAAGAGGGTTTTAAATACTAATCAACACTTTATCTCTCTTCAAAATTACTTATGTAATGCCACATAACTATAATCTAATGGATATGACATTATTGACCAATTGAGTAATACACATGCAAAAATTTCAATTATTGAACTCCTAAAACAATCTAATGTCTATAAGGATATCCTATACAAGGAATTATGTGAGAAATAATTTCCAAGTGATATTAATCTTATTTATTTTTTATATATCATGAAAGATCTCAAAAACTATAAAAAACTCATAAACTTTGATCCAATAGATTTACCATCCAAAGATATTGTTGACCAAAATTTGCCTTTATTTGTACAAGTGACAATACAAAGTAAATGTATCAAAAGAGTACTCATTGATAGTGGATCAAATGTAAATATTTGTATCATACAATTCCTAACCACCATAGGTGTTAACTTAAATATTATTTAATAAATAATTATACAAATAAAAGGTTTGACAATTCACAAAGCCCTCTGGTTGGTCAAATTACATTGAATATTACTATGGGTCCTCATACATTACCCACTTTATGCCAAGTTATGAAAAATGATTTTCATTATAACTTTCTATTGGGATGGTCTTGGATACATAAAATGTATGTATTTTCCTCTACATTGCACGCATGCTTAAATTTTTATCATCGGGCAATCCTTTACACATGTCCAACAAATCCTAATCCCTTCAAACACTATGAAATGGTGTCACATCCAAATTTCTCACTAAGCTAAATAATATATTTGATCTATGGATTATTATGGTTGATTAGTTTATTAATTAATATTTATTTAATCTTAATGACATATGATGATTATGGGATAGTTTATGTTTCTTAATTTACATGATTAGTTTGTTTGAGTTAGCAGTACTTTAACATTATGTATATTCTAATCATGTTTGTTAGATATACAATATTATTTTATGGATATAATAATGTTTTGGGGTAACTACCTTCATTTTCATAGGTAGATGAAAGACATATTCTTCCTTTAGATTTTGATAGAGGGAGAGCATCCTTGGAGATGGTGGATTAGATGAAGACATTGGGGGATGATAGAGAATGAATCTAGAAACCCTTGCACACACCACTTCATATATCATGTTTCACAATTAATTGTTTGATATAGATAGTGTAACATGTTTTATGTAGTTTTATTTTAGGTGATTATTAATGTCTTCTAGTATGATCTTGATTGTTGATGATGATCATATTATTTCATTGAGTGATTTCACTAGTTTTGTGATTGTGCTAGCTTATCTTATATAATGCAATTGTTTGACTGAATGAGTGAATTCGGTTAAGTTTTAATTACCTTAATACTTTTTAAAGTATGTATAGTGTTACAATATGATGACATATTCCATTATTGTTATTCATCTATAAGGTTTAGATAATAATAATTAAAGATTATTATTACAATATTATATTATAATGTTGAAAGATAAATAGCATTATTTTAAAATATGTTATATTTGATTAAATTTTTTTCTAAATAATTGACACTCATAATATATACTATATAAATGAGTATATTGACTTTCATTAATTAATTATTTTAGGAAATCATTGTAATTTCTATGTGTGTTTGTGGATAACATTTCAACATAAAACTATAGTCTTGTAATACCTAAATGAATTGCCATGTCATATAATAATTATTGTATTTCTTTGATGGTTTTTGCATGTGAATACATTAGTTACCAACTATTTGATAGTCTTTGCATGGAATAGAACATAGGGATTATGTGACTCAAGGTTTATTTGGTCGATGATTATTTGTTAAGTCATTGTCATGCAAAGTTTATAAATAATATAAAATGATTTTTTATGGGATTCAATAGAATCCTTGAGATGATTAGGATTAATAATAATCCAACTTCAGTTAAGAATCATTTTGGATGAAAATATGGAGGTTACTATGATTGCATGGTGACAGACTATGGAAATTTGTTGAGCAATTTTTGCATGCATTTATACAGTTAGTTGAAGCAACCGTTAAGGGTGAAGGGTAAGATAATGAAAATGAATTAAAAAAAGAGAAAGAGGGTTGTGGGTAGATAAATGGTACACAACATAGATAAGAGAGTTTTAGAAAGAGAATAAGGTGATAGTTTGTAAGAAAGAGAAAGGAATACATATGACTTATTGGGATTCACAGGTAGGTTTTGTAATTCAATTCCTATGTGAAATAATGAATGGGTTTTGAAATATTTTGGGTTATTGGTTTTAGTGGTTTGAATCTTTAAATTAATAGGTTGTATGTGGATCCCTATGGAAGGATCAGCCTCCACAAAACCTTGTATTCAACTCAGGGTAACCTAAGGGTGTTGGGTAAATCCATAGAATTGCCATGACTGTATAGGCTCTATGAAATCTTATCTTAAACTCCTTTCTCAGTTCAAATTTTTTTATTTATTAATGAGAAGCTATACTTTATGGATATATATATATATATATATATATATATATATATATATATATATATATATATTATATGTGTGTGTTTTGGATCAAGCCAATTTGTTCGATTCAGTTAGTATATATTCATTATAGGTCTTTATGTGTAATCTAATTTCAGTTTTTGGGTATAAAAATGTGGATATATATACAAACATATATATATATATATATATGATTCAATCCAAGGAATATATAAATATACTTATATATATATCATTGTTGAAATATCAGGGTTTAGTGTGAAACTATATGTAGTTCATCAGAGAGATGAAGATATTAGTATAACAAACTTATGGTTTTGTTTTGAATTGAATTTATGTGGATTAGATTTAAACACACACACACACACAAAGGGATGAATTATAGACATATACTCTCATATATATGTTGTAACCTTGTATTATGCGCATTGCTTAAGCAAATGAATTTGGGGAAAACTTTTGGTGTAAGTTTTATTATAAAACCTAGGTACAAGTAGGTGAACAACTAACTATAGGTTATTTTGCCAGTTTTAAGCATGGGAAAGTACCAAATGATTTTTTGATATATATGGTAGAGTTTTAGTGGATTATGTTAATCATGATTATGAATTAGGATTATGTTTAAATATGACCATGTAATATATATAGTTTAGATTTGTATTTTATTTGGGAAAGAGACTTAAACAATTAATGAATGGATTGAGTTTTTGGGTTAATTATATATTATGTATAGTATTTGATTATATGTTATTATTTTAACAATGAAACATCAATTGGGTATTTAAATGCGTTTTTTTTGTTTTATTAAACATGCTTATGTATAAGGACTTTATATTTGAACTAGATTTTATTATGAGTTTTTAACCCGACTAGGTATAGTCAGCTAGGTGTTTGAATTTGGTTGAAGTGTTAATTTTGAATTGATTATGTCAATATATTTGATTTAAAATGAATTGATAAATTTATATTGTGTATGAAATTCTTTATGTTTCATAAAAATAAGTATATGAGATTCATTCCATTTATTAAAGAGTTATGGGACTAATTTATTAGATAGATGCATATACATTTAGTATACAAAATACTCTAAGATATTTGATAGTGGATATCATCTTAGAATTATACTGCATACAAAATGGTAGTTGTTCGGTAATATAATGGTATTAAAATATGTGTGTGTGTGTGTGTAAAAAATACATTTGTAGAATGTATTAAATCAAATTGATTATACCATTTATATGTACATGTATTTTATATACTCATTTGTGTTATGAATTATTACTATGTGGTGTGTAAATGAATGATTATATATTTTAATGTTTAAATATAAAACATTAAATTAATGTATTTATAAGTTTAAATACAAAACATAAAAATATGTTTGGATTGGATTTTGTTATATGTGGAATATGAACAATTTATGAGCCTATGACATAATGTTAATTCCTAGAGAAATAACATAAAAAGTTACTTAGTAACTGATAATTTTGATGTGATCATACCTGTATGGTATGTTTAAGACTATTTTTGGATTCTATTTATTATATGTAATAAAATAGGCAAATGGATTCATTTCACTTCATTTGATGGACTAAATCAATGTCTATGATAATTATATTCTTAATATAATTTTGATTTACTATAGAGGAATATTTTTGAATTAATATATTGGTTTTAATATTATTATTTAGTTTTATTGAATCTCGCATTCATGATGATAATTAAGTATTAGATGGATTTTACTAGCCTAATTAGCATCATCAATGCAATATGAAGTGTAATTTGATCGAGTCATGTGTATGAATTTGATTGATCCTAGAGATCATTTATTATTGAAAACTTTGGTCAAAGTAATGTCTGATAAATATTGTCATTTCATATGTTGATATAGTTTTCATATTTGTGCGATGTCATATTAGAATGGATTTATTTATGATACACATTATGTATTAGATATCTTCAACACATGGGTTCTGGTTTATTACTCTAGATCCCCAAACTATCATTATATACCCATCCATGAAGGGAGGGCCATCCCCTTGTTTGGGAGATAGTGTGGGGGGTCTATGATCCATGGTTGATGTGGAAAAGTGCTCAAAAGATGCTCTTCCTCCCAACTACAGTACTATATTGGAGACTACACTTGAGATTACATATTGATACTTGAGTCGTGGAGACTCTTCTTAGAGAAGCTTTGTATAATGTTATATCATTTGAGATATTATTATGTATTACTAAAAATTGTAACATTATACTTATACAATAGTGACTAAAATGTTGTATCAATCTTGATTGAATTTATACTATTTCATTTATGATGATATGTAGCATTTATTATTGTTTTAGCATAGTGATCCTTAGCTAAGTGGATTGACTACAACCTATAGGGTTAACTAAATTAATACAATTAATTAAAGATCACTAGTTAGATTTATCATGATGAAATATATATGTTGAATATGTGTATTTAATTTTAAAAATATATTATTACAATATTTTGGTAAAACCTAGTGGGATTATTACATTCTAATATCATAGCTAAGGCTCAAACTCTAGGACTTAAAGTGTCTTTTAATGCAAACTTATTATCCTGATAAGAATAAAAGAAAAATGATGCACACTAGAATAGAAGCTGAGGGTAATTCAAATGCCAAACCCCCTATTTATCCAAATTAGTTTGTTTTTAGCAAGCTACAAAGTTAGACCATACCTCGTAACCATACAAGATACTAGGGACCGAATTATGGCCCTAGAGTATGAAGTGCATGACATTAAAGAGGAGAATTCTTAGGAAGAATTTGAAAAACATCTTAATGACCAGGAAAATCTTCAAGAGTAGAGGCATGAGGATGTAATATCCCCTTCTAATAGGGATATAGCAACACAAAAAAACTTTGAACAAGATACAACTTCAGTTGAATAAATTTAGAATAATCACAATAATATAGTCTCTGAATAGCAAATTACAAATATTATCACTTGTCCTTTTAAACTATTACAATTGCAGTCCTTTCTCGTGTATATAAATATGAAATACAGTCTTAAAAAACCCTGGCTTATCAAAATTGGAAGTGAAAATCAAATTCTGGAAGGTCTCGGCCCTTCTGTGTCGACACACAGTCGCCGTCGTCGGTCGATATATCGCCGACGTCGGTCTCTGTCGGTCGGCTTTCTACTGACATCGGTCTTCAGTCGACCGATGTCGGTCACTGAAATCCCTCTGTCTGCCGAGGTTGGTTCCTGAGCTGATCTGTACGGACCTGTACGGACCTTGTACGGCTGCCAATTAAGCACAACTTCCCTGTTTTCAACCCCTGATCTGAAAATATACTTTTCTAGCACAGAAGATCTCTAGCTATGTAATTTATTGAATCAAAACAAGAATAAAGAAATACCTGGAATATCTGTAATAACTTCTGTGTGAAGTTATCTCTCAAACCTGAAATTCTGTGATAACTTATGGATGAAGCTATCTCACACTTTGGCAATAGATTAGCTGATATTCCATAGCCTCTTAATTGCACACACTGAAGAGGGAACGTTCTCCAATGCAAATGGAATCCTTGAACCCTAGGCTCAGTCTTCACAGAAGAAATTCTCCAAAATCAATATCAATAATCAATAGCATACATAATGAACAATGGCCTCCATGAGAAACCCTTATACCCTCAAAAAGATATGCTTGCCCTAATTAGGGTTTCTTAAATTAGAATTAGGGTTTCTAATTAAAAATAGGCTAAATAATTAATATTTGATTAAATCAATCAAATATTAATATCTCCCTCAATACATGTCGGATCGACGAACCGATCAAAGCTAGTGAATCAGGGAGTGATTCTGCACATAACCATACCATAATAAAGGCGCTCTGTTGCATATCAAATATCCCTAAAAAGTAGGAGCCCAGGCCAAATATGTTTGAAATAACCTGAATGAAAATCAAATGTAGAAATCCTGTGAATCAAAGTCAAGCCAAGTTCCATTAAGACCCTCTATCCATCCTATTAGCCTACGAAGGTCGCATAATAGGCTAACCATGAACTCAGAACATGTCACTTAAAAAGGAGACATGACAATCCACCCCTCCTGAAATTGCTTGCCCTCAAGCAATCACTGAATGACAAATCAATCAATCCACCTGGATCCCAAATATAGTTTTGATCTCCACCACTGTCAATTAACACGACCCCCATGCCATGTCCATCCCAACTCTCATGTAATGGTGTCACATCATCTCTAGTACTTAGATAAGCACTCCAACATGCAATCCATAAATGAAAATCAGAAAGTAAACTCCTCACCTGAATAATATCTAAAACTGGATAGTGAAGACTAGAAATAGTCATATCATCATCAACCTGTGATCCGACTGTAACAGAAAGTTGAGTCCTCACCACATGTGACAACTCCTAAACTAAAGTCACCTCAAGATCAAGCTCATCCTCATACCTCTCCTGTGTTGGTGCCAACGTGCTCTCATTATCACCCTCTATCATGTTATGTGGTATAGGTACCTCCATCCGATGAAAAAACATATATCTGAAGCTGCTGCCCCGTATTGCCTTAAGAATATGTGTCATCCCATCAACATTAAAGAGAACCTCCATGTCTTTGAGACGAAGAGTAACTTCCTCAAATGAATGAAGCCACTTCATACCCAAGACTAAGTCTATATCCCCCATGTTTACCACATAATAATTAGCCTTGAACTCATAGTTGTTCAAGCGCAATGGGAGGTCTCTAATCATACGCTCACACTTAAGAGTGTGACCATCGGTTACCTTAACACTGATGCCCTCAAAATCTATGGTAGTGAGTCCACGCTTCTCCACAAATCTAGCATCTATGAAATTATGTGTGGCCCCTATATCAAGAAGGGTGATAACCTTTTGCCCTGCCAAAACTCCACGGAGTCTGAATGACTCATCCGACTGAATGCTAGATATGCGTGCCTCCTGTAGGTGAAGCTCTAACTCTGCCTCTGCATTAGGCCCTGAAGCCTCTACCTCTGCCCCCTTAGAACTGTTATGCTGTTCGGAATCCTCAGAATCTGAATCCTCATAATATATCCACATCATCCGATTCGCCTTGCCCTTAGGCCTTAAAGGACAATCGTGATGGATATCATATGGACCTTTGCAGTAGAAGCAAAGCTTCTTCCTACGTAAATCATTAAGCACCTCACGATCCAAAGGTGGTGCTGCCGGATTGGCCTTTGAATCATTTTTTACCCTGGATTTATCTATGTTAAAATCCGGTCTCTCCGTATCCCCGTGGGAGTGCTTATGGTCTCTAGACGAAGAAGTGCCTTTGGTGTTAAATTTATTGGATGGGGCTGCCATCTCCATATCCCGCACCTTCTTCATAGCTACCTATAATGAAGGAGGATCAAGGGCTTTGATCCAACCCCTCAATGGCTCTGTCAATCCCTCTATGAAGAGAACTACCAATCTACGCTCTGAAATATTGGGTACCATGACTGCCAATCTCTGAAACTCACCAATGAAGGACTCCAAGTTACCTGTTTGTCTCAACTGAGCCAAATCTCGAAAGTAAACCTCAGGATCTTTCCTGTCAAACCGCTCAACCAATCTATCCACAAAGTCCTGGTACTCTGTTACCTGATTATGCTGAAGTGTTACCATACCATGGTACCACCAATCATGTGCTACTCCATCCAAGTGCAAAGTGGCGTATTTGATGGCATCTATCTCTGACATTGGTCTCAATGCCAAAAAGGTGTCAAGCTTATGAACCCAAGCTTGAGCTGTCATCTTACCACTGCCGTCAAAATTAGTCAAAGAAAGCTTACCAGTAGCCTTCTGCAGCTCACTGAATTGAACTCTAGGCTTCCTGTCCTGTCTAACCAATCTGTAGTGCTCTCTCCTAAGATTGACAAAATGATCAAAGGTTGTCCTCTCTTGGACATGAAGAGGTAATAAGTCCCACTCATCATTTGCAGCCATGTAAACATCTGCAAATGGGTTATTCCCTGCTTCCTCTGCTGGTGCCTCTGGTTCTTCTTGAACAAAAGTCGGATGTGTAGGTCTATCAGCTATTCTGGAGTGAGTCCGCTGTGGCCTCTGATTAACCATAGCACTCCTGTCATCTCTTTGGTCCCCATTCTGTCCATCAGGTGTGTTCATTCTCTCTAACATAGTCATAAGTGCCTGTAGTGTCTAAGCCATCTGCTGTTGGCTTGTCATCATAGCACGCTGAAATTCTCTGGTGCCCTGATCAGCATCATACCTGTGGCCCCTGGGTGGGCTGCCCTCACGTCTGTCACTCATGATGGTCGGTGGCTGATCTAACACCTGAGTACCTTCAAGCAAGGCTCGACTGTAGGTGTTATACTTGTGTGGTCCCAACTCTTGTGGTTGCATAAGATCTATACACCCTCAGGCTGGCAGGATTTAGCTCTGATACCACTGTAATATCCCCTTCTAATAGGGATATAGCAACACAAAAAAACTTTGAACAAGATACAACTTCAATTGAATAAATTTAGAATAATCACAATAATATAGTCTCTGAATAGCAAATTACAAATATTATCACTTGTCCTTTTAAACTATTACAATTGCAGTCCTTTCTCGTGCATATAAATACGAAATACAGTCTTAAAAAACCCTGGCTTATCAAAACTGGAAGTGAAAATCAAATTTTGGAAGGTCTCGGCCCTTCTGTGTTGACACACAGTCGCCGACGTCGGTCTCTATCGGTCGGCTTTCCGCTGACGTCGGTCTTCAGTCGACCGATGTCGGTCACTGAAATCCCTTTGTCTGTCGAGGTCGGTTCCTGAGCTGATCTGTACGGACCTGTACGGACCTTGTACGGCTGCCAATTAAGCACAACTTCCCTGTTTTCAACCCCTGATCTGAAAATATACTTTTCTAGCACAGAAGATCTCTAGATGTGTAATTTATTGAATCAAAACAAGAATAAAGAAATACCTGGAATATCTGTAATAACTTCTGTGTGAAGTTATCTCTCAAACCTAAAATTCTGTGATAACTTCTGGATGAAGCTATCTCACACTTTGGCAATAGATCAGCTAATATTCCAAAGCCTCTTAATTGCACACACTGAAGAGGGAACGTTCTCTAATGCAAATGGAATCCTTGAACCCTAGGCTCAGTCTTCACAGAAGAAATTCTCCAAAATCAATATCAATAATCAATAGCATACATAATGAACAATGGCCTCCATGAGAAACCCTTATACCCTCAAAAAGATATGCTTGCCCTAATTAGGGTTTCTTAAATTAGAATTAGGGTTTCTAATTAAAAATAGGCTAAATAATTAATATTTGATTAAATCAATCAAATATTAATATCTCCCTCAATACATGTCGGATTGACGAACCGATCGAAGCTAGTGAATCAGGGAGTGATTCCGCACATAACCATACCATAATAAAGGCGCTCCGCTGCATATCAAATATCCCTAAAAAGTAGGAGCCCAGGCCAAATATGTTTGAAATAACCTGAATGAAAATCAAATGTAGAAATCCTGTGAATCAAAGTCAAGCCAAGTTCCATTAAGACCCTCTATCCATCCTATTAGCCTATGAAGGTCGCATAATAGGCTAACCATGAACTCAGAACATGTCACTTAAAAAGGGGACATGACAGAGGAGGTGACATAGGATATGAGAGCTTAAGTAGCTTCAAAGTTGGCATGCAACATGAAAAAGGTGAATCCACCCAAGTTTGATGGAATTATATTGAGGGATGGAGCTAAATAATGGCTGATAGAAATGGAGAAGTATTTTAAGATTCAAAATTATTCTGAAGTCAAGAATGTAGTCTGGGGAGATTATCAACTTATTGGTGAAGTAGTGACTTTGTGGGAAAATAAGAAGCTTAAGATGAACCTTGACTCAACCACCACTACTTGGGAATAGTTTGTGACACTATTTAGGTCATAATGGCTTCCACAGCTATACTTTAATCAAAAGCTTATGGATTTTCTAAATCTTAAGCAAGGGGGTTTGATGCTGAATAAATACTAGGAGTAATTCAACAAGATTATTAAGTATGTGCCTTAGTATCAGGTGGAAGAGAGGTTCAAAATTAATAAATTCATCATGGGATTGAAACCCCAAATAGGCTATGAAGTATATGTGCATGGTCAATCTACCATGGATAACATATTCAAAAGGTGATCAAAAAATAATGAAAACTAAAATCTCTTACCCAAGTCAGAGATAAGTCTAAAAATAAATTTGGAAGTTCTAAACCAAATTTTAAGGACTAAAAGTAGAGGAGAAAGTATTCTAAGGGTCAGTTCAAGAATTAGAATGTGAAGTTCAATAATGGTTCAAGTAATAGGAAACCTATTGATGATTTCAAGGGAAACCAATAGTCTAAGAAGAAAGGACTAGTTGGAGGATGCTTAATTTGTGGAGGTGACCATTTTTATCAAAAATATCTTTGGGATAAATTTAATAACAAAAGTTCATCTTATCAACAAGGTATATTTTAGTAGTGGATTCATGTAGTTATTGACAATCGACAGATTGAGTATCAAGATTCACCCATAGAACTACCATGTATTTTGTTTGATAATCTAGTTTATATTTTAATTGATAAAGGAGCCAAAAAATGTTTCATTGATCCAATAATTCTTATCAAATTATTTATAAAATCTAGAGTAATGGTAAATGCATGGTCGATACAATATAAGAATGAGTCAAAGGTCAAAGTTAACAAGTGTTTAGTTGAAGTAGAAATTAGGTTGCCTAAGTTTACTATAGTATTAGATATTTATGTAGAACCATTGGGATGATATGATTTTATCCTAGGATTTAGTTGGATTTTGAATCATAAAGCCAAGGTTGACTATTTTTTTAAGAGGGTTGAGTGTCAAGATTATTTTAGAAATCAGACACAACTTTAAGGCAAGAAAAGGGAGTTAAAACTAAGGTAAATTTCTACAATTCAACTCAAGAAAGATCAAAATAAGGGGTGATAGGCATTTATAATTAACACAAATGATATGGAAGAATATAAAGAACCATCTATCAAATATTAACCTTTTTCTGAGAAACTTCCATGACATGTTTCCAAAATAATTACTAGGATTGCCACCTAAGCATGAATTTGATTTCTTGAATTATATCATGATTGGATCAAAATCATAGTCTAAGGCACCATAAATAATGAAACCATTAAATTAGTTGAGTTAAAATCACAACTTCAGGAGTTGTTATTGAAAGGGTTGATTTGATTAAGTGTATCACCATGGGGTGCTCTAGTTGTTTTCATCAAGAAGAATGGGAGTCTTTACCTATGTATAGACTATAAGATGTTAAATAAAGTAATGATCAAGACTAAATATCCATTACCATGTATTGATGATCTCTTTGATCAAATGTGAGGGGTAATAGTCTTTTCTAATATTGATCTTGGAGAATGGTATCACTAGTTAAGGATCCGTGAAGAGGATATTCCAATAATAGCATTCAGGACTTGATATGGGTAATAAAAATTCATAGTGTTACCATTTTTATTAACAATGCTCCAATAAAATTTATGAATCTTATGAATAATATGTTTATAGATTACGTGGATAATTTTGTATTGGTTTTTCTTTATGACAACCTCATTTATTCTAAGGATGAGGAAGAGCACTTACAACATCTATAATTGGTTTTGCAATGTTTGTGGAAACATAGATTGTATGGTATGTTGTATAAGTGTGTATTTTTCTAAAATAAAGTGTAGTATCTAGGACATATTATCTCTAAAAATGGTATTTCAGTAGATCCAACAAAGATAAGAGCCATAATGGAGTGGTTGACATCAAATGATATGCATGAGGTAAGAAGTTTGATGAGATTAATGGGCTATTACAAGAAATTCATTCCAAATTTATCTAAGATAGCTAATCTAATTACCTCTCTTTAGCATAAGAATCAAAGTTCTATCTAGTTAGATAAGTGTGAGGTAGTCTTTTAGGAACTGAAAAGGAGGCTTACATCTCTTATCTCTAATTGAAGCTCAAACTCCACAGTTGGCCTCATAATAGATTTGAGGTCCATTAGGGTGTAGTAGGCCAGTAGATTGGAATAGGATAATTCAACAAACTTTATGGTACTACCTACTTTATCATGCAAGTACCCAATCTTCACATTAGACCGATGGCTTTGTAAGGGGTCCTGAGGAATGGGGAACATGTTTTGGGAAGGTATTTCCATATTAATTTTCATTCATATATAATTCATGAGATGACCTACATACTTCATTTATTGACCGAAGAACTTGTATGGCTAAGAGAAGTTCTTCAAATTTTTTAATTTTGAAAGTCCTCTTATTTTGACAAACTTAATTTGAGTGTCTTAACTTCGATAAAGAGTTCCTCTACCTTGGTTTTTCCTTCATTCTCCCCTCCACCCATTTCATTTCCCCTTGATTAAATAGTGTGAATCTAAATATATTATCCCTTATACTATATTCCCTCTTTTTCATATCTTAAAAACACACTAGCACTACTTTGTTTTAGTTTTATCTATCTTTAGAACAAAACAATATGTTTAAGTAACTATGGATTAGTCTCTTTAGACCATGGCTCTAAATTTATATATGTGCCTTGATTTATTATATCATTTTTCATTATTATACCACCCTTTTTGTAGACACCTGAGGTTATTTCTACTTTCATGTACTTTTTCCATTATTAAGTGAGGTCATCTTGTTACTTCTCACTCACTAATGTTATTTCTCCTTTTATGCACCTTTTTTCATTGATGATTAAGTAAGGATTGTTACTTCTCACTCATCAATATTATTTTCTAAATTTTTCTTGCCCATCTTTATTTAAATATTGTTACTATTTCACATTGATGTTTTATTACCATCCTTTTTGACATGTATCCTTGGTTTGACTTGGTGAGTTTGCCTTTATTACTTAAGGTTTACTTGTTTGAGTTTTTCGGTCTTTAGTAGCCTCAACTTTTCAATTACTTGATTTAATCTAAATTTTATGTGGTCATTTGGTATAACATAGCACTTGTCACCCTAGCTTGCCAAATTTCTAATTACATCCCATCCACATAACACTAGCTATCTTGGATTTCCTCTATTTGTTTGTTTTTGCTCTTTAGTTTTGTATCCTTGGGTTTGTTAAAATCAGTCTCTATGCCATCCATTATCAAAACTACAAACACAATAGATAACCATCTAATGATAAAGATAGGTCAAGATACACATATATTTAATTTTTAGTTATTTCCCTTTATGTCATTTACTTTCAGTTATTTTTTCTTTAAAGCACTACAACTTTTTTTTAGCTTCAGGATTGTGTATTACTATTTTTTTTCTCAAAGCACCATCCCATGTTTCCCCTATGTGACACATGATGATATTCAAGTGGAGCATATGTATAAACATAATATTTTCAAAATTTATCAATTACTTATGCTTTCTATCTTGAAGGAACCCATCAAGTCTCAATCTCTCTAAGTGCACGCCCTAAAGGGTCTATTTGGAAAGGGGTGGTAAAATCAGTGATGCTTCACAAGATTTTGGTCCCTTTTTTCAATTTATATCTACACACTTGTCTCCTAAAAACCATTCCCCTAAGCTTTGCCTCTTATTTTTCACCCTCCACTAGCCTTTTTCCAACTTCATTATCCCTTCCCTAGCCTAAAACCCATTATTGATGGTTTACATTACATAGTTATCCACATCAACCTTGTATTCTTATTGACAAAACTTATTAGGGTCTTGGTCAGCCCTGGCTGACCTAGTCCATGACCTAGTTTTTTTTGTCAATTATGATACTAGGTTGACCAGGTAAACCAGGTCAACCTTGTCATCCTAACCTTTTAAAAGGGTTTAGAGTTAGATCTGCTTATATAAACACATTCATTTCACCCTTTTTAGAGAGACAACAAGATTTAATTATTAATTTGCACTTATTTATAATATGCTCTTCCACCATTATACCTATGGAGTCTTAGCTAAAGGTTTATACTTAGAGAAGAAAATTATTTTATGGAGAAAGTCTTGGATGCTTTAACCTTTCTTAGTGATCCTTACAAACCATAACAACCTCTTATGAAGCACCATTGGCCAAAGGAGAGATCAAGTCTCGATGGGTTCATATTCAAGGTAAATATTTCTAACTTTGATCCTCTCTTTAGTAGATAGAATTAGCATAAGTAATGGATTTTGAATATATTTCTCTCTCCATGCATTAGGGTTTTACCTATACATAGATTAATTAAGATTCTCTTATGAATGTTTACTTTTATGTTTACTAACCTCCATGTTGTGCTACAAGCTTTGGTGAGCACTATATTAGATTTACTTTACTTGTTATTAGTTTAGTAAATATGAAAACATAGGACCTAGTTAGAGTTACTGCATAGTTTTTCTTGATTAGAGGCTTTATAACCCTCCCTAGTAATATTATTTGTGGTAATATATCCCTTGGATAGTTTTAAAGGATCCATCTTGGTTATGACCCTAATTATCTAATGTATCCATAATCAGAAGTGTAAATAGGATTTATCTTCCTTGAGTTAGAATTGATTTGTAGATTTGCTACATTTATCATTGCATATAATAACCTCCTTTGAGAAAATTAGTATCATTGACCTATGTTAGTGTTTACTAATTATAACTACCTATGGGAAAATTTGGAATAACACCTTTATCATGCCTTGAAGTCCCACCTTTCCATTCCTATGTTGTACTATGCCATTTTATTAATTTAAGAACTTGTTGCTACCTTGTTGAATTCCTCTATTGTAAGTTAGAACTATAATGACTTGAAGTTCTAATGGAACTATGTAGGTAGTGCTTGATTCACATTAAGGTTAGATCAATCACCCTTTGCCATGATTTCACCATTTTATTATTAATTAATGTTTAAACACTTTCCTTGTTTTATGGCTTGGACCATTTAGTATCTCATAATTCTCAAATTGAGTTGAGATACATAGAAAATTCTTAAAATATTTATAAAAAATACAAAAAATCTTTAAAACAAATTCCACATCGACCACTTTCTTTGCCTTAAGGATTCTAGGACCCCTGACTATTTTAAAATAAACCTCTTATCATTTAGTTTTCCCATATTTGTTGGCCCCTAAGCCTTACACTCTCACCATTTTACAAGTTTTCATATTGAACATTATGTATTCAACTTTGATGCATTAATGAACGCTAGGCTTCATTTCACACTCTTGTCATTTTGTGAGACTATTCCCATATTCCTTTATCTCATTACTCATATATTTTTTATCATCATTTTTATTTTATCCCATCTCCTGGAAGAACTACATTTTTCTTAAAGTTTATGTTGGATCTTGCATCTATGGAACTATGTAGGTACCATCCACTTGCCTAGTACATTTGGAATTAGCTCAGCTACCCCCTTCCTTTTTTTTATTCCCCCATTTTATTTGTATTATTATCTCTTATAGCCTAGGGTATTTTTTTTAATTTTATTTGTCTCGTTGTGTCATTTAAGTTAACAATGTGATTAACCATTGCTTATATTTTTTTCATTTTGTTTTGTTTATTTTGTTCCATTTAGGTGTTTTTGTCTTTCTATTTATTTGTTTTTTTGCTTTCATTTTTATGCCTTGACTTAGTATATCTACATTCATTAGGTGATTCCTTGTGCATTATACTGAAGTCCATCCATATTCATACATCAACATTATCATTATGGTTTTTATCATTAGTGCATTATTTTAAATTGTATGTTAGATCTTGTCTCAGTATTTATGCATATTTTGGCTAAGTTATCATGGTGTTTTATATCATGATGCATATTGTCACATGTTATAGGAAAAATTATCTTAGGAAACTTACAAGTAATTTTGCCACAGTTCTTCTCCTTGGTTACCTTAAAAACTCTTTATCTTCTCCAAATCATTTTCCACATATAGAGTAATTAAATCATGAAATAATTTTAATCCTTACTAGTTAGGACATGCATCTTCATACTAGCAAGTTACCCAAATTCATCTTTCTCCTCTGTACCAACTTAATCTTACTCCATGAGTACATATTTAACTCATAATCCCCATTATCCAATTTACCATTTGATCCCACCTATAGCACCAATTATTCTAATCATTTTTGGAAAAAACATTATACTTCAATCCACACTATCATGATAATGATTATAACTACCTTTAGGCAAATCATTGTGTTTCACTCTATCATTGTGTTGATGATTATAACCACCTTTGGTATAATATATATCTTTATACACCCAACTGGGACACATAAATACTTTGCCAATGATTATAAAAGCCTTTGGGCAAATCATTATTTTCATCCTACCAATGATTATAACAACCTTTGGGTAAATCATTATTTTCATTCCAATGATCATAACTACCTTTGGGAAAATCATTCTCTTGTTACTCTTTTCTTTTTGGATAATTATTATAAATTTATTTGGGAAAATCATTATTCTTTTCACCTAGCTATGTCGATGATTATAACCACCTTTGGATAAATCATCCTTTTTATCTGGCCAACTGGGGCATCTCACTATGCCACTGATTATAACTATATGTGGGTAAATAAATATTTTTCACCCATTTTATCCATTTTGGTCCCATCATTTCCTTCTTTTGAGGGACTGATCACTAACCATCTTTGCTAACTATTCCTTCAAGGGGGCATCCAGAGCCCATCCATCGCCATTTAGGGTATCAGGAATAGAGTATCTTTTAATTCTTTGAGAAGATATTACTATGATTATATCTTATAATGCTTTCCCAAATAGTGGAAAACTGTAGACACCCAATTCTAGCCACAAATAGATTTTGATTGGACTTCTCACTAATTTCTACCAAATAATACAAAATAAACCTAAAAATCACTAAACATCCCAATTTCATTTATGCATCATTCATCAATGATCATCATCATGTTGAGGCATCCCTATTTGGGGTATTATACTATACATAATAATAACCTCTCATGGATTCAACCCCAATCACCTCATGACCTAACAACTGGCAGTTTGGCCTATGGACCCATTAAGTGGGGCACTTGATCAATTTTGAAAGAGCTAAAATTCTAATAAAATTGAATTATCTAATTAAACAATATTAAATGTCTAGTTAAATTATCCATTTGTAATTAATGAGTATCTGAAAATGGAAATTCCAAAAATCAAAATACCAAACCTTTTCATCATTACCTTTATGAGTTGTCAAGCTCTTCCAAAATATCCCAAAATATATAAATTGAGAACCATGCCTAGTAATTAAAAATCATAATTACATGACAAATTTTAACTCAACTAAAATTAGTCTCATCTCACCTAGGGTTAGTTTAAACCCATTCCATGTTTAAACTCAACCTTAACTCACCTTGGGTGAGAGTTAATTCTTGAGGCTATAAATGCAAGGCCATGCCTATTGATTTCTAAGCTATTTTGGTAAAAATTTATTATGTACAAATATCTTTACAACCTCTTTTGGTGTAAAGTTATTATGCCTAAATGTCTTCAAAGATTTTGATAGTGTAGTTTTATAATGTTAATTTATAGAAAGACAAGCCTTTCAAGTAGTGTTACCATGCCAAATTCTTGAGTCATTTATCCAAGCCAAGGTGCTAAGGAGAGAAGGATTAAAACAAGATTAATTGTCAAAGACTTTTTCATGCAAAAACTAAGCAAGCCACTTCATCAAGCCATTTATATATCCAAGGAAGGTAAAAGAGTGTTTTATTTTATGTTTTAGTTATGTTTTAATATGCATTATTGTTACCTATCCTCTCCCTAATATTTATACAAGAGGTGTAGGATTTTAGTGTGTTATTTGATTTATTTTATTGGACTAACATAAGACTAACCTCCCTTCTATGTATTCCTTATTAACACACTCTAGACATTATCTACAATTTATTCAGGGGTATAAATTATCTATCTCTATAGTAGATGTTGTTTTGCTTCCTCCTTACTCTTATACATCTCCTTCATAGCCTTCCCAACTATATCCAAAAAATAGTAAAAATCTTTTATGTATTTTTTAGGGTCATTTAGATTCTTTTTTGCCATGTTTCCTAAGGGAAACAAGTTTTATATTTTTTTAAACTCTATCTCCTCCCATGTACTTGTGTCACCACTTTCCTCTTTATCATCTTTTGAATTATATCATTTTATTTATCAAATCAGGTAGAGACTATGGGTAGCTCAGTGAGGACCAAGTTTTTTGTATTATGTTTTTAGCCTTGTAGCTCTTTGACCCATTAAGGAATAATAAGTTCCCCTTCTCCTTCAGGTTGTCTTGGGTATTCAAAGGTATAGGTTGGAGTGACCATTGTTGGGGGAGTTATTATTTGAGGTGTTAATGAAGAACTTATTTGAATAGGGAACTAGAAGGGTGGTTGAATAATCCTTTTCCATCTTGATGTTTCCCTCTAAGGAATGACTTCAGCCACATAATCAAGCCTAGAGTTTTCACAGTTGTCATTATGGCTAACTCTATAGGTACATAGTATGTAAATTATAGCTCTAATTGAACTAAATATTTTAGGGGAATTGGTGACCTTTATGAATAAAAAATAGAAATTAAAACCAAATTTTCAAAATAGACTCTCTTATTTGGAACCATTATTTGGGATGATGTTGAAAGAATAAAAGAATTAATTGAGATAGAAAATAGTGGCTTTGGAAGGGAAATTAGAAAAAATTTAACTTGAGTGTCTACAAAAGTAGGGGAAGAATTAAGAGAAAAAACTACCTTATTTATATTTTGTCTTTTTTATTTAGTGAGGATCTATTGGTCTAATATTACAACTAAAGTTTATTTTTCTTGTAATCTTATCAAGTTCATTACTTTGACCTTTTCTAGATTTTCCTCCTCTTCTATTTCATCTTTAGTTCATTCCTCTCTTAACCCTTTTATTGTTTCCTTAATTATTTTTGCATTCCATTCCTCTTCATCAGTAGGATAATCCACTGATGATATTACATGCTCATGTTCTTCTTCCTCTGCTTCCTCATCAAGGGATCCCTTTGGAGTTGTAAGACTTAATTATGTTATTTCCTTTACTAGTTAGATTTTAAAAGAGGCAAAGAGGACTATGGATCTCCTTTGGTAGGTGAATTTGAAGGGAATATGAGGTAAGGGAGAAGTTAAAACTAGTGAAGGAACCATGATAGTAAGAGCTACCACTATAAGTGGTGGTGAAGGATTAAGAAGTGGAATAACTATGGTAAAGGGAAGAATGGATGGAGAAGGGACTGGCATAATAGGGAGTATTTGAAAATATATCTTCTTAATAGTGGTGATGGATGGAGATGGACTTTGTTTAGGTGCTTGAAGGGAAGGAGGAGTAGATGGAAGAGATGAGAAGGAACCTTGTAGAAACTCTTGGAGACTTACTTGTGTAACTATTGTAAGTGGAGAGAGATGTGCCCAAGATAATGTACTCATTTCTCTATCATGAGGAAGTGTAGTCCTCTCAACTCTAGTGGTTATGCCTATGGTAGTTGTAGTTAAATAGGTGGAGGGAAAATTAGGACTGGGAAGACCCCTAAGAATCTCTTTCATAATCTAGAGTTTTTTTTCCATTTGACCATTAGAATGTCCATCTAATATATTGGTTTCTCCTTATGTTGGAGAGGGAGGTTGATCCTATTGTGTTAAATCATGTGTATTTTTTGGAGGCCACTAATGACTCCAAGATTTTTATACATGCCTTACCATCTCATTTGCCTTTTATTTGGTCATATTTAATGGCTTAGGAAATAATCATTAACATATATTTATCTTTCATGCAATTGCAAACTTTAGAATCATATAATGCATTCAAAAAGATGGCATCATGTTCATACTCTTGGTGACCATATCTAATGGTCACCCCCTTTCTCTCCTTGAGGATTTGAAGATAGTTTCTAATTTTTCCCTTAGGGTTCCATTATCTGAATTAGGCATTATTTAAATTATAATGGGATCGAACCTTCCCCACTTAATTGAAGTGTGCCCTCACTAAAAATTGGATTTGTTTGATGCTTAGTGGGGTATTGTAGTACCAAGCCTAATAATTGAGGACAAGATCCAAATATACATTATTGTGTAATTGGTGGGAAATCTCTTTCTCAACCTAAAAGAAATGCACATGAACTTCAATGTGTTTAGTTCTTTGGTGTTACACTAGATTTTTTATTAGAGCTATACAACTTTGGTTATCATAATGAAGGATGGTACTCTAAGAAACATCCAAATGAAGTCCTTCCAATAACCTTCATATCCACATGGCTTATTTAAAATCTTCCATAGTACTTATGTACTAAGATTCTATAGAAGAGAGAGAGATACAGTAGGTTACTTCTTGCTACTCTAAGTGATATCACCTGTACCAAACTTAAACACATATCCAGAAGTAGATTTATGAACAAAAGTATCACCATCATGGTCAGCATCACAATCACCGTATAATTTATCATTATCAATGGAAGAATAAAAAACCAAAATTAATTATTCTTTTGATATAATGAAGAATATATTTAGCTAATTTCCAATTATCCAAATAAAAATCCTGCATAAATCTAGAAGCAACACTAACAACATATGAAATATACATCCTAGTAATGGTTAGGTAAATCAAAATTCCAATAAGATGTCTATACAAAGTAGGGTTAGTTTTTTCATATGCAGGGTTAGAATCAAGTTTAATACAAACTTCAATAATAGTGGTAGATTTATAATAAAACATGTTAAACTTAACAAGAATATTATGTGCATATTGATATTGTGATACAACAATAGAATATTTATCTTAAAATATATCCATTCCTTAAAAAATGATACAAAATGCCTAAATAATTCATTTCAGATATATGACTTAGTTTATCCTTATATATATGAATTAAACTAGTTAGATCACCAGTAATCAATAAATCATCAACATATAATACAATTAGAATCAAATAACCATTTTTAACTTTAACAAAGAGATAATTATCTGAATAGCAATTAAAAAAAAATTAATTCTTTGAAAAAATAAGCGATCTTAAAATACTAAGCTCAAAGAGTTTGTTTTAGACCATACAAAGATTTCTTTAACTTTCATACATAATGTTCTCTATTAGGGTCAATAAAACTTTTAGGTTGAGTCATTTAGATTTCATCTTCTAAATCACCATTTAGAAATGCATTCTTGACATCCATTTTATGGATAATCCAACCATTTCAAGCTACAAGAGCAATAAGAAGTTTAAAAGCACTCATTTTTTATATAAGAGAAAAGGTTTCAACATAATCAATCCTAATTTTTTGAGTAAACCTCTAAGCAACTAATCTAGCTTTAAACTTGTCAATTTTACCAATTGAAATACATTAAATCTTATAAAGCCACCTATGACAAATAATATGTCTTTTAGGTGGAGGGACAAGATCCCAAGTCTAATTTTTAATTAACGCATTATATTTAACTTGTATAACAATATTCCATGTATCATCTTGAGTGGCTTCCTCAAATGATTGAGGTTCACATTCATACATAGTCATTAATGCATGATAAAAATGTTGACTTCTATTTAATTTATTAAGGTTATCAACATTAGAAGATTGAATTAGGGATTATGCCCATTTAAGTATTTTAGTTTGAATTTGAAACTTAGGGGTTTCCATAGACTCTAAATTATCTATACCTAGATCAACTTCCTCAAGGGCATCTATTTCATCACAAGGAGAAACATGAGAGTCAGATTCATCAATAGAAAAACATTGAAGAGGGATCATAAAAGGATTTTTTGAGAATAATAAAATTCATATTTTTAATGATTCGATGTTTAGAATGAGCATACACTCTTACACTAGTTGTCTTTCCTCTATATCCTATAAAAATGCAAGAATATGAAGTAGGTTCAAGCTTCTTCCTCTTAACTTTAGGGACAAACATAGAAGCAAGACTACCAAAAATCCTAGGATGAGCCACACTAGGTTTCTTTTTAATCCACATTTGTAAAGGGGTAGAAAGATGCAAAGCATTGGTAGAGACTCTATTCAAAATATGAATAATAGTGTTTATAGCTTTGACACATAATAATTGAAGAACATTTGCAGATTGTAACATTGTTCTAGCCATTTCTATGATGGTATAATTTTTTATTTTAGCAATATCATTTTGCTGAGAAGAATAGGGATTTGTTAGTTCCCTTTAAATACCATAATTATTACAAAAAGAATCAAACTCTTTACTAACATATTCAACATTATTATCATTTTTTAATCTCTTAATATAAAAATTAGATGTATTTTAAACACTAGTTTTAAATTCTTTGAATTTAGATAACACATCAAATTTATTTTTAATGAAAAAAGACTAGATCATTATAGTGTAATCATCTAAAATTTACAAAATACAAAGAACCATTAAGAGATACAACTTCAAGAGGTCCTACAACATCACTATGAAGCAATTATAAAGGACTTGAAGAATTTGCATCATGATTATTATGAAAGGGTTTAGTATGTTTCTTACTATGGAAGCAACCCTTCTAAGTTTCATGATGAGAAGGGATAAAAGGAAGTCCAACAACAAGATTATTTGCATACATATTGTATGCAATCAGAAATGCATCATGTCTATAAATCAATACTAATTCAAAGAATATAGATCATACTTACATTTTTTATTGGGGATACATTAGATAATTTAAAACATGACCACTATGGGAATCTACTATACCCAATTAGGGGATCTTTTATCATAATCAACCACACTAGGGAGGGTTTCAAAGCCTCCAGTCAAGCATAATCATGCAATAAATATTGACCAAATTTGAATTTTAGTCAAATTGGGTCAACCCTTACATATTTAAACTTTTCAAAGGTTCTCATATGTCTAATAGGGTCACATGTGTGTCTTAACATCTCACCTATCCTTGTTTTAACCTTGATCTAAGCCTATCTTCCTTATACTTGTCTAGTCAATCAAAGTCAACTCTAGTCAACTTTAGTCAAACATGGTTAAAGACTCTAATTATTTTATAAATGTCCTAATAGGGTCATTTAAATTTTTTAAGGTGTTCCTAAGTCATAAATTAGTCCTTTGTCATGTTTCATATGCTAAAAGTGTCTTTTGGTCATATTTTTGGCTCATTAAATGACTTGTACAGACTTTTTCTAAGAAGAAATTTATCACCAAGTATGATTCTAACATGGATGAGATCAGAAATAGTTATAGGTATAAAATAAGTAGTTTCGTGCACAAAAATAGGAGAATTTCCTTAAAATAGGCTCGTAATGGCACTTATACAGACTTGGAAAGTCTATCTTCTAGTGAAAATATGAGTTAAGTGTATTTTGATATCCCTCAAGTATTCTCTATGATTTGTGTGTAGATATTAAGTTAGAAATATCAAATTTTTATTTTGTTCCTTTCTTGCCTTCACAAGCCAAGAAGAGCCAACTTTGAATGCTTGGTATAATTCGTACATATGGAGTTGGGAGGAGCACTCTTGGGAGTTGAGAGGCATCTTAGTCAGCTTCAAATCAATTTAAATAATTTTTATTTTTATGGTTCCTCGTTTATGAATCATTGTTAAGAAGATAGGTAGTTTTTTATGCTCTTACATCCATGAGGGGTCCTTGTTTGAGCTTGTTTCTAAAAAATTATTTTGGATTGATATTTTAGGTTATTTCATATGTTTTATAGGGCCTCTCCATAGGTTTATCCATCATAATATAAACATTAGTGTTCTCAAATACCTAAGAGAGCCTCTTCTAGGCTTGTTTGTGCTTGCAAACTGGTTTATTTTACAACTATAGGTGTCTTCAGGATTGGGTGAAGATGTTTTGATGTTGTTTTAAGATGTTTATTGATAAAGGTCATATGTTTGAGTATGGAAAATTAATGTTAATGGTTTGGAGGCCTTTTCCATTACATATTCTTACTCCTTCAATGTCTCTACTTGCATAACATAGCTCAAAACACTCACCTATAGGCCCTGATGACATCATGCTAATGTTTAAAGAGATGTACTTATAATCCAATTGATTAAAATTATCTAAGATGAATTAAAATGCCTAAGAGAGCCTCTCATAGTATTTTTTTGGTTTCATATCACCCTTAATACCTTACACTCAGAAGTATACACATACAGGTGTCATTTGTAGAGTTTTAGAGGTGTTTTAAAGAGGGGTGGTTGACAGGTCTTAATATTCATGAAGAGCGTGAGGTTGTATGTTAGCATATAAGTATGTTTAAGACCCTTTGTAGCCCACTAGGTTTTGAGAAACTTTGCCAAATAAAATAGCTTTATTTTGGGAACTTTTCCCTAAATTGAGAAAATAGAGAGTTCCTCCTTTTTTTTGATTTGATTTAGAAATTCAAGAGGAGGTTTGAAGAAAGATAGTTGTGAGAATTTAATAGTTCTACCATGGGGATAATTACTTAAAAGAGAAGGATAATGGAAAAATAAAGGAACCTAGTGTTTGAGGTTCCCAAAACATGTTTCTCACACACTAAAGTTGCTTGGTGCTCTCTACAATCCTTAGTTTTCCAAGTGGTTTTTATACCCAAAGATCACAATGTGAGCTTACAATCTACACTAGGTAATTATATGTTTTAAGAGAATTAAAATGTCTCAAGGAATTGTTTTATATGACTCTATGAGTACGTATCCACTCCCAAGTACACCTATAGGTGCACTTAGGCCTAGAAAATGGCCATCTATAGGTTTGTTTGGAAAACACTTACAGTTTACAAGAAACCTATAACATGGAGAGTTCAACGAAGTATCCCACACATCATGGATGCATTAAATTACTTAATTTAATACCCTAATATTCATGGTATAGGTATTATAAGGAAAAAATGCACCTATAAGCCTCCTTCAAGCATAAATTGGACACTTGTAACCAGTCAGACTAGTGAGTTAATTTGGATGTTTGGGTGATGTTTTAAGGGAATTAAAAGATGATTAAAGGGATGAAAAAGGTGCACCATTATCTTAATAAAATTATATGAGGTTAAACATATTGTTCATGAGATTAAAATATGCAAAGCAAACTATGGAGGACCCTAGTTTTGTAAAGGATATAGTGACTATAAGTAGATAGTCAATAGAGGTCATATGCATGAATAAGGTTTTAGACCTCAAAAAAGGAGAAAATTATTATAAAAATATCCTTATTATCTTATAATCTGAAATTAATCCTCAATAAATTCATTATCAACCTTAGTTTAAAAATAATAACCTACAATAGAGGTCAATAAGTAGTGTCTTAGTCATAAGGGGAAAAGATACAGTCATGAGACCAAAGGGTATGTAGTGAGAATATGGGAGTTGAAGTGGGTATCACAAGTCAAAAATATTTAACATGATCATAGGTATCTAATTATTTACTCACATTATTATATCAAGAAAACAAAGATCCTTCAATCACACAAAATACAGCCTACTTACAAAAACATCCTGCATAGTCTGCATATGTAGGGACCAATTCAAAATTTGAAGGTTTGGAGGGTCAAGTGACCAGACCAGGAACTCAATTTTGGTATGTAAAATCAATAAAAATTATATAAAACCCTAAAATACTATTTTTTATGAGAAGGTAGAGGAATTTACCCCTATTTTGTCTCAGACATGGGGTACTTTCCCCATGCCTAAAATTGGCAATTTTGAGGAAAAGATGTGAAGTGGTAAACCAAAAGCTATGTAAATCATGGGAAAATGTTTTTAAAGCTTAAACATACTTGTAAAAACATAAATGAAAATTCATATAGGTATTAAATCAAATAGGGTCCTCCATACCCCCAAACCTGTAAGCAAGGCCTAGTAGGCCTAATCTAGACCTAGTGCCTAAAAGTAGTCCTATCACTTTTTGGGATAAAATAGACATTGAGACCATGTGGAACATCTATATTGGGATTTTTTAGAGGTTTTTTAACCATCAATATGTAAATAATTCCATCAAGAGGCCGTTTCCTAGCTTGAAGGCATTTAAACCTTATAGAATGTATAGAAGAGACATGAGTGGCCAACTTAGGATGTTTGTATCTCCCATGATACTTTGCATGGAATCTCAAGATTTTTGGGGATGTTATATAATTTCCCTAAGAATCCTTTAGTGTAATTGGTTTATAAATCCAATGTGTAGTCTTTATGAACAAAGGCTAAGACCTGAAATGACTCTAAACCCTATCTAAGGAGCCAACTAGAAAGATGATGCAAATGGAGCATCTAAATGACACAAATTGGACATGAAAATAATTTGAGGTGATATATAAATATGTAGGTGTCCTCCTCATCCAACTAAGATGTACTACACTTATACAGATGGTATATAACAAAGCTTTCTTTGATAGATTTGTGTGTTTTATGGGTATGGAGAGGTTTCAAAGATGAAATCACCTTTAGGAGAGAGATTGAAATATTTTATATGTATCCATGATAATTTATTGAGATATCTAGTCTCCTAATTTTGTATGTTATCTTCCTCATCTCAGCCAGTCATAGTGAGCAAACAGTGATCACTTAGTGAAAAAGATGAAAGATCCAATTGGGAAGTATTTTAAGGCTTGATTGATGAACCTAATGACATGGACACTCTTGACATGTGTCATCCCTCTTTTTTCATGGATTGGGTTGAATAATTGGAAGAATTTTGAGTGCCAAGTGTGAGAGGTGCATGAGAGAGAGTTATTTGTAACTATTTGTGATGATTACTCATGGATAGGAGAATATGAATAATTTGAGACCACTTCAATGCATGTGAAGTATTTTTAGTAACCCTTCCTTTTAGATAAATCATCAGATCTGACCTTATTTAGTGGTGAGTTAGTTTAATAAAGGCAAATCATGAGAGCAATTTCATATGCATGAAGGAACATTTACACCACATATGAAGGAGTTAGATGAATTTGAGAGACATTTGTCCTTCTTTTCCTTATAAGACCTATCTCATTCTTGATTAAATGCCATTTTTACTCATTCTCCTTGCTTTAAAAGTGTCTTAGTGACTCTTGAACTTCACCTTCTCTCTCTTCTCTCATAATTCCTATATATACTAGCTTTTTTGGTTGTTGTACAGATCTCTCCACCTAAGTATGAAAAACCCCTACTCAATTTTTGCCTTGAAATAATAAATAATCTGATTTTTACCTCATTCATGATTTCATTAAGTGAATTTTATGGTTTTTGGTATTGTACAAGTGTATTTTGCTTACCTTGACATGTTATCCTTCTTAGTGCCTTGTGTAGTTTGAAATCTCTCTTTTTTAGGTCAGCAAGAAGTGTCTAATATAGATTGTAGGTATAGTGAGTATCTTATTCATTAGTGTTTTTATAACACCTATTTTCTAATTCCTCCTAGCCTATACTCTCTTCAAGACCCCATGCTTGAAACATTGATGTAGAAGAAGAGATTTCAGTTTGATGGATGAAGTGTATGTGTAGTTTTCCTTTTGGTTCTAAGTGCATTGCAAGTGGTGTGAGTAGACCATATATTTGGTACATCACCTCCTTATCTAGGTTTATTTTAGGCTTCTTAGCCCTTTTCCTCATAAATTAAAGTGTGGTTGTGATGTGTGGAAGTGGTACATCAAGGGGACTATCCCTAATCTAGAGACTCACCTCAAATTTAGGTCACCCATAGCCTTGAGGTGTTTCCATTATGCCACTTTAATGAGGAGAGACTTGTCATATCCTCAATGGGTACAAGTTAAAGTTAAAATATTTTTTGGCATGCCTAGTGGGACTCTTACTCCAAGATTTTGAGGAGTTTTAGTGTTCTCCTCAAGATATCAACCTTTGGAGGTATTTCTACTAAGCACCAATGGTGACTCCAAGCATAAATCTACTGGTCAAGTAGTCCAATTACTCTATTTGATGTTGTTTATTTTCTATACACTTCTCATGAATAATTCATGGCTAATATTGAGTTTGAGTTTTGTCTTACATAAGTTGGTGAAACATATCCATCTTGTCCCATTCCCTACCAATGTGAACAAAACCTTGGTCAATCTTGTCATGATCCCTATCAATCCTATGTTGCCTATAATCATCCTTATCAAGCTTGTGCTTCACTTATTCTACCTATTTCCTCTCCAATTAATTCCATTACAAGTTTAAATAAGACTCTCATTGGCTATAAAGACTATATGTTAGACATTAATATTAGAAGTGGTTGTGGTCAAGTCATCCCTAGTGTTTGTATCAAGAGTGTGAAAGATGCTTTAGAGAAATTCAAGAGATAATGGATGCCCATTGATAGATATAATTTTAAAGTCCTTAATAATTAAATGCTTAATATTTGTGATCTAATTTTCCACATAGAGGAGAGGTTGAGATTTCATGAACCAGATCAGTCTTGTCAACTTCAATACACCCCAAATCAACCTTCATGTCTGTCAAATATAACCATTCAAAATGATAATCCAATCATGATTTAAAATTCCCTAAGTCCTGCATGCATTCCCCAAAGTTTTTATTCTTATAAGGCCATCCAAGAGAGTAGAAAAAATAAGAGGGACACCATTGTTGAGTAATTTGATCCATCTCACAACTTGATTTGAGAAGATTTTGAGAGAATAAGGTTAATGTTGGAGGCCCATCTTGACAAGGAGATTGAGTTGGCAACCAACATTTGACATAATCCATCATGGTATCAAAAATTATGTTTCTAAGTGTGACATTCCTTCATTTTCATCTCAACCCCATGAAGAACTCTCTAAGCCTAGTTTCCCAAGATGGAAAGAAGTAATGGTAACTTGTGGAAAAAAGAAAAAAGGAATGTTTAAGTGGAGAAGTACGAAGTGGAGAGAAAGTTGAACCTACTCAACTCCTTCCCACCCCTCCTCAAGAAGCCTTTTACCCTTCATCTCAACTCTCTTTTACTTCCTTTCCTAATGAAGATCCTATATTTCCCCCAAGAGAATCTATTTCAAGATAATCTTTCCAAACAAATTGAGGAATTAAAACTCAAAATGAAGGAGTTCTCATCTATCCAATAGAAGCTTGAAGTAAATGAAGCCATTTAACCCATCTTTTGACCTCCTACAACTAATCCATTCTACCCTTCTAATGGTGAGGAATACATTGCTCCTTGGAAGCCTTCTTGGGCTAAAGTTCTTGGTTTTGAGATGCCTAGTATTGACACCATTAAGAGGGAGAAGGAGATGGAAGTTTTAGATTGGGTTAAGGATGAAGAGGAGTTGACTTATTTTGAGGAAACATCAGATTGTGATGATAATGAAGATGACATTCCTTGTATTAAAGAAGAAACTTTGCAAGAGGTTATTTTGGATTCCAAAGAAGAAGAGGAAGAAGTTTCTCTTATTGTTCCCCTTCATGATGTTGATCAAAAAAAGGATGATGACTTGTGACAGAGATTTGAAGACATTTGTAATGAAGTTGAAAGCCTCAAGGGGCCTATAATTCCTTTGGAGCTAACTACAAGAACTGGTAAGCAAGATGACATGTTTCAAGAAGAAGACATGTGGCATACTTATATTCAAATCTTCAAAGAATATGAAGATAGTAAGAAGGCAATACTTCTAAGAAAATAATCCCAAGATATCGAGGAGTAAGTAGGTGTTGAGAGGTATCACCTTCAAGAGAGTCTAAATCATGATGGAGTAATCTATTATGACTATGAGTCTTTTGAAAATGGTTTGAAGATTCATTCTAGAACCACATGTGAAGCTTATCCCACAAACATCAAGAAGGAGTTTGAATAAGAAACACTCCTAGAATGCCATGATACAAGACTTCTTGAAGGGTTTAAATAGGTTGTAACAAAAGAGAAGAGCAATAAAACCTTTCAAGAAGACATAGACTTTCAAGAAGTTGTTCCATTCATGGATATGCAAATCTACCATAATGAGAAAAAGGAACAGAAGTATGAGGTACCTTTCCAAGGTCAAAAAGAGTTCATCTACCATGGAAACTTGTTTGAGATGACTCCATCAAAGGACATGCCAAGCCAAAGAATAAGAAATAAGCATGAGTCATCTAGTACTACATCCAAAAGGAAGCATGCTTGGCACCCTCATTTATCTCATGAAGAAGGAGATTCAAGATACTTTCTTTTTGATCTAGGAAGGGAGGTATGCTTGGTTATATGTACATAATTAATTTGCTTTCTATTGTGTCTTGTTTTATCTAAGTCCTTAGTAGCACAAGTGTGCCTTTACTTTATGTGTTTGCTTGGTCTTGGTGTGTGTTGACTTTCCTTTGTGTGTTTTAAAGTAAATAAGTTGTCTTTTTAGTCAAGTAAAGGTCTGATCCTACTATTTTTAGAGTGAATTTGACTCTTTTCCCAATGGATAGGATAAGGCTACTGATCCTTAACATAGGCAATCATGTTACCCCTAAGAATTACCAAAAGTGTTGACCAAAATTGAATTTTAGTTAAATTGGGTCAATCCATACATATTTAAACTTTTCAAAGGTTTTTATATGTCTAATAGGGTCTCATGTGTGTCTAAACATCTCACCTATCCTTGCTTTAACCTTGGTGTAATCCTATCTTCTTTGTACTTGTCTAGTCAACCAAAGTCAACTCTAGTCATGCATGGTCAAAGACCCAAATTATTTTATAAATGTCCTAATAGGGTCATTAAAATTTTTTAAGGTGTTCCCAATTCATATATTAGTCCTTTGTCATGTTTCATATGGAAAAAGTGTCTTTTAGTCACATTTTTGGCTCATTAAATGACTTGTCTGGACTTTTCCAAGGAAGCAATTTGTGACTAAGTATGATTATAATGTGCATGAGGTTAGAACTTGTTATTAACTATTAAAAGTCAAAAAATAAGAAGTTTCATCCACAAAAATAGGAGAATCTCCAACAAATAGTCTCTTAATGGCACTTTTACAGACTTGGAAAGTCTATATTTAGGTAAAAACATGAGTTAAGTGTCTTTAGAGCTCCATAAAGTCTTATTTATTCTTTTTTTGTAGATATTAAGTTATAAAGATTAAATTTTTCTTCTACTCCTTTTTTGCCTTCACAAACCAAGAAGAGCCAACTTTGATTACTTGGTACAGTCCATACAGATCGAGTTGGGAGGAGTGTTGTTGGGAGTTGAGAGGGGTCAAGTCAACTTCAAATCCATAGAAATAAGTTTGTGTTTCATGGCTCCTCCTTTACAAATCATTGTTAAGAATCCAAGCATCTTTTTATGCTCTTACATCCATGAGGGGTACCTATTTGAGCTTATTTCTAAATATTTTATTTTGGTTTGATAGTTTGGGTAGTTTAATGTGTTTTCCAAGGACTCTCCATATGCTTCTCCATCATAATATTAACATGAGCATTCTCAAATGCCTAAGATATCCTCTTTTAGGCTTATTTGTGCTTACAAACTAGTTCCTTTTACACCTATAGGTGTATTTAGGATTAGGAGAAGATGTTTTGATGTTGTTTCAAGATGTTTCTTGATAAAGGTCATATGTTTTAGTATGGAAAACACATTTTAGTGGTTTAGATGCCTTTTCTCTTGTATATTCTTGCTCCTTATATGTCTTTACCTGCATAACAAAACTCAAGACACTCACCTATAGGCCTTGATGATGTCATGATGATGTTTGGATAGATGTACTTGTACTCCAATTGATTAACATTATCTAAGATGAATTAACATGCCTAAGAGATCCTTTCCTAGGCTTTTTTTGGTTGCATATCACCCTCACTGCCTTACACTCAAAAGTATACACCTACAGGTGTCATTTACAGAGTTTTAGAGGTGTTTTACGAAGGGATGGTTGATAGGTCTTGATCTTCATGAAGAGTGTGAGGTTGTATGTTAGCATATAAGCATGTTTAATACCCTTGGTATCCCACTAGGTGTTGAGAAACCTTTCTAAATAAAAGATCCTAAGTTTGGAAACTTTTCCTTGAATTGAGAAAATAGAGAGCTCCTCCCTTTTGTGATTTGATTTAGAAATTCAAGAGGAGGTCTGAAGAAATATAGTTATGAGCATTTTATATTCCTACCATGTGAATATTCAATTTCAAGAGAAGGAGAATGGAAAACTAAAGGAACCTAGTGTTTGAGGTTCCCAAAATATGTTTCTCACACACTAAAGTTATTCAGTGCTCTCTACAATTCTCAATTTTCTAAGTGGTTTTTATACCCAAAGATCACAATGTGAGCTTGAAATCTACACTAGGTAATTATATGTTTTAAGAGAACACATACTTATCAAGGACTTGTTTTAGATGACTCCATGATCAGGTAGCCACTCCCAAGTACACCTACAGGTGCACTCAAGCCTAGAAAATGGTCATCTATAGGTTCATTTGGAAAACACTTGTAGGTTACAAGAGACCTATTACATGGAGACTTCCAATAAGACTCCCACACATCATGGATGCATTAAATTACCTAATTTAAGACCATAATGTGCATTTTATATGTCTCAAAAGGACAAAATGCACCTACAGGCCTCCTTTAAGCATAAATTTGACACTTATAGCCAGGTAGACCAGTGAGTTAGTTTGGATGTTTAGGTGATGTTTTAATGGCATTAAAAGATGATTAAATGGATTAAATAGGTGAACCATGATCCTAATAAACTTATATAGGTTGAACATATTATCCTTGAGTTTAAAATAGGTAAAACAAACTATGGAGGACCCCTATTTTACAAAGGATACAGTGACTATAGGTAGACAGTCAAGAAAGGTCATATGCATGAATAAGGTTTAAAACCTAAAAAAGGAGACAATTGTTCTAAAAATTGCCTTATGATCTTATTATCTTCAAGGAATCCTCAAAAAATCCATTATCAACCTCAGTTGAAAAATAATAACCTATAATAGAGGTTAACAAGCAGTGTCTTGGTCATAAGGGGAAAAGATACAATCATGAGACCAAAGGTTATGAAGTGAGAACATGGGATTTTAAGTGGGTATAATAGGTAAAAAATATTCACCATGATCATATGGATATAATTATGTCCTCATAGTAGTATATCAATCAAACAAAGAGCCTTCAATCACACAAAATATAGCCTACTTGTAAAAAAAAATTGCACAGTCTGTATATATAGGGACCAATTTGAAACTTGAAGGTTTAGAGGGTCAAGTTACCAAAAAAAGAGATAAATTTTGGTATGAATCATAAATAAAAATTATAAAAAAACCTAAAATAATATTTTTTGATGAGAAGGTAGGGGAAGTGCCCCTTATTTTATCTCAGATAGGGGGCACTTTCCCTATGCCCAAAACTAGCAGTTTTGAGGAAAAGAGGTGAAGTGGTGAACCAGAAGCTATGTATATAATGGGATAAGGTTTTAAAAGTTTAAAAAAAATTTAATAAACATTAATTACACTTCAAAGAGGTAGGAAATAAAACAGGGTCCTCCATACCCCCAAACCTATAAGTAAGGCCTAGTAGGCCTAATCTAGACCTAGTGCCTAAAAGTAGTCCTATCACTTTTGGGGATAAAATATAAATTAATACCATATAAAACACATTAATAAGGAGATAACATAGGTTTTTTAACCATCATTATGTATATAAGTCCATCAATAGGCCATCTATTGGCTTGAAGGCACTCAGATCCTACAGAATGTATAGAAGAGACCCAAGTGACCAACTTAGGATGTTTGTATCTCCCATGATACTTTACATGGAGAATAAAGGTTTTTTGGGATGATATATAAGGTCCCTAAGAATCCTTAATTTCATTTTTTTATAACTCCAACATGTAGTCTTTGTGAATAAAGGCTAAGACCTGAAATGACTCTAAACACTCACAAAACCCTCTCAAAGGACCTGACTAGGAAGATATTACAAATGACAGAATTTGGCCATGAAAATGATTGTAGGTGATAGAAAACTATTCAAGTCTCCTCCCCATCCAATTTATATGTACTACACTTGTACAGATGGTGTACAATAGAGCTTTCTTTGACATATTTGTGTGTTTTATAGGTATGAAGAGGTTTCAAAAGATGTAATCACCTTTAGGAGAGAGATTGAAAATTTTTATATGTATCCATGATAATTTATTGAGATATATAGTCTCCTAAGTGTGTATGCTATCTTCCTCATCTTATCCAGTCATAGTGAGCAAACAATGATCACTTAGTGAAAAAGATGAAAGCTCTAATTGGGAATTCTTTTTAGGCTTGATTGATGAACATAATGACATGGAAATTCTTGAAATGTGTCATAACTCATTTTTCATGGATTGGGTTGAAGAATTGGAAGCATTTTGAGTGATAAGTGTGAGAGGTGCATGAGAGAGAGTTATTTGTAATTATTTGGGATGATTGCTCATGGCTAAGGGAATATAAATGATTTGAGATCATTCTAATGAATGTGAAGGCTTTTAGTAACCCATAACCCTAAAATAAATCATTATACTTGACCTTATTTAGTGGTGAGGTAGTCTAATGAAGGAAAATCATGAGGATAGTTTCATATGCATGAGAGAGCATCTATGCCACATATGGAGGAGTTGGATGATTTTGAGAGATATTTGTCCTTGCTTTCCTTATAGGACCTATCTCATTATTGATTACATGTTATTTTAACTCATTCTCCTTGCTTTAAAAGTGTCTCAGTGACTCTGTAACTTTACCTTCCCTCTCTTCTCTCACAATTCTTATATATACTAGCTTTTTTGGTTGTTGTACATATCTCTCCACCTGAGTATGGTGAATCCCTACTCAATTGTTTCCTTGAACTAATAAATAAGTTAATTTTTACCTCATTTATTATTTAATTAATTTAATGTCATGGTTATTGGTCTTGTACAAGTGTATTTTTCTTACCTTGACATGTTATCCTTCATAGTGCCTTGTGTAGTTTGAAAGCTCTTTTTTGCAAGTCAACAAGATGTGTCTAATATGGATTGAAAGTATAGTGAGTAGCTTATTATTTAGCTTTTATAGAAGACCTATTTTATAATTCCTCCTAACCTTGACTCTCTTCAAGACCCCATGCTTGAAACATTGATGTAGAAAAAGAGATTTTAGTTTGATGGATGAAGTGTATGTGTAGTTTTCCTTTTGATTCCAAGTAAATTACAAGCGTGTGAGTAGACCATATATTTGGTGCATCAAATCCTTATATAGGTTTATTTTATTCTTCTTAATCCTTTTCCTCATAAATTAAAGTGTTGTTGTGGTGTGTGGAAGTGGTACATCAAGGGAACTAGCCCTAATCTAGAGACTCACCTCAAATTTGGGCCACCCATAGCCATAAGGTGTTTCTATTTTGCCACTTGAATGAGGAGAGACTTGTCATATCTTCAAGGGGTGAAAGTTCAAGTGACAAAAATAATCATAACTAAGCCATATGTTTTCATATCTCACTAAACTAATAATAAGTAAAGTAAAAAAAATCTAATCTAGTGCTCACCAAAGCTTGTGGCACAATATGGGGGGTTAATAAACAAACAAACATGCATAGGATAATCTTAATTACACTATGTATGAGTAAGACCCTAATGCATGAAGAAGAAGATGAATATTATACTAATCCAATACTTATGTTACTTCTATCTATTAAAGAGAGGAGTAAAGTTAGATAATACTTACATGAAAGATGAACCCATCAAGACTCAATCTCTCCCTTGGCAAAATGGGGCTTTGCAAGAGGTTGTTTTGGTTTTTAAGAATCACTTAGAAAGGCCAAATAATCTAAGACTTATCCATAAGACTAGATTCTCAAAGTAGAAACCCTAAGCTAAGATTCCTCAAATAGAATGGTGGAAGCAAATTGTAAAGAAGCACAAGTGAATAATAACTCTTATTCATTGGTAAATAATTATGAAATGAAATTATATATATATGAAGATTTAACCCTAAGCCCTTTTGAAATTTTCAACTGATAGGGTTGACCCAGTTACCCTATTATAATTATGGATTAAAAATTACTAGATCATAGGCTAGGTCAGACAAGAGCCAGCCTAGACCCTAAATGAATTTTACCTAAAATAGTACAAGGTTGACCTAGTTGACCTAATACAACAAACTATTAAAAGGGGCTTAAGGTGAGGAAAAGAGGGATGGAAAGTGATAAAAGACTATAAGAGTATGTGAAAGAGGAGTAATAGCTTAGGATAATGATTTTAGGAGCTGGTTGGATTACTAATAAGTGGTAATAAGGGACAACAATCCTATGAAACACCAATTTTCTGCCCACCCCTTTCTCGGTGCACCCTTTAAGGTGTGCACTATGAGAGATTGATTCTCAATGGGTTATTACAAGATTGAAAAAGGTTGAAAATATTATGTGTATATACATATCATGTAAATTTATGAAATTAACATATCTTAATCTTTCATGCCATAATAGAGATTCATTATTACTCTACGATGAAAGAAAATATGTAAAAGGAGAAAAGATATATAAACCATTCCTTTGAACACCTTCAACAATAAAGGAACCAGAATGATTTCTGATAGACCAACTATATTTAAGTAATGTTATGATGAAATTATCATTTGTAAATTGATAAAAAGATAGCAAATTCTTTTTAAGCTTAGGTACGTAGAAAACATCATTAATAACAACATTTGAAATTTTTGTTTTTTCCTATTTAGTTACTTATAAGAAAGAATTTTCTAAGTAAATTATTTCAAAGATATCTCTAGAATCACATAAAATATCAGATAAGCATGTATATGGTGTGATTCAATGCTATCTAAAATCCATTCATTTTCATTTGAAGCACATAAAATAGCATATAAAGCAATAACATTTGAATCCTAGTTGTTATTTTGATTAGGGTTTTAATTCTTCTACTTGTTTTGATTAGATTTCTTCCCTTTGTTATTTTTATAATTTTGTTTGTTATTTATATCCTTATTTTTATAACATGTTTCCCTTCTATGAAAAATTTTATCACACAAATTATAATTTCCATTAAACTTAGGTGTATCATTATTATTACCAGATTTTTTATTCTCATATTTGCCTTTAGTAGAATTAGGGTTAGATTTCTAGCTTTTGGTGTTATCAATAACATTATTTAAAGTGAGAAGTGCCTGAGTGGCATTCTCTTTACAATAAAAATTGGTCATAAGTTACTCTTATTGAATTAAGAGAGTAAACAAAGTGGTAAGATTAGGGATATCTTACTCAGTTTGATACTTATAATTCAGAATTGAAATAAAATTTCTAAACTTTTCATGAATATTTAACCAAATGATAAAATAAATTAATTGATATTGAATCAAATTATAATTACATCCATCTAACTAAGCTTTAATGTTTTTAATTTTAGTAATAAAATTAACAACTTTTTCATTACCCTTCATAGGTGTAGTTAGCAATTCAAAGATTTTATTAATGATATTTGAAAGGTGAGAGGCTTCATGCATAAACTCAAGGAGTTTCCAAGAATCACTAGAAGACTCCTGATTACCAATGTGAAGAATGAATTTATCATTAACACTGCAAGATAATGGACATAGGTTCTTGTGATTTTTGTTGAAATGCATTAGTAAGCTCAAGGGTTACATGTTATTTATAAGGGAATTTTTCAATCTTGATGACAATATTCCATAATTTTTTGGCCATAAATTTAGCTTTAACATGAATTTTTCATATATTATAGTTATTTCCATTAAGCATTTGAGATTTATCTAAGCAAAAATGGGGCAAAGCCATAAATTCCCTTTAAAGAAGACAGTAAATAAATGCTTAAAAATAAACTATTTAAATGATTTTTTGAACTATTTTCAAAATAAAGTGAATTGGACATGCAACTATACTTAATTACAAAATTTATATGCCAAACCAAAAAAATGAATTAAATTTGTATTAATATAGGTGTTAAAAGAATCGCACTCCAAATGACCACTTAAACACTATTATTAAAAAAGATATAATAATAATAATAATAATAATAATAATAATAATAATAATAATAAATGGATCACTCAAATGCGTCCAAAATGTGCCAAAACTTAAAGATTGACTGGTGACACGGCTATGCTTGCCTAGATTTAGGTTTGGTCAAAAATTAAAGCAAAGTTGATAGGTTAACACATGTTTTTGAATGCATGAGACTTAACACACACACCAAATGAAATTCAATTTAAATGAAATGAAATTCAAAAATAAAATAAATAAACAAAATTTAGGTGAGATTTCAACTCAAGACCTCCCCTTCACAAGTTTTAAGCAAAATATACTTTCACTAACCCTTCTATGAATTTATTTTAACAATTTACATGTAGGAATACATAATTAAATGATTTTAATTTGAAAATGAATTAAAATAAATAAAAATCAAATAAATGAATATGTACGGCATGTGATTTCATGGAGTGAATTGATTAACTTGATTATTCATTTTAGGATTAAAACTTGGTCATATAAAGGTGGGACCAGGTTTTTGATTATGTGGAAATCAAAAAATTATTAAATAAAGTATTTTAAAAATAATTTTTATCAAACTATATATAACTTTTACTTACATGTAGCATATATGTGGCTAATAATGGCACTCCTATAGAATTTTAACAGCTCATTTCTCCTTCCACAGGGTTCAATTTGCCCTAAAACTTTTCCAAGCCTCCTAATTTTTCCAAATGAAACCAAAGAAACATTCAAAATCTCATCTTTGGCTCAGAATTTACCTGTAAAACTTTCTCTAGATATACATGGCACTCATGGGATAGAAAAAAACTTAAAATGGATATCTAGATCTCCTTAGACCTTGAGATTTTACACAGGGTCTTGATATTGCAAAATTAAGTTATTAAAACTTTTCAGGATAGGTTTCATGCCAAGAATCAATAGTTCTAATTTTTCCAAGTGTCCAAACCATACACCAATGCTCGGGTAGAGGAAATAAATTAAAAAATTGCCTAAGAAATCCTCAAGTGATCTCTAATATATAAATAGACTTGCCAATCATTCAAATTACCTCAAGCTCTGATACCATGAAAAAAATTGAATAAGTTTGTAATATTCAATTAATATACACAAAAGAACTAGAAGTGTAACTAATGAGAAAATCCACATGTCAATGTTGACACAAAGATTTAGATAGGAAAACTTTGAAAGGTAAAACACCCATAATAGTTGATATTCATATTATTGAGAAACATAGAACTTCAATACAATCCTTCTTTTCTCACTTCTCCTCTCCATAATAACCTTCACAAAACTCTTGAGTAAATTCCTATGATTATGAATACATAACCAATAGGGGTAAACCCTATTTTATAGTGAATTTTTGAAGGGAGATGACCATTGTGAATAACAGGTCCAACCATCCCGAAGAGTCATTAAATAAAATATTGGTAACTATTAAAGAATTATAATGATGTTATTTATTTTCATGAGGTTTCCACCTTGTGTTAATAAATAATATATTATTATTTAATAAATCACCTAATATAGACTAAGGTCTAAATAATCACCACTGAGTCATTATATACTATAACATAACCACCTTTTCTAGGATGTTGCATGTTAAAAATAGAAGGGGTGCCCTTGTTCTCTCAATTATAATTATGGTATAGTCTGGGTAGTACCAATAATCCCCCATTTTGGCTATGCTTCTTCTCAAATTATTAGATATAATGGAAATATAAGTTCCATGAATGGATTGGTATCCTTAAGGATAAGTTTCCTCCTAAATTCTTGTAATCTTATTCTTGAATCTATAGACAAATAGGAAAGAATAGCCATAGTTATCCATGGGCTCAATGGACCATCCCAATGACTGCATCAAATAGATATGACATCATATATAAAAAATTGTCAGTTAGCCTTTGTTCATGTTTGAATATTTATGTCTTCATTTTGAAACTTAAAATATCTCCTATGGCAATAATTTTGTCAAAAGTTAGGATAATGTCTAATAATGAGACCCATTTCACCTAGACATAAGTAATGCTATAAAATCCATACAATTTATTCTGAAGGGCCATGGATATTGTAATACTAGACCTAATTTTGATTATGTTTTTGGATGAAATGCCTCCCTTGGGGTTCAAACTCTAGCCCTTCACTAGCCACTATTTCAATTTCCCCTCCATAGTGTTATGCTTAAGCCATACATTAGCTAAGACTTGTTTATAGTCAACCTCAGGACCTAGAAGCCTAAATTACCTCTCAAATTTCCATCTAAAAACATATGAGATTGAATTTTTTCCTTTTATAATATGCATATAGTCCTCAGAGTAAGTACCATTAAAGAACAAATCATGAAGCAAATTGATACAGGGTTTACCTCTAGTTTCACAACCACTTAATGGAGCCTCAAGGTTTTAATTGGTAAAAAGTCATCAATGTACTACTTATCATCTTGGGATAGATGTTATTGTGAAGATTATAGTGTTATACTCCACTACATTCAAGATGGTTGAATAGTATGGAAACTTGAAATCCAAGGCACTTTTAATCAAATATAGTGGATGTGTATTCAGTGTTTCCAATAATGGAATATAAAGGAGCCTAGATACATGGTGGTATTATGGAATCCATTTCAATAATTTGGGACTATATGTTTCCTTTGCAAACTTTCTAAACACTCCTTTAGAATCATTGAAAAAAATTAGGGCTTTGATCACTGGAGAGCTCATAATTGTAATGTTCAATTAATGGTGAAGTGACTTGTATTTGCTTATATTTTACATATATTTCCAAATATTACACATTTCATTTTTTTCTCATTTAGATTTAAATCTTATAGTTAGCTTTGGCAAGTTTTTGTTTTCCAAATGGCAACATTTCAATGAGTAATGTGTGTTTAGTCATCCCTTTTAAGATAGGTGTTAGTCTCTCACTTACTGGCTTTCACTTAGCTATCAAACTTATTTGTGTACTCTAGCCATGCATCTATGTGACACATATCTATTTCCCATTCACCTAGGGTATTCAGACTTATGATCTCATTATATATCCTCCATGGCTATAAGTTAACGTAATTGAGCCATGTGGAGTGATCTTAGGGCTATGAGAACTTGGAAACTTGGGGCTATGTCTATTTAAACTTTAAACTATGTGCATCCTTTAGGATATCTTTGGATATTAAAATGTTGATGCATGGCATTATCTTAGAGCTCAAATACTCAAAGGCTTAATACCACAGGGCCATTAACTTGATTTTCCCCCTGACACTCTAGGTAAATGAAATTATACCAACTATCAAGTCCTTGGAACTTGTAACCTTAGAGTACTTATATTTCAGGGCCACATGGCCATTAGGCTTTGTTTTGACCTTCTAGGTTTTGGGTTCATATGATTTCACCATATGACATAATCTTGAAGCCTTGGAAACTCGGATGATTTACATTTTTTTGTAAAGTGAACTTTATCTCGATTAACATGGTCTTGCCATGTAGATAGCCCATTGTAACTCGATTGTCAATAAAGAACATAACTTTTGTTAAACTATATTATGTTCTAAGTAACACGATAGTGCCATATATCCTATAAATTTAAAATACTTAGGATTTTTTGTAAGGTCAAAGGACTCTTATTAACATGACCCTACCACTTATCCTAATCTTGGAGCTCAAAAATTTTATCAAACTTAATAAAGGTTAGGACCAAACATAGATAGTTTGTAAGAATTTAAGAATAGTCCTACAAACATGAAAATAAAATAAACACTAGTACATGGCCCATTAAATCCATTAGTCCATAAATAAAAGGCATAAAGTTAATTTTTGAGAAAAATCATGAAAGCCTAAGATTTGAAATGAATCATAATAAATGTCCAATCTTTGATTTTCTTAATTTTAGAATTTTGCAACTTTAGACTTTGAGGACAACCTTAGAATTATACATATTAAAATAATATCATGGATATCTAAGGCTTATAAGACCTTGAATAAGGATGTTCAAATAATAGTGGGTCCCTATTTGATTTCATAAAAAGGAGTGTGTGTGTGTGTGTGTGTTAGGGCACAATAGTTATGAGTGGATCTGCTATGTTTCCATATTTTTTTACAATTGTGATAGTGTTATGTTAGCCCCAAAATTCCATGAAGGTTCTTGAGGGTACTTATAAATTGCCACTCCATCATATATTTGATATTCTTAGGGTCTTTTTATAATCCTTCTTATGAAATAATATGACCCAATTACTCCACGTATTGGACTCCAAAAACACATTTGGAAGGTTTGGCATAAATATAATGTTCTTGTAAAACTAAGAATACCTTTTTCACATTATTCAAATGTTCTTCTCAATTTTTTTATATATTAAGATGCCATCAAAAAACACCAACATAAAATTCTTTACAAAGGCCTAAAACTAATACTCATCAACCTTTGAAATGTAGATGATGCATTTATGAGACAAAAGGCATGACCATAAACTCATAATAATCTTCATAAGTTTTAAAAGTTATTTTAGGGATATCCTCATATCTGATTAAAAATTAATGATACCCAAAATGAAGATCTAGTTTGGTAAAATAAACAACATCATATAATTCATTGAACAAATAATTAACTACTATAATGGGGAAGTTATCTTTGATGGTGTACTTGTTGATTTCTTTATAGTCTAGACACATCTTCAAAGTTTCATAATACTTACATGCCATGACCATTGAAGATGAATATTCACTTTGTATATGTCCAATAATACATGCCTCCAACATATTTTGTACCATCTTTTCAATTTCACTCTTTTAAGCATATGTATACCTATATGGTGTATTTTTGGTGATATACTAATTAGAATCAATCGTATGGCATGATCATGTTCTCTTCTTTATGGTAGTCCTTTTGGAATGGCACCAAAAATAGTTGGGTGATCATCAATAATCATCTATAAATCATAATGTGTAAACACCAGTGGTTGGTTCAAATTCTATGGAAAATAATCACACTATAAATCCTTCATCCCCCTTTTTAATAATTTATATCATCTTATGTGAATTGATCAATTATGGATATTTTTCCTATAATCCACATCGTTCAAATGTCCTACCTTCATAATTGAAGTGCATGAATAGTTCCTATAAATTCATCTCTATTGTTCCCAAATTTGTAAGCCATTGTAGTCCCAAAACAATGTCAGCCCCACCCATGAGAATAACAAATATAGGAGAATTGAGCATGTGGTCTTCCATAGTAAACTTAATAATATTGAATTTTTTTGAATAATTGATTATTCCACCATCATGACCTAAATTTATGGAGCTAAGTATATGAAATAGTTCAAATGAGTATCCAACTTATTATTGATGAAGTTGTGTGTACTCCCTAAGTTAATCAACACTAGAACCTTATTCCTCTTAAGGAAACCCACCACCTTAAGAGTTTTAGGAGTACTAATACCCAAAAGTGCACAACAAGAGATAGTAAGGTGATAATCTTTAGATTTTTCCTTTGGATCTTCCATACTCTCACCTAAGGCCTCATCTTCTTCTTCTTCTTCATTGGTGCCTTTAATGTAGAACAAACTTATTTTCATCACATTTATGTTCTTTTCTCCACTCTCTATCACAACTAAAACACAACCCTTTTTCATGCTTCTCTTTGATTTATTGAGGGGTCAATATTATAGGCTGAAGAAATGAGGGTGTTATGGTATTATATTCATGTCAATTGGTGAAAGCCCTTCATTTGACTGGATATTTTTCTTCTATCATGCATGTTAATGGTATGGATTTAAATATTGACATTAGATTGAACATGTGAACCTCAAGTTGGATGTTATCCTTAAACCCACCGAAAAATAGGTTAGCCATGTTATCCTCATTGATGTCATCCATGCATAAGGATAGATTTTGTAATTGTTTGATATAATCCTTAATATTTGTTGTTTGTCTTAAATTTACCAATTGACTGAAGTAGTTTTCTTAGACATTTTTTTGATAATGAATCTTTAGCTCCTTAGTAAACATCATCCAGGTAATAGGAATGCCCTTATTTTTATTTTAAGCACACAACCATCTATACCAAATGAATTTTTCAGGTTATAGATGTAGGTATTCCATGACCAAATTTTTCACACCTAGGGTATGATGTAGATCAAATAGATTTTTGAATTGATTGATCCAAGTGAGTGGATATTTGCCATCAATCTTTCATATTTCCACATTTGGCATCATTTTCTTCGAACTAATATTGAATTTATGATTATTTTGATTGGGAGAACCTAAACAAAGTGGTGGGGGATTATTTTGTGAAATATAATTTGTAAGAGTGGTCAAATTCCAACCCATAGTTTTCAATTTATTCTTCATAAAATTGATGTCCCCTTTTACAACATTGAGATCATCTTTCCTCACCATGATTTGTATATCTAATTGTATTTGGTGAACCACCTTATAAATAGAAAGATTTAAATTTATGGATTCAATGTTATCCTTGTGAGTATTTTTAAGAGTATCTTATCCTTCTCATGATTTTGAGTGTTAGGACTAGCCATACACAAAGCCTAGTGTGGAGGGTTTTAGTCTCAAAAAAAGTGTATTGAGAAATTATACCATTTTGATTGTCTCACCAAGATGAATCCAATGAATACTAATTTTCACAAGGGTGCAAAAAATTTCTAGATTTTTTTTTCAAAAAGGACTTTAAACAATACTGTAGTGATGAAAAAAATAAATTATTCTTAAATTGCAAGATATCTTTTTTCAATCCTTCAAATTTCAAGATAACCGCAACACTAGATCCAATAAATAACACTACAAAAACTTTCCCAAATGGACATTCTAATACCACTTGTAATAAAATTACTTAGATGTTTCATAATAATGGAATAATATATTTCAAATTAAGAACATAATAATTAGGTCCATAACAAAAATTAATGAAAGAGAAAAATACTTGATAAGTATGTTTAAGCAATTTTAAGAGAAACCTACACAACAATGTAATAAGAACATAATTTACTATATGATTATCAAAGACTAATAAATACCTCCTATATATACTCTACTTATCCATGGTCATTCCTTAGGCTGACCTTACTAAGAACATAGAGAAATGTAATAAGATAATATGAAGGGTATGTAATCGACAAATTGGCCACACATATCTCTAGACACATTATAGGTTAAAGGATTAGCACATAATTACTATCATATTAATCACAATCACTCTATTTTACATCATTATGAAAAGACATGACATTCATATAAGTATTTGTAACATATTGGAAAAGTATATCTAAAGGGTGATTTAATATAATCACATTAGAGTTTTAAAAAAGTATGCAAGAAAATTAATATAGGGTTTGGAATGTAACACACAAAAGTTAGGATTAATTATTTCACACAAATATAATAAGCCCTAAAATGATTATATTTACCTCAATAAAATCAAGATCTAACCCAAATAGGTGTAAGAGAGGTTGGGTTCACAAAATTGCATTATGGATAAATGAACATAGGATATTTTATATCACAATGTAACATATCTACATGTTAGAGAATTAACCTTGTTTGGGTCCTTCCTATAATTATTTAGGCTTATCCCAAGTCTTATTTATGTGTGCATTTATTTTACTTATAAATATATTTTATCCTAGCTTTTTGAGGCATCACTCACCTCTCTAGTCTACTTGTTGGATTTTGAATTACTTGCATGTAACTCCCCTCCCCCACATGGCACACACATCATCCTTACTTGTAAGAGGATTAAGAAAATTTGGTACACATGTTGAAGTTTTCACATTTAACTCTTTATTCCTCCTATATATATTTATTGAGATCTTCTTCTCCTCTCTTCAAGCCTCTTTTGGTAGTTATAAAATCTTGTTTTTGATCTTGTTCTTGCATCCTTGAGATGTTATTTTATCTTAAATCCATTATTTCTCTCTCACTCTTATCATATTATTTCTATGCTCTTAGATATTCTTTGTGTAATACTTCTAATAAATTGTGGGGGGGGGTTTATCAATAGTTTCCCCATTTTTCAAATCTCTTATCTCACATTTTGTGTGATTGATTCACTCTTGAGGTAAAAATTTTAATTTATGGATTCTTTTAATGAATTCAATGTTATTTCCTTTTTGATATAGGTAAAAAATATAATATGGTATCATAGATTTGATAATTTTAACATTGATCTTGAGTGTTATGTAGGCCCTTCTTGGAGGAATATCATATTTTTTTTCCAAATCCACCTCTTCTTAGCATAATGCTTTTTAGTTTTTTTTTCAACTAACCTCTTTTTGCAGGTTTCTAAAATAAGGTTTTCAAGTTGTTTTGGTGTGTGGTTCAGCTTTCAAGATTAAAAGGATTGAAAATTTTATTCATGTGCATTTATGCATGCTGTTTATAGTTTTGAGCTTTTTTCCTCAGCTTATTGGTTTTGAATTAGATCACACTAACAATAGAAATCGAATATTTTTCATACTTCAAATACACTCTTTATCAAATCTTACATAGGAATGAGATTCTTTATATAAAAAATTATCTTTTGTCTTTTCTTGATTTAAAAGACATACTTTAAAGTGTTTTTTTTTTTGGATTTAAAGCTTTAATTTAAAATTTGATTTTAAAGATTTTTTAATAGCACTGAATAATTATAAGCTTTTTGTAAGTAAATTTGACGTATTTATTTGGCATAACATCTTTTACAATTTATAACTTATAACTTACTCTATCAAAACTTTGTGGCTTTGCAAGGTTGATAATGTGTTGATCAATACTTTTAAGAATCAAATTATTGAAAAATATAATTAAATTATTTATTTAAACCATCAAATTAAATGCAAAATTGAAACCGTTCTTCTTTTACAAACCTTACACAATGAAAAATTAAGCAAACTGCAACTTTTAGTTGACACTCTAACCACCAAATTAGCATAGTTTGAAAATGTACAAACATATAATATTGTTTGTTAATCTCCTAAAGAGTGTATTACTCTACAACATGATGTTTATAACCTTTGATTAATAATTATGCACTCCATGGGGTATGTTGGTGGTGGTCTTGGTAAGTGTGAAACTGGTATTATTGAACCTATTTTACTTAATTCAAATGCAAATTAGAAAGATCTTGGTTTTAATGATTTTACTTCTTCTAATTTGAAATTATATTATCCTCCTCACCAAAGGACTTATAATGCAACTTATTTTGATTATGATGTTTGTATTTCTCACTCTTTGGTTAAAAATGATAAACCTTGTGAACATTGTGGAAAACATGGTCATCACATATCTAAATATTATAAATTGCATCCATACATATTTTGTTGTAAATATACTCATGACAATTTGAATTATTCAAAAATAACTAAATATTCTACCTTGAAGGTTAACACTGTTTGGATTCTTTAAAATAATGGATCTTCTAGAGACTTTGATATGTATCCTTGTGATAATTCTTATAATACTTCATGAAAAATATCTTTTATAAGTGGTACATCTTTTTTATCTCCATTTTGATTAAACTCAAACTCTTATTATGTATTTATTACTTTTTGTTGCAAAGGAAATATGTTTTTGACTAACTTCTTTTTGTGTAGGTTTATGCACTTTATGATATAAGTTGTTTTTTCTCAAATTTGTGTATTTATATTTCTACTTTTATTACATTATATATGTAGATCATATTTTTGGCATATTTGTTACTTAATTTTCAAGCTTGGTGTTAGATTTTTTTTTAATAGGTTTTGTGGATCATTTCTCCTTCTTGTTGGTCTTTTTTCCATTACAAATTGACCAAATTATCCAAAGAGTATTCTTGGTGATCATACTTTCATCCTAATGAATTTTGGTGGTATCTTCTCTTCTTCTGTCTTTCTAGATATTTTGTAATTCCTCTTGAAGAAAGTTTCTATTAAGGGGGGTTACTATGTAATTTCAACTCCCTTTCTTATTTTTTTAAAAAAACTAATTTTATAACCCTAAATTAAGCTTAATAAGGAGTGTTATAAAATTAACCTTATTTAGAACCATCTTATAGTTCTTTGAGCTTATTCTAAGTTTTATTTATGTATGTATTTATTGTATTTATAAATGTATTTATTCTAGCCTTTTCAAGTGTCACTCACCTCCCTAGTCCACTTATTATATTTAGAGTTACTTTCATGTAACTCCCCTCCCCCCACATAGCATGCACATCCTCCTCACTTGTAATAGGACTATGGACACTTGGTACATGTGTTTAATCTTACACATGTAATTCCTTATTCCTCTTAACTCTATTTATTGAGCTATTATCTTTCTCTCTTCAAGCCTCTTTTGTTAGTTGTACAATCTTAATCTTGATCATGCTCTTGCATCCTTGATATTTTATTTTGTCTTAAATCCATTCTCTCTCACACACACACTCTTAGCTTCTTCTTACTATGTTCTTGGATATTCTTTGTGCAAGACTTCTAATAGATTATGATTTTTTCCTTCGTTAAATGGTTTCCCCACTTGTCAAATCTCTTGTCTTGAATTTTATGTGGTTGATTCACTTTTGAGGTATATCTATCAATTTATACATTCTTTTAATGAATTAAATGTTATTTCTCTTTCAATCTTGGCAATAAATCTAATACTACACATACTTAATGAAAAAGTCTCAATTAGAATTAATTCAATAAAATAGTGAATCATACCTAATTGCACGTAGGGAATATTATATAATTGGAAACAAATCACAAGTAAGGGTTTTAGAATAAAATATTTTAAAAAAAATAGGGACTCTAGTTAGAAACAAATAATAGAAAATAGGTGCAAAGGGTGAGGCAAATATAACCGTAAAACTTGATATGAACATAGAATTTTTTTTTGAGTGCACTCTTTTACAACTATAAGGATGATTCTAGAAATGTTGAGCTAATTGTGTCCAACTATGAATTTCTAAAATATGATTTTATTTTCATTTTTACATGTTATATGGCTCCAAAAAACCTCAGTTTCTTTCCTTGAATTGTATTCAGTTTTTTAAGAAATTAATCTCTTTCTCCACAACCCTAGTAACTCATTATATAACAATATAAAATAGATGAGCTAATATCGAATGAGGGTTGGTATGTTATTTGTTGATTATTATTAGGCCCTTAGGCTAAGACAAATTTTGAAAATAACATTTAATGCACTTTATCAATAATTTTTTGGATGTGAGCCTTAATTCTATATGAATTTTAATTTTGGAATGAGTAAGTGGTGCAAGGAAATATTTTTTTTCAAATATTTAATCAAATATATTCCAAATGCTTGGATTTGTTTATAACAATTTTAAAATGGGTCTCTATAACATAGAATTTATGCTTTGCTCAATCATTCCTTATCTTTTTATATCATATATGTACTAATACACATGTATATTTATAGACTTCTCAAATTTAATTTAGGAACAAATTAGCGTGTGAGCCAAAATTTGACTAAAGAGGAACATAAGACACCAGAAACCAAAAATAATGGTTAGAAGGACTGGTGCTAGAATTGTGCATTTCATAGTTCCAAAAAACATACCTATAATGTAATTTAAAAAATGTGAGGAGCAAGTAGAGAAAATAATGAAAACCATTCCAAATCATGAATTAAAATGTGTTAATAAAAACCTAATAAGAACCAATAATTGGCAAACATACAAGTATCCTATAATAATACAATTACATGAGTAATAATCATCCCTTAATAAAAATTAAATGTCTACAATTAACTTTGTTCTCATGTATTTCTTAATTACTTTCCTAGTCTCATTTAGATATTACAATTTAAATTTATTTATATTTATTAATATAAGTAATAAATACATAACTTTGTTTTAGTTGAGCAATTTTATAAAATAAAAACTTTTGGCTAATGTTTCTATAAAATTGAGCTCATAATGTTTAGGACATACAACTAAGGATATTAATGCATCAACGAGCTTATGAACATTAAATATATCAAGATAAAATTAAGTGTGTGCATATTTTTCCTAATGAGTGGATGTTTCTATTGTCCCATTTGAATGTGTATGAATATCATCTAGCTTAATTCAATCCCTATTAATTATGTATTGAATATTATGCCTTTAAAGTCAAGTAAAATCACAATATGCATTGGCATCAAATTATAAATTTTAGGAAATGGTCTTGAAGTATCAATTTCCTTTATTGATCATAAAGTAATCATGTTGCATTCTTCAAGTAACTCCTTTAATACATTTTGTGGACTTTCACCTAATCTTGTAAATTTAATACAATCCTTTTGTTGAGGTAACACAGGTTTCTTATAAAGTTTATCTATAACATTGATCACCTTATTATAGTAATTCTCATCTTGAAACTCATTGTCATTAATTTTAGCCTTGAAACTTAGTTTTTTTTTTTTAAGTTTTCATTTGTTGGAGTATTGGTCTCATATCTAAGACTTTTATAAACTAAAATCTTTATCTTAACAACTCAAATAACATGGAAAATATCATCAAAATAAATTTAAGAATCTAACATGACATTTTCTTAAATAATTGGAATTAAATTATTAACAAATATTGTTTGGCTTTTTATATTAGGTGGCTCATAACTCATCCTGGTTACCATAGTCTTGAATCTAAGCACATAATCTCTAATGTACTTATTGAATTCTTTTCTAAATTGAGCTAATCACAAAAAAAATAACATTTTGAACAATATTTATTTTAAAATGTCTCATGAAAGTAATAAATATAAGTGTAAAAGAATGTATAGAACCAATCAAAAGCATAGTACCTTAAACTTCATGGTAAAAACATAGTAAACCATTTATAAATTCATGAAAATTTTATATGCAAGAGGAGTAAAATTATTTATTATGGTGGTAAGGATCTCCTTTTCCATTAAACAATACAAATTTAGGAGTAATGAAACTAACAGGAAATAGATAATCGAGTATATCATGAGCCAAAGGGTTTATGAGTATGTCATGAGGAGAGACCTTATCACTCTTAATTATGAGAACCTTGAGAAAATCATCTAAATTTTTTTTTATATATGTAAGATTTCCAATGTAGTGGCAATTTCAAAAGATTGTGGAGGAATATAAGTAGTTGAATAAATTGGAATAGAATGGATCAAACAGGGATTAACAAGATTAGGAGGAATTTGAGAAACTATTATATGGTTAGATTAGAGGAATTTTAGAAGCAAGTTGAGAGGTTTAGAAAGCTTGAGAAGGCACTAATTTGTTTTCAAATTTTGGAGAAATTAAATTTTGAGGAGGAAAAATAATAGAATCCTTTTGAACATTATATAACATAGCATTTTTAAAAGGGATATTAGAATAAATAGAAACAAGATTTATATTAGGAGGAAATTTTGAAGCAACACCATGAGAAATAATATTGTGACAACTAATTTGTTTCAATGCATAATTTAAATTTTTATAGATATCAACAACATTAGCCTTAACATATTTCTTAATATAATTAATTAGTTCATCTCCAATTTTATCTTCTAATTTGGCCATAATTGCAATCATTTTTATTTTCATGATCAAATAATCATCTTGAGGGGATTTAGCGTTCACATTATTATCATAATTGGTATTTAAATAAGACACATTGATATTTTACATGAAAATAAACATTTAAATCCATATCATCTCCTAAATTTTGTGTTAGTGGCTCTTTATGCTCTACAAAGAAGTCGATAGGTTTTTGTGCACATATAAGTCTATATATATATATATATATATATATATATATATATATATATTTGTGTGTGGTTAATACTTTTTTCATTTCCAATTTGTTTTCTCATGTCATATTTTGGCTTTCCAAGATCATTGGGGCTTATAAAAATTGATCCAACACCAAAACATCCATGCCATCTCTATATATTCATTTATCCTTATTGTGTTAAAACTTATTTATCATAACCTTGCATCAATATCATCCTCGCTATCATAATAATCATAGCAACTATCTTCTACATCAGTACAAAAATACATGATATTCATAGAAGTATTTATAACATCTTGAAAAATTATATCTAAGGGGCGATTTATAAAATCACACTAGGGTTTAAAATAATATGCAATAAAATTAATCTAGGGTTTGTAATGCAACATAAAAAATCTAGGGTTAATTATTTCACACAAATATAATAAGCCCTCGAGAAGAATCATTTTTATCACAATGAAAGCAAGACCTAACCCTAAGAGATGTAAGAGAGGTTGGGTTCACCAAAATGTGTTATGGATAAAAGGAAAAAGGTCAAATTATATTATAATGTAACATATCTATATTTAACCCTGAATTGATAAAAGGGTTATCAAGGGTTAAGAATATATATAAATGAATAAGCACAAGGGTTATAAACAGATTGATAGTAGGCCAATTAATTTTAAGATTCAAATAAACAATATTCTAAGTTTATAATATTCAAATATGCCAACAATAGAAAGTATAGCTATTTATTGATATTGTAATAAATTAGAAACAAAAGTACTTGGTTTATTATGCACATGTATATCTAGGATAAAACAAGATGAAAGTGGGCTAGCTTAGGATCCTAGAATATTTGCCAAATTTTGAAATTTTACACTTTTTGGCCTTAGATTATTACATCAAATCTAGAAACTTGTGTTGATGTTGGTGTCTTAACTAGATCCATGTGTCCTATATGGAATAGTGACTAGATCTAGATGTGACTAACTGAAGCCTTCTAAGTATTTTTGCCTTTATTTTAATGTATTCATATTTCACACATAAGTTGTTGCTCTTCATCAAATGATCAAACCCTAGCTTCCTCACCCTTGGAGTGATCTAGGAAAAATGGGTTAGTGTGCATAGCTATCAATTTTCCCCAAGGATCCTTCTATCAATGGCCATTGCCTATATAGATAATACTCTAAAGAGGACCTCAAACTTATGTATTTATGCCCTACATGTTGGCTTGTGTGTGCATAAAGATGCAATGTGTGATAAGTAAGTATATATAGTGACCTAGCTTGTAACTTGGAAAATATGGCTCATGGGATGTTCCTTCAGTACTCTAGACCTATGGGGATAGGATCTTATGATTGATATGGAAATATTGATGAATAGGGAATGTTTTATTAATTGAATGCTTTGATTGAATGATTTTTAGTAAGCTACCTTGTGAGTTCTTAGTATTTTCTAGGTGAATAATGAATTAAGAGTTGATCTTGTGTGTGTGTGTGTGTGTGTGTATATATATATATATATATATATATATATATATATATATCAATTCCTTTTAAAAATATATCGCACTTAAGCACTTAGGTTGACCATAAGAATATGTTTCATTTATAAATTGGATGACTTTTGGGCACTAGACACTTAGTTAAAAAAGGGGACACTTGCACTGATGTAGATGCCTAGCTGGGATGTAATTATTTGGGAAGCTAAAAAATAGGTACATGTCCAAAATTGGCAAAGAAAGATAATGTTCAAGTTTATAGAATTGTGTACAACATAAAAGGCTTGGACATTAAAAAAATAGTAGTCAAACTAAGAGATAAGTAATTTGACACAAAGAGATAGTGAATGCGAGCCTTTAAGGAACAGAAGGGTCTTATAACTTAAGGGTACAACCATGATAGGTATTTTTCAAGTGTATAAAATTGAGGTGTTATATAATTCATTGTCTATAATATCTACCCATACACAATGCAAACTTAGACCTAATCAAAGTTAATTGCACATAAACAATATTGGAAAATTGGTAATAAATGATAATATGGGGTTTATAATTTTATATATGTATATGTATATGTATGTATATATGTGTATGTCTAGACATTCATCAAATATATATATATATATATATATACATATATATGTGGGCATTCGTCAGAAACACACACACACACATATATATGACAAATATCTCTCTACACACACATGTGGAGACATATTTTAGAAACATGTGTGTGTGTGGACATTCATTAGAAATACACACACACACACACACACACACAAGAGTTTAGAAGTACACACACACATACACAAATATGTATGCATGTATTTATGTATGTATGCACATGCATGCACACACACAGGGACATTCGCCAAAAACATATAACAAAAAATAGGTCCAAAAGGTGAAGTGAAAAAAACCGATAAACCTTAATATGAAGAAAGGCAAGTTTTTAGGGTGCACTCTTTTGGCAATGAAAAGATAATTTCTAAAACTTTGAGTTGCTTATGTCCAACTATTAATTTTTAAAATAGTATTTTGTTTTCATTTTTTCATTTTAAATGGCTCCAAAGCCTCACTTTCTTTTCCTTAATTACCTCGAAAAAATTAATCTACTTTTTCACAACCCTAGTAACTCATTATAGACCAATAGAAAATAAGGGAATTATTAAAGGGTGAGTGGGGTTATGTTATTTGTCCATTATTATTAGGCCCCTAGACTAAGACAAATTTAGAAAATAATATTCAATGTATTTCAACAAGAAGGTTTTGGATGCAAACCCTACTCTTATATGAATTTTCATAATTTGGAATGATTTTTTTTTAAATATTGATGTCAAATGTGTTTTAAATGCTTGGGTTTTTCTCTAACATTTTCATAATGGATTTTTAGAACATAGAATTTATGACTTGCTCAATTATTCTTTATACTTTCATATCATTTATGCACTAATGTACATGTATATTTATAGACTTCTCAAATTGAATTTAGAGATAAATTAGAGTGCAAGTCAAATGGTGATAAAAGAGGTACACAAGGCACAAGAAATTTAATATAAGAGTTAGAAAGATCGGTTTTAGAATTGTACATTACATAGTTATGAAAAATATGCCCAGAATGTAAAAAAAATTGTAAAGAGGAAAGTGGAGAAAATAATGAAAACAAGTCCAAATCACGGATCAAAATATATTAATATAAACTAATAATTGATAAAAATACAAATATCTTAAAACAATACAATTCCATAAATAATAATCATTTGTTAATAAAAATTAAGTGTCTAAGATTGATTAATTTTATTTACATGTATTTCTTGATTATTTTTTTAATCTCATTTAATTATTATATTTTAACTTCATTCATAAATGTATTAAAAAACTTATTATGTTAAATATATATATATAAAACAAAATGAAAAATAACATGAATTTTTTAATTCCCATTGTAAGTGAAGAAAGATAGCGTAGTGCGTCTCCTCGCCATTCCGTGTGTCACGAGGCCAGCTTAGCGAAGCCGAGAACCCACGTGCGGCACCGCTTGACCTGTCGGGAATCCCCCTTTGCGGCAGGATTCGCAAGGACTACGGACTACGCCTTCAATGTTCACCTGCACAAGCTTACCACAAACCGAGTGGACAACAAACTTGCATGATAAAAGGATTAGCAGCGGAAAACATTCACTTGCAGAGATCGGGAAATAAGCCCAACACACAATGGACATTCGCACAATGCAAGAAACTGGGAGTAACGTGTACTTTATTCACATAACAGGACAATCCGGTCCAATGTACAATAAATCGGGGCCAATTAGCCGCATACACAACAACCACACCGAGTCGGGCTCGGCCGATAATGCTCGGGTCCACTGGTATGATTACAATGAACAATTCCCTCCTGGCTCTGATCACTCTCAGCCCAAGACACACTTGCCTTTGCTTCACGAAACCTGAGACCATAGAACTGCTCACAAACACCCGCACAAGGTTTGCACGGATCGTGTCCACGATTCACATAAACTTGGAACAGACACCAGCTGAGTCAACAGTTCACATAAACTTGGAACAGACACAGGCTTGCTTCTCATTGAATCGCTCTTAGACACTTTGTTAGCTTGCTGACTTGCATTCACTCAAATCGCTGGATAAAGAAAGCTCATCAATCGCTTGAATGTTGTCGGGGAGTCTGAAGCATTGACATCCCCTATAATCTCCCCCACTTAAAGATTGGCGACGTCCCCGACGCTGGCAAACTCCGCTGGCAGGAAACCACAAGGAGACAAACTTCACACCAGGGCCCAATCCGGAGCCAAGGTTACCCCATCTCTTCTTCAGACCCAAACCAAGAGTTCACTACGCTCTTTCCAGGCTCTCTGCGGAGTCAAGAGAATACTGCCTCTTTTTCAAACCCAAGAACCAAAGAGAATCAAACATCCCTTCTGCGGGCTCCATACTGAGTTAAGAGACCAAGGTCAAGTGCCTGACCTTCGCTTTGGACTGCCAAGTAATCCATGGCCACTACCTCAACAAAACTGTTCCAAAACTACACGCAGAAGGGTGCCTAGGCAGGAATCATCTCTGATTCGGCTTCATCGACAACTAAGGCAAACTGACTGATTACATTTCTGGAGAATACAGCTGACTCTCTGGCATCTTCGGCAGCTTTAGTATACCAAGTAACCCACGGTCTTTTCCCCACGAAACTATGCTAGAAAACGGACTTGATTACCTTTCTGGAAACTCCAACTGAGTCTCTGGCAACTTCCACACGTAGACAAGCTTGTCTACACAAGTTACACCCTACTGATGCAACTTCACAAGATCAATCTGGATCTTGTCAACCCCCAAACACTAGGGCATGGAAAACGGCTCCTGATGATCCACTCTGCGGGACTCTGTAGCTACAGCAATCCAAGTGACCCCATCAAACAATTCCACAATCTCCTTCTAAACACAAGCGCACTCGCCAAAGTCCAAAGATTACGCCTCCTTACTGAACCCACGGACCAAAGAAAACACTTCTCCTATTCGGGCCCCAACTGAGTTCTTAAGAGACAAGGTCAAATCTTGGTCTTCCTTCGATCATAGGATTCCATGGACCTTACTTTGAAGGCTTCACTGCTCCCAACCCACTGGAAACACCTTCTGCTTCAACTGCCAAGTAGCCCACGGTCTTCTCCCCATGAACTGTGCTAGAAAACGAACTGACTACACCACTGAGAAACCCACTGAATCTCCGGCAGTATCCACACGTAGACACAACTGGTCTACTCAAACTACACCATACTGATGCAGCTTCGCAAGACCAATACGGATCTTGCTAACCCCCAAAACACTTGGGGTGGAGGAACACGGTTCCTGATGATCCACTCTACGGGACTCTGTCAAAACAACAATCCAAGTGACCCCACCCAACCTTCCTCCAACAGTGCTGAAACTCTCAACCCAGAGTATAACAGGCAGAAGATAACTCTTCAGCTCAAACACCCCAGGCCCATCTGCAGGTAACGAATTCTTCACCGAACTCTCCTCAGAAACCATTATGATGTAACTTTGACCAATTATCTCCCCACGGTGACAAACCAAAGTGATGCTTTGCTGGGTATACACCATGGTTGTGAAGAATCCGCTCCACCCCAACTCAACTGCGCAAACGACCCCACACCACCTTCATCTTCCCAATCTCATCCTCTGCACAATCTTCACCCTGCATGTCTGCAACGGATCGAACACAAAAGAACACGGAGAAGTAGGAAAACTGCCACTTACCTAGTTTGGGCAAACCCTGCCTCAGCACAACACGGATGATCTGTAACTGCTCGAGCCTTCTCAAACCCTCGGAGAACTGGAGGCCAAGTTTACACGGCCACACTGATTGACTTCCAACTGCAGAACACTCGAGTCCGCGAGCCCACTATCTACAGTAATCAACCCAGCACGCTACACCACTACCATCGCGGACTCAAGCTTTCCTTCAGCGTTGAGATCCCGTGAGCACATTTCTCGAATGCTCTCTCTAGTTCTTTTGGACTCTGCCATCTGAACTATGAACACCAGCTTTTCGATTCAGACAATCATGCCTGTAGTGCTCCCCACCACACGTCCAACACTTCAAACAGGTCTGTCAAGCCCAACATTGCTGTTCAAACTAAAGTTACTTCATCCTGTAACTTCGCTTGGAGTATCAAGCTCTTCTCCAACTTACTCGTAAGTTCTGCGATAGTGTGATTCCCAGAAATCACTTCCTGCTCTAAGGTAGTCACCCTCTGTTCGAGCTCGTCGAGTCTCGTACCCGAACTGTCCCTTCTCAACTGGAACCGGGTATCAACGTGCTTCATAAGGCCTTCACCCAGCACTATCGCCTTACCAACGTGGCTACGGCCACCACTTGCACCTTCACCTTTGTCCAGATTTTGTTCACGGCCCCAGCTAGCCGCATTACGAAACATTATCTTCCTGGACAGATCTCCTGCCATATGGACTCAGTTACACCAGACACAAGCTGGACTGACTCAACAGGGGAAGGGACACAAGACTGTTTGACTCCAGGCAAACACAATCCCACAAAGCACAAACCGTGCTCTGATACCAACTGTCACGGGGCCAGCTTAGCGAAGCCGGGAACCCACGTGCGGCACCGCTTGACCCGTCGGGAATCCCCCTTTGCGGCGGGATTCGCAAGGACTACGGACTACGCCTTCAGTGTTCACCTGCACAAGCTTACCACAAATCGAGTGGACAACAAACTTGCATGATAAAAGGATTAGTAGCGGAAAACAAACATTCACTTGCAGAGATCGGGAAATAAGCCCAACACACAATGGACATTTGCACAATGCAAGAAATTGGGAGTAACGTGTACTTTATTCACATAACAGGACAATCCGGTCCAATGTACAATAAATCGGGGCCAATTAGCCGCATACACAACAACCACACCGAGTCGGGCTCAGCTGATAATGCTCGGGTCCACTAGTATGATTACAATGAACAATTCCCTCCCGGCTCTAATCACTCTCAGCCCAAGACACACTTGCCTTTGCTTCACGAAACCTGAGACCACATAACTGCTCACAAACACCCGCACAAGGTTTGCACGGATCGTGTCCACGGTTCACATAAACTTGGAACAGACACCCGCTGAGTCAACGGTTCACATAAACTTGGAACAGACACAGGCTTGCTTCTCATTGAATCGCTCCTAGACACTTTGTTAGCTTGCTGACTTGCATTCACTCAAATCACTGGACAAAGAAAGCTCATCAATCGCTTGAATGTTGTCGGGGAGTCTGAAGCATTGACATCCCTTATACCGTGTGTCCCATGGCATTCAAGGTGCGTAGGGAGGGGAAACGCTTACCTCCAAGCCGATCGAGACCTAAACTTTTATGTTAGGGTTACAATTTGTATTTATGTTAGCTACTTACTTTCACTCATTTATGGAACGTTAGGGTTATGGTTTTGATCTGGACTCTTCGAAGGTACGTTTCGTATACAAAGACTAAACTCCGTTGGATGTATTAGGTGGGATGCATATCCCGTTACGTGGAATTATTTGTGGACGTGAAGGGAGGTGCGTTGAAAGAGATGATTGTATATTTGAATGTGTTCAACAACACACTCGATGCGCGTGTCGAGTGGCGTTTCAACTCCCAGTGCACCGAACGAAACACATTTATTTACTCATTTCGCTGTCTCCACCACCTTAACACCTCAGTTATTGCATCACAGACAAGGAATAATAACCATAACCGTGCTGGGAATGTTTTTAACGTCATAATCCGATGACATGAAAAATTAATGATGCAGATAGAGACGGCAATTATAAAGATTTCACAAACAAAATAATTGCACAATTCAAACCCAACAACAGATACTTTATCATTTTTCTTCCCTGTCCATGATTTTGCAGATTCCATGTGCTTCACTCAGGCATGATGGCGAACGCCCACCAATCAGCCACGGTGAGGAATGAATGAATACAACCATGTTAGGAGAAGGTATGTGGTTCTGTATCTGTACGATGCCCATTGTACTTTGCTGGCCAATAGGGTTTGAGCGGTCACTGTGTATATCGCCTTTTATACTTTGGATATGTTCCAAGGACGATTGGCAGCTCACTGTTGAGCTGGATTCTGTTGGAAGCATTCCATCAGCATGTTAAACAAAACAAGACCGTGCATTGGTCTGTAGGTATGTTACCTACACCTAATTGTGTCCTGTAGGCTGTTGGTTATATCATATATATTGACCTGTGACAGTTAACTGAACAAGAAAAGTAAAAAAATGATTGAAATGTGTGCGCAGGGTATAACTGTTTTAAAGGAGAAGATGATATTTACTGTACAGCAGCTTGAGCCTTGAGGTTTAGATTTGAACTCCAGTAAGTATTACCCAACCGGCATAAGCTCCCGTCAAATTTAACGACCGTGCGGCAGTGGTAAACGAAACGAGCGTGTGGGTTGGGGTTCTTTTGAGGCTGGCTGGAAAGTGATATGTCTGTTAAAAGCGAAGGACATTTGTGATATTATAATTTAAGAGCTCGAAACAGTGCAGGTAAGACGATGCGGATGGCGACGCTTCATGGCATGCGCCGCTCTTTAGTCCTCTGCATACTCGGATTAATAGTGCCATGGGGCCCCTCTTCTCCATTTCTCCACTATAATGTATTAATGCTTTCTATGCCACAACAACTCTTTTTTTAATTTTTTCTGGGTTGTAAAAATTCGAAATTGTAGAGCCACATATCTGTACATAGCGACTGCCACCCAATCAGCCATTTTTCTGCATTATGTATTTATGTGGTGAAATAAACAAGACATTGGAAGATGCTGCCCCACTTAGAAGACTATTGTTTTGATATAAAACCATGCTGTTTTTTTGTTTTGTTTTTTTAAGTAGAGATACACGTGTACCATCATTGGCAAAGCGATAAAATTACCAGTAAAGTTGAAGAATAAAACAACAAGATTTTATTGACCGTCCATGAATAAATACCGATAAGTACGTCCGTCCGTCTATAAAAGAAATAATGAATGAATGCTACATTGTGTACATTCAACCAGTAACACAGTCAGACTTAACCCATCCCGTCGTTATCGTTATTTCATCTTTTTCTGCATGTAGAGAAAGAAAAAGAAAAAGATTATAAAAAACCAGAGTTGTCACAAAACGAATAAGATGTCATCCATTTTAAAAAGTAGCCATCCGCATCAAAAGAGGTACACTAAATAAAAGCATGTCATGTCTTCTCTGGCTATTAATATACACAATAAATAAAGGCATATTATCTTATCGGGCCATTAATTTAGAAATAAAATACTCTTTTTCAAGCTTTGGACTTGGACTTGGGAGCGCGGTTGGGACCCGTCCAGCTATGCTGGAATTGCACGACCACTTTTAGGTAACCTTTAATTTCCACTTTTTATATTTATCGCACTCTTTTAAATTTTTAATCCACCCCAGCCCATTATGATGCTCTCATATCATTCAAAGCCAAAGATTTGGTATCGCGACAAAGGAGTTAGATGCGATGTTTCTATTTTCTTTAAACAAACCAACGTGGGATGAATGGAATAGCATTCAAACCCTGAGAAATGATTATTCTACATTACCAATTTACTAATATAAAAGGATAGTTATTAAAATTTATTTATTTATGAGGTGGCTGAATGCAATATATTTAATCTTCTATTCTTAATTAAAAAGATCGGTTATGTTAAAAGGTAGCATGAGTCCACATTATAATTAATTAGAATATAAGATCTTCGCATACCAAAGTGATTGGGATTTTTGCATATTAAAATATTTAATCAAAAGTATTGTCTTATTCTTTCCAATTTAACAATTAATTATAAGGTGTAAAACTTAGCCAAGTTTGAAGTATCTCAAAGTCAAGTTAGTATTGTAAATTGTCAAATATTAAAAGTTAGATCATATATTGCATTTATTAAAGGAGCACTATTACACACATACACTTAATGGGGTAACTAAATGTAGTTTGATTTCTCTTAAAAGTATTGCATTTATTAAAGGAGCACTATTACACACATACACCTAATGGGGATAACTAAATGTAGTTTGATTTCTCTCTTAAAAGTATTGGATACATAAGTAGTGCTCATTCATTCAATGAGGAATGGTTAGGGTCAACTCAACCCACCTCATTTCTCCTTATTCAAACTAAAACCTAGTGTCAAAAGTGGACCTAGGGTTTCAAAGAGAAAGTGATAAGTTTCTAGAATTGTGCATATAGTCAACTACTGAAAATCATATATAGAGACGAATTACAAACAAAGAAACATAACTCACTCAGATGAAACTGTCGCGTTGCAGAATATAATGTTAGTCACTATTATCCAAAGGTTAAAAATCTTGTCCAAGTGCATCCAGAGATAAATTATGATTAGATGACTCACAATGCAATTTCCTACCTTTCCCTATTTTCGCATTCAATCTCAGACATACACAATATAATAAAACATTAAATATCTTAATCCTCTTAGTGTTGACGCAGTGGATTGCACCCTGGACAGGGGGCCGAGCTCCTGCCTTCCACACGCAACAATGGAAACTCCCCTCTCGCCTGTGGGACCGGTGAAGCTGGGAGAGAGTCTCTAGATAAGGGCTAGCTCCCTTTGACGTATCTTTTAGGTCCTGGATTCCCTACTGCTAACAAGTAAATTAAAAAAAAGGGGGGGGGATGAAAAGGGAGAAGGATGCTGAAAACAGAACTTAAACCTAAACTAAAAGGTGATACACCAAAAAAGTTGATCCACTCAGCCCAAACATACACTTTTCACCAAGAAGAAGCTCCCATACACTTCATCTGATGTGGGAGACTCTTCTGTATCAGTGAGTCAAGGGTCCGTAGAGATACAGGGAGGAAGAACTGTCAAAAGTGTTCTGAGACACACTTTGGCAGCCTATTCACATGCGCCTATATTCCTGTTGTAGACACTTCTGGCAGACCTGCAGAAGAAGAGACTTCACAATACACTAGACATGTTGGAATTGTTTTGTGAAAGCATAAAAGAAAATGACTTAACACAAAAAGAAAACATAGACATATGCGTGAGTGTGAGTTCAAATGGAGGTAAAAATGCTAAGTCTTGATTCAAGGTAAAATCTGATAGAGTTCTGCCTTACAAGCCCGAGAGATTTTGGGGCAGAGCTTTGCCTTACGGGCTAAGAGAATGGATTCCCCTTTTTTCAAAATGAGAAGTTTTTTATATATAGAAAGAAGAGAAGAAGTAAAGGCACCCATTTTGAAAAAGACTTTTGGCGCCCTTTGACAAGTTGGCCCATGTGCACTGAGAGCATCAAGAAGAGGAAGTCACTGTTGTTGATGTCATTCTTCTAGAAGAGGCCTGCTTGAACTATGTTGTGTAATCATCAGTCTTGACTTTGACGTTCAAACATTAATGTGAAAGCATGGGCCATGCCTCTTTTCTATAGACAAGACTGCTCCTTCCAGATACTCGTGTGGTTTGTCTACTTATAAATGCAAAGTGGAGAAAATAGGGTGTGTCGCTTACTGTTTGCACCATTTGATGACCACCTGGCAATAACTTGCCTCCCTTTTGCCACCTGGGCCATTTTTGTCTATTTATTCACCTTGTCTCTTCCTAGTTTTGTCTCTTTCTGGCTCCTTCGGCCCTTGGGGCTATCTTTTGGCGGGTCGCTGCGTTCCTTGGGCTCTTCCTTAAGCTCTTTTCAAAATCAATGGTTATTTTACGAGCCTTAAATTTTGACGTTCGTGGGCCTGTCACTATTTGAAAACCAACAGCTAGTTTGTGGTGCTTGATTTTGACATCTTTGAGCCCGTCACCCCTTGGACTTTCTTTAGCCTTTCTCTTTCTCTCAGCTTCTTGTTGCTTCCTTTCCTTCGGACTTCTTGTTTTGAACCTTCCCGAAGGGAAGGTGACCCTTCAGATTTTGGAGAAGTGTCCTTCATTTACCAACTAAGAGTCCCCCGCAAGGGCACCTACCCTTCGAGGTCCTTCGGCTCCCTTGGTTTTGAAATTCTTCAGAGTTTTCCCTGCAGATTTTTTCTCATGGACTTTTTCCCCGCGGACAAAAAGTCTGCAAGAATTGTTTTGAGCACTTTGCCTTTTGACCTTCAAAATTTCCCTAAGCTTTTCCTCCTGCGGCCTTCCTCTGAATTTCTTTGAACTTTTTGTCCGAAGGAATTCCTTCAGACAAAAAGTCTGAAAGAAATCATTTTATGCCTTAGTCTCTTTTCGCACCTTTCTTTGGGCTTTCTGCTTTGGACCTTTCGAATTCCTTCGAACTTTTTGTCTGAAGGAATTCCTTTGGACAAAAAGTCTGAAGGAATTAGTCTTTGTCTTTTCTCTCGACTGCCTTTGAAAAGTGCCCTTTGGGAAAATTGGAAACGACCTTTTCAAAGGGTACTTCCTTTGCCTTAAACAAATTTCTGAAAGAAACATACCTTTTCAAATTTTCTCTGTGGCCTCTTTGCAAATGTTCCCTGCCCTCTACAAGGGCTCTTGAGTCTGAAACTACCCTTCGCAAGGGCACTTGGAATGGTCCATTTTGCACGTAAGTGTCTAGAACTCGTCTCTACCTATAGAGTTCACAGAAAATTCTCTTGTAGAGTCCGTAGAAATGGACTTGTAGAGTCCGTAGAAAATATGCGGAGTCCATAGAAATGCCTGCAGAGTCCATAGAAATACCTGCAGAGTCCGTAGAAATTTCCAAGACTTGTGCAAAATTAAAAATGTACTAGCTCAAAACAACAAGGAAAAAAGGAGGGACCGATTTTGGCCTGTAGGACCAAAATGGTCAACAAATTGGTGACTCCCAAGGAAAGCATGCATGTTATGCTTAGAGACTAGTTGCCTTAAAAATCCATTGGGCATGGAGTTAGAATGCAGCTTTGAAGAAAGGTTAACAACAGCCTTGAGAGATCCCATAATCAATCATGAAGCTTTTACCCCACACACAAAGGAAAACACACACAAGGCTAAAAACACTACTTGTGCAAACTGCACTTAAGGAAAGCAGGAAAGAAAACTGAAAGCAAACTACTATGTACAGCTAACCAGGTATATTTGCCTCCCTCCTGGATCAAAGGGAAAACTTCTTAAGTCCCCTTCTTAGCAAGGAAACTTATGGTGCCATACAAGTGGCTGAATGGAATGGAGAGTTGGTGACCTGCTCTTCTTGCCTGTTACCTCGATTGGCCTGCATCCGAGTGGATCAAAATCAAACATGCTTCCAACATACATGTACTCTTTTTGTTCTTGGAAGCTTGTTGAATGTTGGCTCTTCATGCTGGTGCATTTTATCTAGAAATCAATGGTTGTTGGCTCATCACCATAAGCCCTTTGTTGTGCATGGTCCCTTTGCAATGCATCATGAATTGGCTCATCTCCTTCTACCTCGTTGAAGACTCTACCAGACCTATCCTCTGCTTCCTTTTGGCCTTCTTGAAGAAGGGTGACTGTTGTGATGTCTAAAATGGAATCACAAACCAATTGCTCATCCCACAAAACATCACCCTTTCATTCAAAGCTCTCTCCTTCAAGGCTTTCCTCAAGGTAGACAGGCCTCTCCTTTTCCTGCTCAAGGATCAGAGTCTCTAGTTGTTCAAAGACATCCATCTGATCCTCCTCCAACTCAGGCTCCTTGGCATAGTAGTCCTCATCATCGAAACAATAAGGAAGTTCATCAAATAAAGGGGAAGAGAGCTCACCATGCTTATGTTCCTCTTCGTATTGCTAGAACATATGCATGTATGCGTGACCTGAGTCTTCTCCATTGCTAATGATGTCTTCACAAGAAGCATCGATGATGATTTTTTATTTGTTGTCGCTCATGATAGCCTCTTGGAGAGCTGAAAATTGGATCTTTTATTCCTCACTCGCCTCCTGTAAAATAGGTTCCTCCTTGAGAAGGGGTGAAGTGAAAAAACCATGTGGAAGAGGAGGTAGTCCTTGAGCTAGAATCGAATGATTCTCCTCTTTCCATTTAGCTAACAATTCATCTATATCAGGTGTGGCTTGATAGCTCTCTTGGAGGTGTGTAGATGGGGTGTGTTTAGATAGGGCCATCACACGTTGGTTGAAGAATCTTGCTTTGGATTCCAACTCAGCAACTCTCTTGGCTAGATCTTCTTGAAAGAGCCTTTCTTGGAGGTCATATAAATCATCATGATTATTATGAGTAGGTTCATTCTTTTCAAGGATTTGAGCAAAACCCTTATTCTCCTCTTTCCTGCCCCATGATTCCACTATTTGCTTCCAACTCAAGAGCTTGCCATCATGATTAGTGATTTGAGGGAGACTAAGAAGGGTTTGTTGATGCATAGGAAGAGCTGCTTCAAATGAAAGCACATTTTGGCATGTATAATCCATTGCTTAGGACCATGTACCTTATATTTATTCATATGTTTTGATCAAGCTCAATATTTTTATGAAATCACCTCAAGCAGCTCTCCTAGTTACCCTTCAACAATGAGGGAAGTAACGCTAGAGTTTGAGATGATTTCATAACAACCTGAGCTCTACCAAAGCTATACAAAAAGTGATTTCTTGATGGCATCAGGATTGCTTAACCAGCTGATTCAACTCAGAGTCGCCATTGGTGTTGATGAAAAAGCCTCAAAAGGCTGGTTGGTTAAAGAACAAACTAAAAAAAATTCAACTCTTTGGACAAAACTTGTCCTAGTTGGTCCCACCGGGTGTGCCAAAAACTATTGACGTAGTGGATTGCACCCTGGACAGGAGGCTGAGCTCCTACCTTCCACACGCAATAATGGAAACTCTCCTCTCACCTGTGGGACTGGTGAAGCTGGGGGGAGAGTCTCTAGATAAGGGCTAGCTCCCTCTGATGTATCTTTTAGGTTTTGGATTCGCTACCGCTAACAAATAAATTAAAAAAAGGGGGGGATGAAAAGGGAGAAGGATGTTAAAAATAGAACCTAAACCTAATCTAAAAGGTGATACACTAAAAAAGTTGATCCACTCAGCTTGAACATACACTTTTAACCAAGAAGAAGCTCCCATACACTTCATCTGATGTGGGAGACTCTTATGTATCAGTAAGTCAGGGGTCCGTAGAGATATAGGTAGGATGAACTGTCAAAGGTGTTCTGAGACACACTTTGGTAGCCTATTCACATGCGCCTATATTCCTGCTGTAGACACTTTTGGTAGACCTGCAAAAGAAGAGACTTCACAATGCACTAAACATGTTGGAATTGTTCTATGAAAGAATAAAAGGAAATGACTTAACACAAATTTAAAACATAGACATGTGCATGAGTGCAAGTTCAAATGGAGGTAAAAATGCTAAGTCTTGATTCAAGGTAAAATTTGGCAGAGTTTTGCCTTACAAGCCTGAGAGATTTTGGGGTAGAGCTGTGCCTTACGAGCTAAGAGAATGGATTCCCCTTTTTTTCAAAATGAGAATTTTTTTATATATAGAAAGAAGAGAAGAAGTAAAGGTGCCCCTTTTGAAAAAGACTTTTGGTGCTCTTTGACAAGTTGGCCCATGTGCGCGGAGAGCATCGGGAAGAGGAAGTCACTGTTGTTGATGTCATTCTTCTAGAAGAGGCCTGCTAGAACCATGTTGTGTAATTTCCAGTCTTGACTTTGGCATTCAAACATTAATGTGAAAGTGTGGGCCGTGCCTCTTTTCTGTAGACAAGACTGCTCCTTCCAGATACTCGTGCAGTTTGTCTACTTATAAATGCAAAGTGGAGAAAACAAGGTGCGCCACTTACTGTTTGCACTGTTTAATGACCACCTATCAATAACTTGCCTCCCTTTTGCCACCTGGGCCATTTTTGTCTATTTTTGAACCTTGTCTCTTCTTGGTTTTGTCTCTTTCTAGCTCCTTTGGCCCTTGGGGCTATCTTTTGGTGGGTCGCTGCGTTCCTTGGGCTCTTCCTTAGGCTCTTTTCAAAATCAACGGCTATTTCATGAGCCTTAAATTTTGACATTCATGGGCCTATCACTATTTGAAAACCAATGGCTAGTTTACCATGCTTGATTTTGACGTCTTCGGGCCCGTCACCCCTTGGACTTTCTTCGGCCTTTCTCTTTCTCTCGACTTCCTATTGCTTCCTTTCCTTCGGACTTCTTGTTTTGAACCTTCTCGAAGGGAAGGTGACCCTTCAACTTTTGGAAAAGTGTCCTTCATTTAGTATCTGATAGTCCCCCACAAGGGCACCTGCCCTTTCGGGTCCTTTGACTCCCTTGGTTTTGAAATTCTTCAGAGTTTTCCCCACAGACTTTTTCCCTATGGATAAAAAGTCTACAAGAATTGTTTTGAGCACTTTGCCTTTTGACCTTCAGAATTTCCCTCGGGTTTTCCTCTCACAGCCTTCCTCCGAATTTCTTTGGACTTTTTTCTGAAGGAATTCCTTCGAACAAAAAGTCTGAAAGAAATCGTTCTATGCCTTAGTCTCTTTCCGTGCCTTTCTTTGGGCTTTCTGCTTTGGAGCCTCTGAATTCCTTCAGACTTTTTGTCCGAAGGAATTCCTTCAAAAAAAAAGTTTGAAGGAATTAGTCCTTGTATTTTCTCTCAACCACCTTTGAAAAGTGTCCTTCAATAAAATTGGAAACGACCCTTTCGAAGGGTACTTCCTTTGCCTTAAACAAATTTTTGAAAGAAACCTACCTTTTTGACTTTTCTTTGTGGCCTCTTTGCAAATGTTCCCTGCCCTCCATAAGGGCGCTTGAGTCCAGAACTGCCCTCCACAAGGGCACTTGGAATGGTCCATTTTGCGCGTAAGTGTCGGGAACTCGTCTCTACCTACAGAGTCCGTAGAAAATTCTCCTACAAAGTCCATAAAAATGGACCTGCAAAGTCTGTAGAAAACCTGCAGAGTCCGTAGAAATGCCTATAGAGTCCATAGAAATGTCTGTAGATTTGGTAGAAATTTCTAAGACTTGTGCAAAATAAAAAATGTACTGGCTCAGAATAGCAAGGAAAAAAGGGGGGACCGATTTTGGCCTGCAAGACCAAAATGGTCAACACTTAGTACTTTCCATAAATAAAAAGTGCAATTGTCAAATTAAATTCTCCTTTTTACATTCAGGTTCATTGTTATACATCATATAATGTAAATTGGTTCCTCAATTCTATTTTATTATATCAAATTAATAAAAAAATAATTTAAAATATATTGTGAACCCTTTTACATACTAAGCATAACCAAACCCTAGGTCTTCACTTAAGGTTTCATCATTCTTTCTATGGTTTCGATTTTTTGTCGTAGAGTTTAATTTTTAGACCTAATTTATGATTTTCCTTCATTCATAGATTATGCATGGCTATAATGTATGTACACATATTTTATTTATTGACTCAAATTATGATTGTAATAATTACATGTTATTTTTATTTACTATACAAAATCTGTAACAACTATGTAATTTCATGGATCAAATGTTTATACTCTAATAATGCTAAAATCAATAATGAACAATCTCTAGCCTTCCATAATTTATATTATTGTGATATCAATATGAGTTTCTTCTTGTTACCACTAGGTGCCAAAGGGCATACATGACTCATTTTGTTCCTCCTTCCCTTAGACCTCAAGGTTTTACTAGCTACCAACTCACCCCCATTATTTTCCTAAGGCTTATATTGGATTCTTTAATCCATGATGTCACTATTAGAAGAGATAGAGTGCCCTACCATGTGAAATAGAATAAATATAGTCAACATCCTCCTCATCAACCCCCTCCACCTCCTACGAGGCCATCCACTCAAACCAGAGGGTATGATATCATTAATTAACTAAAAATTACCCATGTTAATATTTTCATTTAAGAGTTAAAATAGAGATCAACTCTCCCAAATGATACAATAGATACATTCTTTGCTTCTATTATAAATACATTAAGGGATACAAGAAAAATAATTTCTTTTGAAAAGGAAGACTTCCCTTCCAAACACAATAGAAAAAATATCCCTTTGTTCATTCAAGTTGAAATTAAAATCAAAGTATTCAAATGTGTGTTAATAGATAATGGATCAGGGATGAATATATACAACATAAATTTATTATAAAAGATAGCATTAAAAATGTGGATCAAAGCATCAAAGGATTTGATAGCATTGGTAGTAGATAATAGGGTCAATATCATTGAATGTTAAACTAAGACCCAAGATAGTGTCTAAATTATTTCAAGACATGCCTAATCATCTACATTAAATTTTGCCTTTGGATTGACCTTGGATATTGTTGTTTGGCCCAAGATCCCATTCCAAAATACTCATGAGATTAAGTATTTTCAAAGAGAATAGTGGGGAGCACTGATGGAATTTCATCTTTCATTTTAGGACTGATTTGAAATTAGCCCAAGGCATGGTTGTGGATATTTGGCTTCCCAATGGAGCCTACTTAGGATAATCTCTGAGAGATGTAACATCACCACTAGTGATTCAGTCCTAATGCTCAAGAGTGAATGAGTGAATTATTTGAATCTATTACTGGTATTTAGGCACTTTATTCCAACATTTCCTAAAAAAAGGGAAAGGGTAGTTCAATTTCTAAAAAAAACATAAAAGGCGGGAAGGGTAAGGTTGTATAGAAAGTTTCCCGATCCAAGCGAAATTAATGTGTTAATAATTGAGTTGAGCACATTTGCGACAATTATACCACTCTATGTTGAGTATTTCCAAAGGCTTTAACCCCAATACTACATATTGGGAAGAGTCTAGGGAAGCAGATAAGAAGGCTTAATTTGTAATTCCTCACTAAATAGCAATACTAGAAGTTGATAGTAAATCACACATAAATTTTCAAAATAACTTGTAGGCTAACACAGTAGTTATCAATATTGTGAAGAAAATGAGATAAATTCACAAAGAGATTATGACAGGAAAGCACATCATAATAATTACATTCATAAAGTAATAGAGTCTTAAAATAATTATTTGAACACTAATATTCACTTAAAACTAAAATGATAGATGCTTTGATAAACAAAACATGTGTCACTTAAAAGCTTTGAAATTACATTCATTAATATATCTTCATTACCTTACCTCTTTAGTTGTTTCATAGTGCATTACCTTTACAAGATCTACCTCTGATAGGCCACAAAGAATGGCATTCATTGCCTTGGAGTTGTTTTCACTAGCTTTCTTACATGTTGCATCAATTGGTGGAATAGGAGGAACACTATAGCCATCCATAACTAACTGTCAGATATCATGACCTTGAGATACCAAAAATATCTTCATCCTAAAATTCCAAAATACATAATTAGATTCATTGAATAACAGAGCCTTATTGGAAGAGAAACCACCTTGTGCTTGTTGACTAACCATCTTTGCTTCTAGGATCCCCTATAGGTTTTTAAAATTGCTTCAAAGGACCAAGCTTTGATACTAAATGTTAAAATAAAAATGACTAAGTGCGGGGGGGGGGGGGGGTGTGGGTGGGGGAATCAATATTCAAAAACCTTTTTTCAATTCCTCTTAAGTATTCATGAACATTAATTCAAGCATATGAATCAAGTAATGCATAAGCAATCAACTATATAAGCATGAAACATAAGAACACAAGATAACACAACATATGTGTGGGAAACCCTCAAGGGGATGAAAAGCCACTAATGTTTACAAATAGACTATATTCCTATAAGACAAACATCAAATTTAGTAAAGAACCCACTTCACATGGAGCACCAACCCTGACTAGTTAAGCACCAACTCAACTAGGCTTCAACAAGCATCCACTTGCAAAGAGGAACCAACCCCCTTAAATGACTTATCACCAACTCAACAACACAAAACAATTGATCACCTTAAAAATAAATTATTGATTATACAAAATATGATTATCTCCTTTCTCATTTCTTCACACACTTTTATCCCTCTCAAACTGGCCTCTAACCTTCTTCACTCAACTATCCTTCTTCTTGACTTGATTAGGTCATATCACCTTGATATTCATATGCATAACTTATATTAAATATTCATCACTAATCCTCTATTCTCTTTTAATTTTCTATGAGAATTTATTATGATCACTGATATGTTATCTAATTTTCTTACATTTTTTTCACATAAATAGGCCTTAAAATGCCTAGTATTTATACAAGTCTTTCTTGTTCATATCCTTCTTGGTCAGCCAAGCACCCTTACCCTTCTTATTTAGCCATGAAATGGATCATAGGATATCTCATATAAATGGATAAAATTTTCTTTGAGACACTTTAGGTCCGAATTTCCTCAATTTGGCCTTATCTTACCTTTAGGTCTCATAGAGACCTAATCCCATTAGGTATGTTCTAAGACCCATTACACTTTATCTTCCTTGGACCAATTCCAAACACTTAAAATAGTATAAAAACATCATATGACATTAAAATAGACCCCTACTAATATTATATTTGATCCATGACATTTTTAGCTCAAACCACTACTTGAAGCCCACCATTAGTATTGTTCATATTAGGCCTATGCATATTTAGAAAGTCCATTTTGAACAACTGAATTAAAAACATAATTTTTCAAAAAACCCATGGAAAATATATATATATATATATATATATATATATATATGACCTTAAGTCATCACCATATGTTTTATACTTCACAACTCAGGGCAAAAGTACTCAAACCCTTCTCTGCAAGTAGGCCACTCAAAACTGTCAACTAGCCTCAAAACAGTTATGAAAACTTGATCTTCAACACCTAAATTAATACTTTATATGAACTATAACACCTTCAATATATTATTTTACATCTACATATATTTCTCAAGTACAAATATCATAAGGTCTAATGCCAAATATTGGTCTTGTCGACCAATATTTTATCTTTAGTATACACAGTCAACCTGAACCAGTCAACCCATTTTGATTTAGCATTTTAATCACATCCATTGAATTTAAAGATTCTAAAAAGAATGGATAGGAAATTGATTTTCTAAAAAATAACATTATATGAATTGTATGCTTCATCTCAAAGCAAACAACCTCCAATTCATCACTGTAACTTGTTTACCCAGATCTACCAATTTATCTTCAAATATAGTCATGGTGATAATGACCTTTAACACACATGTAGACACTTTTAGAGACATTTGATGCATGTGAATGATATTATGATATAAATATTCAAATCTTAGATATAAATATACTATGTTCAATTAACAATATTGGTCTTGCAGACCAATCTCATGAACTTACACCTTCATTGTCTCATCTCCATTACACATGTCAACTTATGAGCAACATTTTCATCATATCCACTTACCTCCAAAACATATATCCAAAATTAACATGTATTAAAAGTCTTTAAAAACCAATCCATGCACTTTTATTCATCCCTAATCCATGATAACACATCTCTAATTGACTTCTCACTTGTACTTGGTTTTCTTAGTGTTTGCACCATTAGGCCTATTAGTGATAGGTCAAATTGTATGACTAGTTTAGCACACCTAGCAGATATAACCTAATTATAAATAAACATGGACATAATATACAAGTATCAATATTCAATCTTCATCCATTTAACAATTTTGACTTGGTCAACTCTAACTATCACAACAAATCTCTAAGAAATAAGGTGTTTCTTATGGGGTCCACTCACTCACCCAAAAAACCAATCACACCTAGAGGTGAATAAGAGAGTTTAATCCATGATCCAATAACTTAACTAGACATACCAATCCATTTTGATCACTTTAGAAAAATATCTTTCATAGCATGTCACTATTAGGGTTCTTTGAGGGTTTAAACCATCTTTTAGTCTTAATGATCAGTCATAAAGCTTAGCCCTTAATTATAGAAACCAATGCTTGGAAATTTTAGATAGTACCCTTGAAAATATACCATGAATGTATTAGGTTCTCATTTGAAGGTTACACATGCCAATGAACACTTGAAAGTTCTTCTTAGGTTGAGAACCCTTCATTCTATGCACATGAGAGACCTTAAAACACTTTTTCTTGTCTTAATATACAAACCATGACCTTAAAATTTGTGAACATGCTTTAAATAATGTAACATACCTCTAAAAACACTCACTTGCTCATACATTCCCTAAAAATTGATCACGATACCCCACCTGGTTACCATCTCTCTCTTTGCTTTATAGGCCTTGACCTGCAAGTCATATTAGGCATTAAAACTAGCCTTCTATCCACTATCCAAGCTCTCAATACCTCATATACAAACTCAAATAACCTATATCATGATAAAAAATTGATTTACATCCTTTATATATCTTGACAACTCCTCATGACACCTCATTAGGTCAGACAGGGTCTAGAGGTGGTCTAATTACATACTAGGACTGTAGGTGATACCCCTGTAGGCTTAGCTTAAAACTCACCTGAGTGATCCAATGATTCATATGAAAACTCAAGCAACTATATATAGCATCTTATACCTCTATGTATCTATATCACTAGGACACCATGTTCCTTCATGCATAATATTAAGCATCCTATGTGCAAGCCTTCTCAAGTCTCTTGCTAGGTTTAAACTCTTGATAACTTTGGTAACCGATATTAAAACACTCTTGGATGATTTTACACCTTGATCACATGCCTTATATGTTTATTAATAAATGTCAAACCTCTGTACATACCTCTTAATGCTCATCATGCACATGTGCATGATGTGACTATGTTTGTTATGACTAGGCTTCTCAAGAACCTTGCACTCAATGATTGGTACTCAAACATGCCTACCTTGTACTAAAAATTGACATAAAATTTAGAAGAATCATTGGTTTGACTTCAAATTCTTTCTTGTCACATGGCTTCTTTGTCACATACCACTTTGCCATGCATATTTATTAGATGTATCTTGACATCATCCTTGACCTTGACATCAATTACAACACCCTTAACCTTAACATCAGTGATAAAAATTTTCAACAAACTCCCCCTTTGTCATTGATGGCAAAACATTCTTAAAAGTGATCACTCTCATCTCCCCCAATCTAGTCAAACTCCCTTCTTGAACTTTCTCCCCCTTTGACATTAATGACAAAGGGTCTTCAACAAACTACCATCTAGAATCATAACTTATTGTAATCACAAGTTATGAAAAAACATAGGAACATGCTCCCACTTACTTCATGCATACCTCCTTCAGATGAAATCAGAACACAAATCTTCTACTCAACATAAATCAAGCTCAGTCATCAACTTGAATAGCTCCCCCTCAATCCAAACATCCACCATGATTTTGCTAATAGAAGAGTGTCTTCATGAAGCCTAATACCCCTTTCCATAGAGAAATAAAACATCACAAGTTTGGGATATTACCATGTCTCCATGCTCTTACATGACTGAATGTCCTTCAATTCCTTTTGGGTTTGATTGGCATCATAGGCTTGATCTCTTCATCAACCATTTGATCATCAATGTGGGCTGACAACAGGCATTGTTAACTTGGTTTCACATCTAAAGCATGTTTTATCACACTAAATAGTCCACTTGAGCTTGTAGACTGACCATGACTCATCTTTTCTATCTTTGATTTACATATATTCATCTGCCTTCTTTCCTACATTCTAAGAAATTCAAACCTCCTATTTTGATTTGATGACCTTCTACCTCTATTAGGACATAATCTTACAATATGTCTTATATTATGACAACTGAAGCGAACCACATTATACATACTAATTTACTAATGTGAACTTTGAATCCTTCTATAGTCCCATGAATACTAATTCTTGGAAGGTATTCTACATTCTCTTGCTCTATGACCAAACTAGCTACACACAAAACAATAACCATTGAATGAATTGGCATACCTTATAGCATTGACTTGTTTGATAGGTCTTTTCATGTTGAAATTCTTGTCTTTAATATCCTTCTCTTTAAATTTAGTTTCCACTTTGTGGTCTTCTTTGAAACCAAGACCTATCTTATCACTTGTATACTTTTGAATACTCAAGTTATCATCTAGAGCCTCAGTGCTCTTTTCAAACTTCACAAAGATCTTCACCTTGATATATGTTTTATCCAACTTAGCTTTTAGGGATTATACTTTAGTTTCATACCTAATGAATTCTTCCTCTTTAGCCTTTAGGCTTGTATTGAATACCTCCATTTGTGCCTCAACTTGATTGATGATCTCATCATAGTCCTTGGAAGTCTTACTTAGCCTTTCCTCAAACAAGCTAATTTGCTCCTCATAGTCCTTAACTAATGATATTAGTTTGTGATTCTTTCTCCTTTGTAATTTCAACTCCTCTAAGGCACTTACCAACTCTACCTCAAGGTTCACTTCAACTTCTTAGCTTCACTTAGTGGGTGACGATGGAGCCAAAGGGCCAACCTTTGCATTCTTGAGCCAATCTTAGGGAATTGAGCACTCAGATCCATTCATGATATTAATCTTGGTACAACATCATCCAACATTACTTAGCATTATTCAACATCATAACAAGTTTTATATTGGTTCATGTACCTAGTGAGGTGTATTCAATCCTTTCTCTTCCTCTCTCTCTCTTACTTCACCTTGTACATTCTTATATTAGATATAGAGTATCTAGTAGGAATTGATCTACTTTTTATTTTTGTATTACAGATTCACACTTTAAAACATGTTCTCTATACACACCTAGCATCACACAGCTTCATGAGCTTTACCCTTATAGGTAAGTTTAGGTACATTTTCTATTTTTTCTTTATCCTAGTATTTCACTTTGCTACATTACTAGAATAAGGGGGGGAAATGTAGTCATATAAAATGTGAAAATTGGTAACTTGAGTGTGGCTAATGACACCCAACCCTTAGATCCCTCTTGGTTACTCTCATGACCCTTATAGGCATCTTTTCACTGATTCTCAGTCATCTGTAGCCTTCCAGACCTAACCCCAACTAAGCTGAACTCCTCTTTTCATGACTAATCCATCTCCCCAAGTTCTGTCTACTCAGGACAATAGTGCCACACTAGGACTATAGCATCGATGCCACTCCTGTCTACTTTTGATGCTATTGTCCAAGTTTATTTTTGGCCCCAATGGTCAATTTTTTCCAGTTCCCCATCCTTCTCTTTGTCATCCTAACACAAGTACATTCAACCCATGACCAATAGATCCCTATAAAATCCCATTCAAATGTCATTTGGAAAGGGTTGGCAATTATCACTAAACAAGCAAGACTACTCAAGCAATCTTCCATATTCATTGCATACAGCTAACCAACATACTTACAAGCTTATTCAAATCCTTACACTAGTCCCTAGCCACCTCAAGCACATCCAGTTTAGAATTCTACATCTTTATACACACAATTACATGAAGCACATTAAATGAGAGAATTACATATGGCTTGATCCTTCTCGAAATAGTAGTCTGTAGGATACCTGCCCACACAAGGGGTGTATATCCATGTCCAGTGAATCTTACACACTAACCCCCCCTCTTTCTTAAAACTGATCAAAGTATAATGGAACTTAGGGTTTGAAGATAAAATCTTCTCTATAGGGAGCTCTACAAACTTCTAGCTGCCAAAACTTTGTAGATAGGGTCACATAGACATAGCGAACAAAACCTAGAAAGATCAGATCCTTAGGATAATAGTGGTAGAAGTGGACTATAGTGTTGGTGCCACTCCTATCTAGTTTTGCACTCATGTTCAATCAAAAAACTAAATTTAGATCTCAATTTATGATAGTGTCCTAGTCCTTCATAGTGAATTCCAACCTCTGTCTCAGTCGGATCAATCAGTTTTCAGTGAAGTCTTGTTTTCTTCCCCTTATTACTATTTTTAGAAAAGTTTGGATTGCAATAAAATTTCACAAATTAGTATCTTTATAATTACATATTTATTTACTAATTTTACTACTCAAACCCTTTAAATAAATTAGGAATAATATACTAAATATTCCCAAAATTATTAAATCAAATGTTCTAAACTTGTTAAATCAAATGTTATGATATGATTTTGAAATAGTATGTAAGAAAAGAAAAGAAAATGTGGTAGAAAATGCACTATCCACATGGGATGAATTAGTTGAGGCATTGATATGTGCAATGACCATTTGGCAGGTAGATTGGCTAGAGGAAGCAAGATCAAAATGTGATATTGATAGGGTTACCTAGGATTTGATTCACAATCTTCATCTTGGTTATGGGGGGTCTGAGCAATTTACATAGAAAGGGAACACATTATGGTATAAATATCAATTATACCTCTATAAGCATTATTTTCTTAAACATAAAATCTTTCAAAAACTTCATGCATCTCCAATAGGTCATTCAAAAATTTAAAAAACATATTATAGAATCAAGCAAGACTATTTATAGGAAGGAATTAAGGGGGATGTCCAAAAATATGTGGCTGAATGCATGGTATGTCAACAAAATAAATTTGAAACTATTAAGACCCTAGGTCTTTTACAACCTTTATCCATCCCCAACTAGAAGTGAGAAGAAGTTTCCATGGATTTCATTACTAGGTTACCACAGTCTGAGGGTAAAAATGTTATCATGGTAATTTTGGATCATCTCACCAAGTATGCTCATTATTTTCCTTATCAAAACCATTTTTTGTTAGTACAATAGCTTTTGATTTTCTCATTATAGTTTAGAAATTGCATGGTACTCCAAAGATCAATGTAAGTGATAGAGATCCCATATTTACTAGTGATTTTTGGATTAAATTATTTGCATGTTTGGCACCTAGTTGGCTCATAGCTCATCATATCATCCTCAATATAATGGACAAATAGAGGTAGTCAATAAATGACTAGAGGGGTATATGTATTTTTTTTTTCCAGATAAATAGGGTAAATGGGTTCATTTGCTTCCACTCATCGAATGGTGGTATAACACTTCTTTTCACACTTCTTCCAAAATATTTGCCTTTGTGGTATTGTATGGGTATCACCCCCATCCATAAATTTAGCCTTAAAGGTACATCCTAAGGTTCAAGTTATTGAGGAACACATTCACCATAAATAAGAGGTACTAGCTAGTTTGCAAGAGAATTTAACAGTAGCATAAAATATAATGAAGCAACAAGTAGATCAATATTGTAGGTAGTGAAATTATAACATCAGTGATTGGGTATTTATGCATTTATAGCCATATAAGCATATGTCTCTAAAGCAATAGAAAAAGGATAATAAGTTGTCCCATAAGTATTATGAAAGTTATTAGATCTTGTAGAAAGTTGTAGTGTGTCTTGCAAGTTAGAATTTCCCATGTCCACTCATATATGTTCAGTATTCCATGTATCTTGCCTAAAGAAGGTATTTGACATAGAGTTTCTACTCAAAATGAGTTACCTAAATTGGATTAAGAATGATGAGTCATTCTATATCTTGAAGAGATCCTTCACATGCGCACAAAGCAATTACATACTAGAGTGATTGTTAGGTTGTGGAGCTAAAAGCTTCAACTATGCAGACGAAGAGGAGGATGCTAAAGTTCTAGAAGTACCGGCATTGGCAGTATAACTGACGTTGGTCATGATGAATGTAGAAGGAAACCGGTGTTGGCAGGGAGTTGGCTGACATCGGTCAGCACCAGTTAGATAGGGACCGACGTCGGTCGCCTGTGTGTTCTAGAACTGTTCGTTGCACGAACAGTTAGTTTGTTGAACTGAGTGTTTGCATGTAAAGGCTATTTCGAGTCTTGAGCTGTGTGTCTATTATTAGTAAACTAAAAGTCTAATTTATTGTTTAAGTTTGGGATCTATTTATAGACCCATTGGCATGTATTGTAATTATGAGCTGAAAAGGAAGGCAAGGAAGATCTTTCCATTGTAAGATCATTGAGTTGCAAGTTGTTGCAAGCTCATAGGAGATCTACATGTGTAAGTATGGTCTATTGAATTGCAGGTTGCAGGTTCATGGGAGATCTACTTGAAGTACTTTAGAGTGCTTGGTGTACTGGCAGGGTTATTATTGACTAGTTGGAGAGGTGAACACCAATTCTGTGTGTGAGTTGTGTGTTGGGACCATTTTTGGTAGGAGAGTGAACTTTTGAAGAATAATTACTGTACACTTGAGGTGTGGCAAGCCTCTGTAAGGTGGAAGAGTATGGCGTCTCTTTATTGTATTCTTTTCTATACGAGTATTAATGCAAGATAGTGTATTATCTCTCATATTCTGTGTTATTTGTGAATTCTAGTTACTTGTACTTCTAGATATTTCTGCATGTTTAATTACTTGTATTTGATAATCATATTGTGCTCTTTCTGAGGAACAAGATCCTAACAAGTGGGATCAGAACAAGGTGTGTTGTTCTTGGATTCCCCAACAACTGGTATCAGAGCTTTTGGTTAGATACTAACAGGTTGGATTAGATCTAGTTAGTGTGTGTTGATTACAGGTTACTCACAGGGGTTTCTGTTTGAGTGGGAGTAGAGCAATGGCAGAAGAAAGTAGACTACGAATGGAGAAGTTTAATGGCAAGAACTATCAATTATGGAGGATGCAGATTGAAGATTATCTGTATCAAAAATATTTGTACTTACTGTTGGGTGGGGTTGCATGCAAGCCCACAGATATGAAGGATGAAGAATGGGAGGTTTTTGATCGGAAGGCTCTGGGATCTATAAGGTTGAGTCTTGCATCGTATGTGATTTCCAACTTATCACACGCTAAGACAATGGTAGAGTTGATGGAATCTTTGGCAAATTTATATGAAAAACCCTCAGCTTCGAATAAGGTATTTCTTATGAAGCAATTATTTAATTTACAAATGTTGGAAGGTGGATCTATTCATAGTCATCTTAGTGATTTCCATGGTTTGGTAAACCAGTTAAGTTCAGTCAATATTGATTTTGATGATGAAATTAAGGCTCTCTTAATCTTATGTTCATTACCTGAAGTTGGGAGAGTTTGGTAATGGCAGTTAGCAATATTGCGTCTACTTCAAAAATCTTAAAAGTGGATGATATTGTGAGTGTGATCTTGAATGAAGAGATACGCAGGAAAAGCACAAGTGAATCATCAGGGAATGCTTTGAGTGTTGAAGGCAAAGGAAGGCAAAGAGAGAAGATCAAGCGTGGGAGATCAAGGTCAAAGATAGGCAGGAGATCCAAGTCCAGGTATGGCAGAATAACCTGCTGGAAATGTGGAAAGCAAGGGCACTTAAAGAGAGATTGCAGGTGAGGTGAAGATCAGCATGAAGGACATGAAGAAGAAGCAGATGTTACGGATTATGTTGCACAAGATGCTCTGGTATGTTCCTTAGATAAAGTAGAATCTTGGGTTTTAGATTCTGGTGCCTCTTTTCATGCATCCCCAAATAAGGAATTTTTTCATGAGTATGTCTAGGGAGACTTTGGAGAAATTTGTTTAGGAGATGGTAAGCCTTGTTAGATGGTTGGCAAAGGGAAAGTGAAGCTGAAATTGCAGACAGGTAACACATGGGTGTTGAAGGAGGTCATGCATGTCCCAATTTTGGAGTGGAATTTGATTTTTGTAAGAAGTTTGGGTGATGAGGGTTGCACAATAACTCTCACAGTGGACTCTTGGAAGGTTACCAAGGGTGCACTTGTTGTAGCAAGAGGTAAGAAAGTAGGTACACTTTATCTATCTACTTGTATTACTGATTCTCTTTTTGGGTTATCTACTTCAGCTGTAGATTTGAAGATGTGGCTTAATAGGCTTGGTCACTTGAATAAAAAGGAGATGCATGTTCTTGAGTCAAAGGGTATACTTTCAGATTTGAAAGTCATGGATCGAGGTTTCTGTATGCAGAAGAAGAAAGTGACGTTTCTTGAGAGATCTGATGTTAGTGACAAGAGCAGGAAAGCCTTGGTTTTCAAGGAGAACGTGACGGACAGAGTTCAGCACAAGGGGCAAAAGAATTTTGAGCAGAGCAAGGTTGATTTGGACAAGGGTTTGATCCAAAAGGAGCTCACGGGTAGAAGTCAGTTCTCACAAGCAAAACACAGAGACCGACGTCGGCTAAAAAATCAGCGTCGGCGTCCAGACAGGGACCGATGTCAGCTATGTGTAGCCTGACATCGGTGACTCAGGGACAGATAAACATCGGCATCGATCAGGGGAACTGATGTTGGCAGTGAGGTAGTCACATGAAATCGACGTCGATCAGGTGCAGACTGAGATGTGATTGGCATCAGCCATTGAGACGAATTTTGGGTGGACAGCAAGCTGTCAAGGAGTCTCAAGCGCCCATATGGAGGACTTAAAGGGTATGTAAGCCTCAAATTCATCATTTCCCTTCTTTATACTACTTGTTGCTCACTGATGGTAAAGAACTAGGAAGTTATTAAAGAAGCAGAGCAGGTAGATCCAGGAAACAGTGGGAGCTTGGCATGAATGAAGGATGTGATTCCTTGGAGGAGAACCAAACGGGAGTTTTGGGTGGAGTTGCCAGCTGGAAGTAAGCACTGAGAGACGAATGGATGTTTAGGATGAAGAAGAGCGGGAATGGACATGTGAGACGGTAGGCCAGGGTATATGGTCTTGTATAAGCTGCAGGGTAATGGAGGTTTGATCATTGTGTTTCTCTTTACCAGGTTGGATAATATTAGCTACATTATCCTATTACTGGATGATGTGCTTGTTGCAAGGTTACATATACAGGGAGTTGCTGAACTAAAGGTAAAGCTAGTTCAGAGGTGTGTCATGAAGAATCTGGGAGCAACAAGATTCTTTGGCATGAGTGTGTTCTAGAGACATGGAAGGTCACATGTTGACTTTGTTTCAGGATGATTGTGTGAGACCGGTTAGCACGTCGATGGTTGGACAGTTCACAGAACAGTGTCTTGATTCACATAATGAGGTTAAGTGCATGGTATGTACTAGACCTGAGTTTTCCCAAGCAGTGGGAGTTGTCACAAGTTTGGAGCCAATCCGGGAAAGAAGCATTGGAGGGCAGTTCAGTAGATTCTTAGAGAGACCAACAACAGGTGCACATGCTATGCAGGGTCAAGTTATTTTCTACATGGGTTTGTAGATGCGGATGTGGCAGGTGATTTGGATGACAGGTAGTGCACCACATGATTTGTGGTGGTTGGTCTTCAAGAGTGATCTTGAAGAGGGATACAGAGCCAAGGGAACAAACTAGATGATGTACAAGTATAGGTACAGTTGCAGCTGTTTATCTCCAAGTGGGAGATTGTTAGGTTGTGGAGCTAAAAGCTTCAACTATGCAGACAAAGAGGAGCATGCTGAAGTTCCAGAAGTACCGGCGTCTGTAGTATAACCGATGTCAGTCATGATGAATGCAGAAGGAAACCAGTGTCGACAGGGAGTCGGCTGACGTCGGTCAGCACCAGTTAGACAGGGACCGACGTCGGTCACCTGTGTGTTCCAGAATTGTTCATTGCATGAACAGTTAGTTTGTTGAACTGAGTGTTTGCATGCAAAGGCTATTTCGAGTCTTGAGCTGCATGTCTATTATTAGTAAACTAAGAGTCTAAGTTATTGTTTAAGTCTGGGATTTATTTATAGACCCATTGGCATGTATTGTAATTATGAGCTAAAAAGGAAGGCAAGAAAGATCCTTCCATTGTAAGATCATTGAGTTGCAGGTTGTTGCAAGCTCATAGGAAATCTACATGTGTAAGTATGGTCTGTTAAATTGCAGGTTGCAGGTTCATGGGAGATCTACTTGAAGTACTTTAGAGTGCTTGGTGTACTGGCAGGGTTATTACTGATTGGTTGGAGAGGTGAACACCAATTCTATGTGTGAGTTGTGTGTTGGGACCGTTTTTGGTAGGAGAGTGAACTTTTGAAGAAGAATTACTGTACACTTGAGGTGTGGCAAGCCTCTGTAAGGTGGAAGAGTATGGCGTCTCTTTATTGTATTCTTTTCTGTACGAGTATTAATACAAGATAGTGTATTGTCTCTCATATTTTGTGCTATTTGTGAATTCTAGTTACTTGTACTTCTGGATATTTTCGCATGTTTAATTGCTTGTATTTGGTAATCATATTGTGCTCTTTTTGAGGAGCAAGATCCTAACAAGTGGGATCAGAACAAGGTGTGTTGTTCTTGGATTCCACAACAGTGATTAAGGAGTATTTTATCAAATGAAAGATCTACATTCTAAAGATGCAACATGGGAGGATGAATCATTTTTACAACAACATTCTGGTTTGATTCGATGTTAAAGATAATATTGTTCTGAAGGGGAGGGGCATGCTACACCTTTAACCTATTGCATTTCTAAGTATATGTGTGGCCAAATTATGGCTTACATACTTCTTATATTATCTTTTTGCATCTCTTTATATTCTTAGTAAGGTCAACCCATGGAATCCCCATGGCTAGGTAGAGTCTATATAGGAGGTAGTGGTTAGTAATTTTTCATCATATTGTGAATTATGCTTTTATTATATTGTTGTGGAGCTTTTTCCCTCAAAGTGGCTTGACTATATTTATCAAACATTATGCTCTTTTGTCAATTATTGTTTTGGATCTGCATATTATACTCTTATTTCTTCTATATAATAGTCCATTATGCAAACATATAAATAATTACATTACAATTTTTTACATCATGATTCTAAATTTTGGATATTTAAATAGTTTTTATTTTTGTAAGTGGAAAAAATAATATATTTTCAATATTTTATTTAAAAATTTGATTAAATATTATTATTCTTTGGGTATTTTTATTATAAATATATAATTTATTTAAGGTTAATTTAACATTTGAAATGAATTATTAAGGTGGTTTAATTTTATTAGAGCTAAGACTTTGTATGTATTGGGGTAATTGTTAGTTTTATATACTATCACTTTTAAATTTAAAAAATATGTTAATCAAATACAAATTATATAATTATTTTTGAAAGAACCACAAAACCATGTATAATTTTTGTTTTGTGGCAAAGGACTTCCAATTGCAAAGGCAATTACTGTTACAGATAAGGGTGTTTTACTTGGCATCATAGAAGGTGGAAAAGTTACAAAGGTGACATCCTTTTCTCCTATTCTGGGTGTGACTATCCCTACAATGATGGTGGATGCGAATAAGCCTTCATTGGGTCTTGCTCAAACATATGGGTGTGAGGGGTTTCTTAATGTCCATTCGGCGGATAAAAATTTTACTCTTCCCATTTATAGTTTCATTCTTCAGAGTTGTTATAGCTTCCTTCCCTTTTTAGATGATCTTGAGTTAAGTAAAAATACATGTTGGGCTTATGTAAGCTGCAAAAATGTTTCCAAAATGTTCCATGAGTGCAACAACTTCTATAGATATTGGATTTCTTATAGGTTTGTCATTGCTTCTCCCTCTCTTGTTGACATTTTAGAGCTCTTTAATATTTCTTCCTCTATTTAATGTAAGTTGGGCAATGTCCTTGTTATGTTCTCTAAGGAAATTCTTGATCTAAATCTCTCAGAGTCTTCCATACAAGAGATGGAAGTTGAGGTTGGTTGCATATCTTTATTTGGGAAGTGTGTGGGCATTTTCCTCTCTATTTATGAGCTTTGTTCATAGGATTCTAGTTCTTGGACCTGCAATTCTTCTCCTTTTATGCTCCTTAGCTTAGGTTTCTTCTTGGTGTTGTTCTAGAGCCCTTTAGATAGAGATTTCATTTGGAAATTCGGTCCTTGGTTTTTGAAAAACCTAAGATTTTTTATGCCCCTGATCACCCTTTTTTAACCCATGCAAGGAGTCTATATCATCTATTCCTTTGTAGATCAAATTATATAATATGCCCTTGTTCTAATAAAAGAGGAAAATATCAAGTTGTTGGTGAACAATGTGGGCTCCTTTGTGAAAGTGGATGACAGATCTTGGGGCCTTAGATTTGTCAGAGCTTGTGTTATTTTGGATCTTTATAAACTCTTCTTCCACTTGGTGAAACTACTTTCCTCATGCAAATCATGGACGCAGTATCTCAACTATGGAGGTCTCCCTTTTTTATGGTTCCACTGAAATCTTCCTAGGCATTGGATTGTAGGGTGTCCTTTTAGGCTTTGTGGGATTTCACCTTCTCACAATCAACAGATTTGGAAAAGGAAAGATGGGACTCTGGACCAAGACTTCATGTGGAAAAATTGTGAAAAATTATTTCGTCCTCCTTCTCTTTTATGGTTTCTCAATCTCGTGTGGATCCTTTGGTGTAGGATCCCAAGTTTATTTTAGCCCATGTTCCTTCTATGACCCCTCCTATGCTGGCTGTGAAAGAAGTCTCTTCTCCGAGGCATATATTTTTGATTTTTTTCGCTAATGTGGGGGCTACTTCTAAAAGAAAGGTTGTAGGTCTAAAGCAAAGCTATTGAGAACGTAAGCAAATAATTCAATGAGAGATGGCATGCAATGGACTAGGATGATATTTTTTCTCGCCAAGGAAGAAGGATGGCTACAGTTTATGGATAACTTTCAGGGGATCCTTTGGACATTTTGACCTTTGTTCTTTGATTGGTCTTTGGTATTAGTTTTTTGATTGATTTGTTGGTTGTTAGTTGGGGGTTGGTGTTTAGATGCTTTGGATCTTTTCAGACATAGTGTGCCAGTTTTTTGTTTAGTCTTCTTTGTTGCCTTGATTGTAGTTTTCTTTGTTGGTTAGTTGTTGTAGGCTTGCTATTTCTTAGCTGTTTCTGAATTTATCTTTATTTGGAGGGCTTTAATGTATTTTCTAGCTTTGTTGGCCAAGTATGATTGAAGTTGTAAAAGGGTTGGGTCCCTTTCAAAAAACTTTTCTTTACCAATAATAAATAAATAAATAAATAAATACTTGCATCGAACCCAGACAGTAGCATTGATACAACCACCCCAGACTGACATTAGTGTCTAAATTGCCAAAAGTATTAGATCCAAAATCTAATGACCGTTCTAGAATCAACTTTCAGATTTTTATCTATCTGTTCTAAATCCATCAATGTGTTAACACCAAAATCGAGTATCTAATACTTCTTTGCCATTTCCATGCATAACTTAGTTGTACCTTCTATATTTAGCCTACACTCAACATAATAAATTTAGTGTATGTTTATATTTGAATTTAACACTCAAATGGTCTATTGTAAATATGATTATCACCCTTGTACATTGTCATTTTTATATTCTTAACCTTGTTATACCACCAAGGTAGGTTAGCCCCTTTATCCAAATTTAGGGTTAAATAATTGATTTGATTAAGTGTAATGTTGATCTTTACTTTTTATAAGGAGCTATGAATAAAGTGGTATTAATAATTATTTTTAACTTGTTTTTAATAATAATTATTAAGAATCAATCACACCATATTCCATAGATTAAATTGGTACTCGAACAATGTTCATATGTTTTAAGATCATTTTATTTTTTACAAATAAAAATTTGAAATCTATTTTCTCTTTCAATTAAATATACAAAATGGAAATAACAAATTAAGAATACAATTATCTTATTAATTGATATTTTCTTCTACAACAATTAAATTTTTTAACTTTAAATATAGAATGTGTGAAAAATTAAATTATCTTTCTTAATTTTAAATCAAAAGAAATAATTTGATAATAGAAATGATGATAAAAGTATATTGTCATATTATTTATTTTGATATAAATCTTATTAAATACCAAAAATATCTTGAAAATAAATTCAAGTCTCAAATAAATTTGTTAAAATAAATACTTCTCAATCTTTAATATTAAATTAAAAAAAATCAATCTATTTTATAGACGGATACCAACAATGAATTTTCCCACTAAGTTAGTTTTCAGTCATTTTAATTTATAATCTAAAGGTACAGAGTTTTCAGTCATTTTAATTTATAATCTAAAGGTACAGCGTTAAAGTAGAAGCATAAAGGGGCACAGAGCAATTAAAACGTCTGTCTTGCATTGAAGGGATTTAGACGTACGATGCAAAACAAATAAACCAACCAATCATACAATCAATCTACAGTTTACGGGCAGCAAAGAATGACATAAGATGAAAAATGTTTATTTTAAGGAATCTTGGTGATAAGTATTGAAAAATATTTGACAAGACGGTGAAGTGACTTCACCATTAAAAGTAAACGATAGCTTTTAAATAATAAAAATATTTAATGGAAAAACAAGATGCTTAGGATAACTTAAAAAATCCAGATATTTAATTGATGATGCCATCCTCTTTTTGTCTTAATAACGAAGGTACTAAGAAAAAGTCTTATTTTATAAATAAATAATTTGGAAATAAGTAAAAGAACATTCTTTACGACAGAGAGGGGGGAATAGATTTGTTTGTCAAAACGCCTTCTACAACTAAAGTATTCCTTAGACTTCGCCGTGTAAATCGCTAGCTTATCCAACTAGACTCATTCTTTCTTCCCATCACTCCAATGGAGTAGGAATTAAAGACACTATTAAATATTAAGTTGTGTAGTTTGGTTGGTGAGGAGGATGATTTAGTATGATATTTATTAGAGTATAAATTTTTGGAAATATTCAAATATGGATAAAAATAAATTCAATCATTTTAATAATTTTGAAAAAATAAATTTCGATGTTTGAAAAGTAAAGATGTAAATATTTATATAATTTAATTCAAATATTTTTCTCATCGCAACAACATATATTGAATGTTCTTGAACGAAATAATTTCAAGATCAACTACTAAAACAATAAATCATACGTAAAGAGTATGCAATGAAAATAATATGCATCATAAAATCATTACCATAAGAGAGTTGAGACATGATATTTGTTAATAAGGAAACCTGGAAGATACCCCCCATATTATTGATAGATGAAAAAAAAAATATAAGATAGCACAATATGCATAAAACTTTTTCCACAATAAAAATAAAAGAGAAAAGAAAAATAATAGAGTGAGGAATAGAAATGGAGTCAGAAGGTAACTTTGAGCATTACATTAACTAATCTTCCAAGTGTGTGCTTAGTATCTGTATTTCTCATGTAATGAAGGGAAGTGAGTGCAAAGTGGTAAATGATTTAATATAAACATAACTCTCATATTCTTCATAATGATGAATATATTTAATAAAATAAAAGAGGTGAAGGCTACATGCCACTTCATATTCTCTAGAATTTATGATTTAAATATTTATATGAAAATAAATTAAACATAACTACTAGATATTAAAATATCCAAATAAAAATTAATCTTCAACACTCCCCCTTAAATTTTAGTTTGAAGTTTTAAAATATAATAAAACTTTAAGATATAGAAGGGAGGTGTCATTACTTAATACTCTCCCTTGAACACAACTTCTTTCATGAGGAGAAAATATAAAATCAAAATGATTTGATAAATAAATAAAAAGAACATAGATGTTTTCAACAATTTCGCAAACTCTAAGGTGAAATCATCAATAATCTCCTATGAACCCTCTTCAACAAATATGATCAATTCTCTTTGAAATAATGACTAAAAAAGGATGATGATAATATATGATCCACTCTAACTTGTAAAAGTACAAAATTTTACATCAAACTTGGGTTTAAAAATGCCATAAAATATGATATACATATATTTATTGTGGTAAAATTATATTTAATAAAAGATATAAAAAATAAAAAGATAACTTCCATACCAAAATGTTAATTTTATTTTCGATAGTACATAATAAAATAAATGTTAGTCAAAATTAAAAAAATACTATATGCATAATTATCTTTGAAAGATTTAAGAATCATCACTATGTATATAATGTAATAAATATTTATACAAAAAAGTCTTTTTTAATAAACTAGCTTCAAAATAAAATTATTCTTAACAATATGTATCAACACGTATGGATATAGGGGTATTTGGGCTTAGTTTGAAACTATGAGCCCACTAATCCATTTTTTACACACTCATTATAAAAATAAAGAACTAGGGTTTGATCATTTGACAAAGAGCGAAAACCTATGAGCAAGCTCTAAGTAAATTTGAACAAAGGTGACAAAAAACTTGAAAGGTTCTAGTTAGTTGCATAAATAGATCCGGTCAATATTATGTACTAGACAACTATGTTCAAGCTAGATAGGTGCATCGAGGCAACCATCCAGATTTGATGTAAGCATCCAAAGTCACAAAGTGAAAATTTCTAGAATCTGAAAATTGATACATAATCCAAATCTAGTCTACTTCTAGCTTGTTCCATATCATATATGTATGCATACATTAAACCAGCTAATTACTCTTATTTTTTATTTATTACAATACCAATTGATACTTGTACTTGCTCTTTTTAACATATCTCAACATTTAAATATAAAATATCATTTATTTGAGTTTACAATTAATTGGCCTACTATAGATCTATTTATCATCATTGTGCTTATTTATTTCTACATTATTAACCTTATACTATATTGATCCACCTCAAATTAGGGTTAAACAAATGAATGAGAATTATGCATAAGGTTAATAATATAAAATTTATGAATAAGCACAAGGGTGATAAATAGATATATATCAGGTCAATTAACTTGTCAATTTAAATAAATAATATTATGAATTTATAATACTGAAATATGCTAAAAATAGAAAATAGAGTTATTGATTGATATTGTGATAAATTGAAAGTAAAAATACTTGGTTCACTGGGCATAGGCATATCTGGGTTAAAACAAGCTAAAAATGGGCTAGATCAGGATCCTAGAAAAATTATTACATTTTGGAATTTTGCATTCTGTGGTCTTAGATGCTTACATCAGATCTGTATGGTTACATCGACACTAGTGTCTAAATTGGACATAGGTGTCTGGTATAGAATAATGACTTGATTTAGATGTGACCACCTAGATCCTTTTGGGTTTTTTGATGTCTTTCTTTTGGTGTGTTTAGATTGTGTGCATAGATTATCATTCTTTGTCAAATGATTAAATTCTAATTTCTACATGCTTGAAGTAGAAGTGAGAAAAAATAGATTAGTGGGCACACAATTTAAAGCTTCTCCAAAGAATCCTCTATCAATGGGTGCTACCTACATAGACAATAATCTGAAAATGGCCTCAAACTTATGTAATTCTCCTTTATATGTTGGATTGTGTGTACATAAGGATGCAATATGTGATAAACAAATATATAGAGTGATCTAGCATGTCACTTGAAAAATATATCTCATGGGATGCTCCTTCAATAACTTAGACCTATAGTAATACTATTCCTATGTTTGATATGGAAATAGTGATGAATAAGGCAAATTTACTCACTTGAATGTTTGATTAAATGCTTTTGGTAAGATGCCTTGTGAGTTGCTAGGTGATGAATGAATGAGGGTTGATATTAAATATATATTAATCTAATTTACAAATATCCTGCACTAAATCACTTAAGCCAACCATAAAGATACATTTTATTTACAAATTAGATGACTTTTGGGTATTAGACACTTGATTTGAAAAGGGACACTAGCGTTGACATAGGCATTTGGATAGGGTGCAAGTGTTTATGAAGCTGAAAAAGATGTACAGGTTTAAAATTTGTAGAAAATGATAATTATCATGTTCATAAAATTTTATATAGTATATAAGACTTGGTCATCAAAATAATAATGGTTGGACCATGAGATAAGCAATTTGGCACTGTTTTAACATTTTAAGGTTTAGCTATGTAAATCTCATGTTTGATTAAAGGGATGAGTAGTCTAAATCAATGATATCATATGCATAAAATAACCATTGATATATTACAAATTTTGACTAGATTTGACTTTCTAAAAATAGTAATAAATGTGTACAAATAAAGACTTATTTAGAAAACACTTGATACAAAAGATATGAGTGCTAAAAACTAAGATATAAATAGTTTTGATTATCATCAGCTAGATCTCTATGTTAAAGCCATGTTTGGATAATAGTGCCACACTTGGATAGTAGCACCATATGGCTCTAGTGTCCTAAAAATGGCATTAGTGTCCTTTGTGTAGGATTACTCTAAAATTTTGGGTGAACTTACAACTATGTTTTTAGGTTTTATTCCTATGCACATGAAGACTAAAAATTTGTTTTGTGCCTATAATAGTTTATTTATGATGCAAACCCTAATATTCCTTGCAAGTAAGGCATGAGATGAAAAGTGTGTTCATTAAGAGGAAAAGCTAGACATCCTCAACACTCTACTGTGAAGAGAGTCACCTAAATACCAATACTCTAAGGAGGGATCAAGTTCGATATATTTTTTCCACCTAAGTGCCAATGTAAGTGCAAGTGATGCTAGTATGATAGTGGCCTTAAGTGCCTTGAGTGTGTTTGCGATTGGAAATCTAGAAAATTTGAGCTTAGGGCTACTGTAGATGGTAGTATGTATATGTAGACACCAAAATAGTGTCAACCCCCATCTTGGTCCCTTTCTAACTTCAACATGCCTAACCTATAATTTATTAATTTAAAATACTTATTTTAAATTAATATTCCCCCTAGACACCTCACCTTGGATTCCTAGCTCTTAGACCATTTATCACCTATGACAAATCATAATGACCTAAGACCTATTTCAACTCCCCCACTAATCCTCATGCCTATTAAACCTGCCCTTTGGACTATTCACTAATGGTAGCTAAACTTGGTAGACGGAGGAACGGGCAAAAGGCTAAAAATAGCCTTTTTACCCATCTTCTAGCCGCCGACGTCGGTTACCCGTCGGCTGACATTGATGGAATCACCGACGTCGGTTGCTTAAAACTAAATTTTGACCCTGAATTGTGCCTAGATTAATTTCACCTGAATGCTAATTCTCTTGCTCCCAAAATTTGACCTCTCTCTCTCTCTCTCTCCCAGACGCACACCAAGCATCACAAGCTACAAGAACTCTGCATCAGTCACTCCACACCTGATTGAAACATTGCAGGAAGTCTGTTACATCAGCCACATTGGGAACAAGCGTTCACACCCCTGATTCTTCAGCAAACAAGAGCTAAGTATTCTTCTTCTATTTCATTTCAGTAATTTAGAAAGCATTTGCAATTAGCTTCTATTTAGAATTTTTAAATATCATCAACTAGAAATGACTTTCTTCCTGGAGAGGCTGAGAGGCCTTCCCCATATCCTTACTCCTTTTGATAACCTGTCCTCTACCCCTTGTCCCTCTTAAGACTCTGTTGACTTCTCTGCAATCTTCCACAGACCTCCAAACTCCTACAGACCTCCCAGACTCCTCTGTCACCCATAAACCCATCCAAAACCCGTCCAAGGCCATTGCCCTGACTGACATCGACCATTTCCCCTATCGACATCGATAGACTAACCGACGTCGGCAACCTTGACAAACCGATGCCGATAGAACTATCGATGTCAGTGAATGTGATAGACCGATATCAAAATATAGGTACGCATTATCTCTATTTCTTTTGTTTAGTCTTTCACCATTTCTCTTTCTAGCAACACTCTTTTATCAACTAGTGGAATGTCATCCCTCAAGGAAGTCTTTGCACTTCTGGGACCGAGCTTTGCTTGGCAGTCCACCATATATCTATCTAACATTTTCTTTGTTTAAGACTTTCTTATCTATAGGTGTCGTCCTCCACAGCCAAAGAGGAGCTCCTTTAATCGTCTGAATACGGTGCACAAACTTCATTTGGGTATGTACAAACCCCTGACCATTAACCCTTAGTTTCTTATTTCTTCTGAATGTGAAAAGCGAAAATGAGTAGAAACATTCTGGCACGCCTGGTGGGACCCTAGAGTTTTCCTTGGGTTCATTTCTTTTTCTTCTAAAGGCAAACTTTCATATAGGTGCATTAGGAAATTTTCTCTCCTTGTATCCTTCTTCTATCTCCTTATTTCGAAAAGACACCATTAGCACAAGTTAAAAAGAATCTTTCTTTTTCTTCTTGTCACTTCTTTTCTGCATCTTAGAGTAGTGAAATTCATGCTCTTAACCTTTTCTTAATTGTTTGCATCCGAATAAAACATTTCAATTTGGGCTAAAATCTATTGCATTTCATTCCTGCTTGAATGCATTTTTAGCTCATCTAGTAATTAAAAATGCATTATGTATAAAGTGTAGTACACTTATGTTACACAACCTGACCACATTCACAAAATCAAACTAAACATTTTAACATACTTGAGACAAGGCCTGACTAGGATTTCATCACCTAGCGGATACCTTACTCTTCTTGGCAATCCCACTTGGACTTCACTACCAAGGGGAGAACCCACTCTATTCTCTGGCAGAGTATAAACTTTAAGGGAAGTATATACTGGCTAAGTGACCCAGCTTGTCTCTAGGCTCGTGAAGTGAGGGGAGCAAGCTCCTAGCACCAGGCCATGTACGGAACCTAATACAAATTTTGAGCACCAAAACATAACTCGAAACCAACCTTAGACTGCCTCTTGTAGGACCCGTTCTAAAAGCCCAACTTCTCAAACATATTCTTTTAAGGCATAAGCCAACACGACTCTAAAATTTATTTTTAGGAATTTAACGTTTAGAGGTTGCTTGCCTTCATTTAATTTTATATTTTTATCTGGTTTTTTGAGTTGGTAAGGATGAATTATTCTGAGCTTCAAAAACAACTCAGACTTTCTTCTTTCTTCCAAAAACTTTCAGTTTTTTGAGTTTTTGGAAATACACAGTAATCGACATCATTTTTTCCACCGACGTCAGGAACTGATCTTCACCGACATCGATTATCTCACCAACATCAGTAACTTTCTTCACCAACATCGGTCACTATCAAAAATCTTTCTTCTCAAACAACAAGCTAAAAACCTGACCTTTTTGCTATTAAAAACACATTCTAGTTTTTTGAGGCTGAAACATACAATTTTTAGAACCTAAATCTATTTTGCCTTGGATGGTTTTGACATGTAATCAAACCAAAACTCTTGTTGACCACGCAAGGCAACAACCACTCCTGCCTTCGCCTTCTATATCAAGTCCCCAAATAGAGTATAATTCAGAAACTGAACGTACTCCTATCCAACCAACCCCAACTCAACCCCTTATTGTTCCCGAAGAGGGCCAAGACTTTGAAAGGTTCCTTGACCTCAATGTTAAGGCTCTTCAGCACTATCTCGCAAGAAGTCAAACGCGAGACTCTTCAGGCAACCCAGTTTATGGGATGCCAACTTCCTTAGTTGAAATGACAATCATATCAACAGCCTCCGTAACCCAACCCATGGTCACCCAGGCCATTGCCTCAACTAACAACCCGACCATGACCAATCTTCAAAGTGTGGCCTTTCCTTCTATTTCTGGACCTACTTCCTTTGGGGTTTCTGTACCCCCTCAACCACAAACCATTCAACAAAGTTCTACAGCATTCCAGAACTTAATTATCTCCATCCCACCTACTCTTGCACCCATAAATACAAGAGTGACTACTTATCCTTCAGCTAGTGTTGCCACCATCCAACCACCTCTGGCGACATCAAGTCAAATTCTGCCTTCTAGCTTCATGACACAACCACCCTTGACTTCAACATCAGTCCCTATGACTAGTTACCAATATGTTGCACCTATACAAGCGCAACCAACTATGTCATATGCTCCACCTAACACCTCCCAAATGCCTTACAACCTAAGGGGTGCCCCACCTGCAAATCCATTAACCGATCTAATCAAAATGTTGATGGATAAGATGTCTAACCTTGAGACATCTATTTTTGGTTCAAAAAATGTTCTCTCATATGAATAAATCTGTAATGAACCCATTCATCCTTCAGTCCCAATCCGACCATATCCTAGCTAGTGGGAACTTCCCAAGTTTACTCACTTTCAGAGTAAAGAAGACCCACAACAACATCTACGAGCATTTAGACATGCTTGTTACCTTATAGCACATCATGATGCATTGTTACTACGCACATTTCCCATGTCACTTTCTGGTGCTGCCCTCGATTGGTATAGTTCTATTACCAGTCACTCTATCTTTTCTTTCACTCAACTAGCCCAACTATTTCTTGACCACTTTTCTATCAACATCACTAAAAAGGTCTCCATCATAGACCTATATTCTATCAGACAATTCGACGATGAATCAATAGCTGATTTCATTGCCTATTGGAGAGGTTTAATCAACCAACTCTCCTTTTCTTTACCTCAACCTGAGCTCATTGAGATCTTTTCACAAGCATGTGCCAAACACATCTCATCTACTTTGCGGGTCCAAACATTCTGCACATTTGATGAAGCTTTCACTATGGCCAAGAAGCTTGAACTCTGTGCTGTTGAAGAAGATAAAGTCAAATTGCATAGTAACACAAAATCTAATGACCCTTCATCTTCCAAACCTTCTTCCTCCCACCTAAGTCCAAAGGAGTGGCAAACACTGTGGTCCTTAGACCATCATCTTCAACAACAACCAACCAATCTCAACCTTCAACATCAGAATACATCACATGATAATTCTAACAATGATACGTACAGTGTCAATATACTCCAATAAGAGAATCATACACGTCTGTGTTGGATAAACTAGTCAAACAAGGAGTCCTCAACCTCCCCTAAATTTTACCACCATCTCAATTTGATCCCTCACATGCCATCCCTGCATGGTATAAGGAGAATGACTTCTGTAATTATCACCGTGTCAAAGGCCATGACACAAACAATTGTAAAACCCTCAAGAATATCATTTAGGACATGTTAGATAAAGGTGATCTTGTCTTGGATAACCCAAATGTGCCACCCAACCAAAACATAGACATCTTTAGACAACCTTTCCCTAACCATCCCCTAGTCAAAATAACATTCAGACCATGGTTGATGACTCCCAAGAGCGTAATATATGCACGGTCAACACGGTCTCTCCTTTTATGCCTAACCAACCTCTCCCACAGTCTGATGAGGTTAGTCAACCCATTTGTCCATCACAGGTAGAAGGGCCTTCTTCTCTTATTTATCCACCACAAGTAAAAGAGCCTTCTTCTCTTATTTCTCCTCCATAGGTGGAAGAACCTTCTTTTCCTATTAGTTCTCCATCAAGCTCTCTTATATTGGAAGACGCTTTGACGATACCAACGCCACTAGCCCCACCTTCATCCTTCCTACTACCAATGGAGGACCATACCTTACTTACTCTTTAACCGCAAGTAGAAGGTTCTATCATCCTTGCCCTCTATCCTCTTGAGGAGTCACATTCTCCAATTCCTTCTCCACCAAGAGAAGAACTTGTCTCTTTACCTACTTCGACTGAAGATGATATAGTAATGGCTCTCTCACGCCTTTGGCCTGAGATTGCCACATCTAACACATTCCCACCCTCACGACCACCCAAATCTTCTAAAAAACCAATTATAAAGCCTCACACAACAACTTCTAAACCATTCTCTTGACTAGCTAAAAACTTAGGATTTCTCCATTCGAGGAACTTAGAATATGAGGCATTATGGGAGTGACTTAAAACTCCTTATCTTACACATCCCACTTCATCTCATACTAACGACCCTCCTTCGACAAAATCTCCCAAAGTCTCCAACAAGGACCAGGCTTCTACTTCCAAATCTTCAAAAGCTCAACCGTCCGCATCTGAACGTAAACCCTCACAAACATCCACCATACCAAAACTAGTTAAATCTCTCTGTGTTCGCCCCATATCTAACCTCACTCACCCACAAGTGAGGATAGATTTGAATCTCACCCCCCATAATAGTAATCCTCACACTAAACTAAAGAAGGCTACTAAACCATGTCAGAGAACTCCTCCTCTGCTATCATCATTTCTCCCCATTTTGGGCCCACATCCTTCTACCTTAATAGGAGTGCTCCCTACTCTAACACCTAACAAAAAAAAGTTGCCTCCATTACTCCCTTTACCCACCAAAAACATACCTCTTCTGAAAAATTTGGCACCCCTCACGAAGAAAGTGTCATTTGCACGAGTGGCCACACCACCAACCCAAAAGGTGGTACGGAAATCTCTCTCAACAACTCCCAAACACTAGTCATCAACACCTAGTGCATCAACAAGCACAGACCCATTAGTGGGTTCATCTGCTTTGATACTACACTGACTTTTGCAAACTTCTAGCATAACTCTCCCACCTATTAAACCATTTCAACCTCTCAGATCAAAACCATTATGGTTTGATGACACCCAAATTTGCCTATATCATCGTACACTTGGACATGACACTAAAAATTATTGTGCCCTTAAGGTTGTCATTCACCAATACATGGAAAAAGATACCCTCCTTATTGAGGATACCGTCAACAAATCTCCAACACCATCTAATGTCTTTCCAACCTCTTCATCTTCATCAGAACCCCATCTTCAGACTATGGTCCCTTTATCACCTTCAACCCTTTTGTTCTAAATTAACACCATCAATGTGGCTACTAGGTCACAAACTTTAAAGGATAAAACAAAAGACAAAGTTTTTATTCCTTGGACCTACCCATTTGACAAACTACTAACACCATCCCATGTCTCCCAAACCTCTTCACCTTCACACTCATCAACTCTCAGATCAAAACCATCTTGGTTCGACGATACTAAATTTTGTGCGTATCATCACACACCTGGACATGACACTGAGCATTACTGCACTCTTAAAGATGTCATTCACCAACACCTAAAAAGGATCCCCTTCTACTTAGGGATCCTCTTGACCACTCCTTTGACAAACTACTGACACCATCTCATGCCTCCCAAACATCCTCACCTAAATCGAGATCTCAATACAAGGCTATGGTTCCTCTACCACCTTCTACCCATTTGTTCCAAATCAACACTATCAATGTGGCCACCAAGTCACAAACCATGAGGGATAAAGGAAAAGATAAGGTATCTATTCCTTGGACTTATCCATTTGTCAAGCCTTCTCCATCACCAAAACCCAAGATTTCTATCTTGGGCACATCCTGACCAACATCTTCCAAGCCGATTCATAACTCCATGGTGAAACAACTTCACCAAACCCCTGTGAAGATGTCTTTATATGACCTCATTCAAAGCTCTCCACAACATCACCAAACCTTGATCAAAGCCTTACAAATAGTGAAGGTCCAACTCGAAGACCCCCAACCACTAGCTTCTTTAATCAAAACATTACCAACCATTGCCTCCATCACTGTTAGTAATTCTGAGATTCCAACCTCTAACCTGGAAAATCAGGATCTCACCCTCTTAAACTAAGCCTATCAGGCAAAAGCTTCATAGGATTCATCCTCATGTTGCACTCCTTGTCAAAGAGGAGCTTTAACGTCTTCTCTCTGTCTCCTTTATCCAACCCATTGATTATCTGCAATGGGTGTCAAAAATCATCCCTGTCACCAAAATAACTTGGGGAATTCAACTTTATACTGACTATCACGACCTCAACCAAGCATTGACCAAACATCAACCAACTAAGCATCGACCAAACATCAACGAACCAAGCATCCACCAAACATCAACCAACCAAGCATTGACCAAATATCAACCAACCAAGCATCGACCAAATACCAACCAACCAAGCATTGACCAAACATCAACCAACCAAGCATCAACCAAACATCAACCAACTTCTTAATCATCTTTAACATGTGACCAATACGAAAAAAAGTAAATGAGGCAAGTTTGCTCCTAATTGGCTTGGACCTTATATCATAACACACAAGTATAGATCAGGGACTTATCGTCTGTCTTCTCTTGAAGGCCGGACAGAACCTAAGCCCCATAATGCCTTGCATCTAGGACCATTCTACTATTAATCAAGTAATCATTCACTTGATTTTTAACTTGAGCTCGTCCCTTGAGCAACACCCGTCATCATTATTCCTATTCCTTTTAACCTTTTTTCCCTACAAACATTAGTCAACCCTTTGGTAAAGCATGAATGCTTTGTCCTTATAAAAGGGAAACCCCCAAACCTCTATAGTCAAGTCTATGACCAAAAGTTCAGTCAAAAAAAAAAGAAAAAGAAAAACATAAAATTGGGATGCCTATATAAAGGTCATAAAACTATAAATGTAGACTGCTCTCTCGAAGGACAGCTGCATAATTGCTGTAACTAATAGATTGTTCTCTTGAAGGACAGCTATCCAAAGACATCAAAACATAAAAAGAAGAATATAGACCACTCCCTCGAAGGATGGATATACCCAAGTTTTGCTACAAACAACACTCTCTTAGAAGCTTCCCGCATCGATCAACTTCACATATGACCACAAAACAAAACAACATCCCCACGTAGACTTCCTGCATCAATCAGTCTACCAAAAATAAAATAAAATTAATTGATAAAATATTAAATCATTCTCAGGGTCACCTATAAAAGGGGCAAAGTTATCCTTGCTAAAAAGGGGTTACGCTATCCTCATACCTCACATAATCAAACCTATTACCCAAACATACTCAAGGAATTTTGAGCTCACTTAATGTTGAGTGATTTGAATACTTCTTTAACACAAACAATGGTCAATGATGTAATGCATGAACGGGGATTTTGTTTGCAAAAACCCTATCTATGCCATCATTATGTTCCTTGTCAATGAAAGAGCAACGCGCCTTTCACTTCTTACACACTTAGGTCACATACAACCAATCCAAATCCAACCAAATCATTTTCTAACCAAACCAAATCAAACCAACCAAAACTTTTTTAGACCACTCACATTATCATAGCCTATTCACACTAGTTTCTATGGAAACCAATACACATGGAAACTATCGACCAAACTCAATTTATGCCAACCATAAACCATTACTTGCTAAAGCATAAACATACTCATTTCATTTTTAGCTTACACCATCACTAATATGGAAAATTGCTAGGGATGAAAAACCAAACACAACCAATGTTACAAAATACACCATCACATAATATGGAAAAGGCTATAACATCATCATCCCCTCATCATTTCAAGCATGTACCATCAGACATATGGGAAATGCTAATGACCCTAACCTGACCAAGACAACTATCAACTACTTTGACTCTTCCTCCCTTTTGGGGAGAACTAAATTGGCTTGAGGCCCTTGAAACAAGGGTTATGTAGGTAGCACTCAGATGACATGGGGTCTTCTTAGGTTAGCTTGGCCACATTCGCTTGTTCATCTACCTGATGGACAAACCATTTCACCTTTAACCATGACTTAACCTCGTCCAACCCACATCCATAACTGACCCTCTTCCTCCCTTTTAGGGAGAACTACAGTGGTCTGAGGCCCTTGAAATAGGGGCTATGTAGGCAGCACTCAGATGACATGGGGTCTTCTGAGGTTAGCTCGGCCACATTCATTTGTTCATCTACTTGAATGGACAAACTATTTCACCTTTAACCATGACTTAACCTCATCCAACCCACATCCATAATTGACCCTCTTCCTCCCTTTTAGGGAGAACTACATTGGCCTAAGGCCCTTGAAATAGGGGCTATGTAGGTAGCACTCAGTTGACATGGAGTCTTTTGAGGTTAGCTCAGCCATTCCTTCATCCATCCATCTAATGGACCAACTATCTATACCAACCCAAAATCATGACCTATCCAACCAACTTTGACACTGAATGAGTTACCTAAACTTCTCATGGGGCACATTGGAGATCACATACATCTTTCTGACCACAACACACGCCACTTGAGATCATACCATGACTCAACCTGACTCGACCAATGACCTTGGAGATCATGACTATCTCCTCAGACCATGACAACTTTTGAGACAACTCTGCCTTGGTTGTTTTAATTGCATGTATACTACCTCACGAATAGTTAGCAAATTATATGCAACCCATATTATGACCCTCACATGTGTTGTCAGATTGTGCTCTAGTTGATCCTCAATATTTGTGACATTTTCGTGTTTTCCAAAAGCACTTCCTGAGCTCAAGATACTTGGAACATGATGACCATTGGAGCTACAGCTTGGATCAAATAACCCAATCAGCTATGACTAAATGCTGGGGACCAGTTATTTCAATTTTAGCACTCCTCGACCTTTGACTATGACAATTTGACCTATCTATCACGTGAAGTGGTATACACACAATCCCAACTATTGTAGCGTTCACACTCAAACTTCACTATACCCATCCACTATCTATCAAATCGGCACCTGATATCAGGTTATCTTCCCTCGACTCCCACTTTGAGGGGGAATACCTCATCTGACATCTGGGGCAACCAAATCCTATTTTTGTCTTACAGTTCATCAGAACAACCAACAGGACAAAAATGACCTTATCCCACACTTGGGGCAACTTACTCCTATTTTTGTCTTGCAGTTTGTCAAGAACAACCAACAAGACAAAAAGGGGCAAATGTAGACACCAAAATAGTGTCAACCCCCCTTGGTCCCTTTCTAACTTCAACATGCCTAACCTATAATTTATTAATTTAAAATACTTATTTTAAATTAATAATCCCTCCTAGACACCTCACCTTGGATTCCTAGCTCTTAGACCATTTATCACCTATGACAAATCATAATGACCTAAGACCTATTTCAACTCCCCCACTAATCCTCGTGCCTATTAAACCTACCCTTTGGACCATTTGCCAATGGCAGCTAAACTTGGCAGACGGAAGAATGGGTAAAAGGCTAAAAATAGCCTTTTTACCCATCTTCTAGCCACCGACGTCGGTTACCCGTCGGCCGACGTGGTGGAATCACCAACGTCGATTGCTTAAAACTAAATTATGACCCTAAATTATGCCCAGATCAATTTCACCTGAATGCTAATTCTCTTGCTCCCAAAATTCAACCTCTCTCTCTCTCTCTCTCCCAGATGCACACCAAGCATCATAGGCTATAGGAACTCTGCATCAGTCACTCCACACCTGATTGAAACATTGCAGGAAGTCTTTTACATCAACCACATCGGGAATAAGTGTTCACACCCCTAATTATTTAGCAAGCAAGAGCTAATTATTCTTCTTCTATTTCATTTCAATAATTTAGAAAGCATTTGCAATTAGCTTTTATTTAGCATTTCTAAATATCATCAACCAGACCTGACTTGCTTCCTGGAGAGGCTGAGAGGCCTTCCCCATATCCTTACTCCTTTTGACAACCTGCCCTCTACCCCTTGTCCCTCTTAAGACTCTATTGAATTCCCTGTAATCTTCCACAGACCTCCAAACTCCTACAGACCTCCCAGACTCCTCTGTCACCCATAAACCCATCCAAAACCCATCTAAGGCCATTGCCCTGACCGACATCGACCATTTCCCCTACCAACATCGACAAACTAATCGACGTCGGCAACCTTGACAAATCAACACTGATAGAACTACCAACATCAGTGACTGTGACAGACCAACAACAGAATATAGGTATGCATTATCTCTATTTCTTTTGTTTAGTCTTTCACCATTTCTCTTTCTAGCAACACTCTTTTATCAACTAGTGGATTGTCATCCCTCAAGGAAGTCTTTGCACTTTTGGGACCAAGCTTTGCTTGGCAGTCCACCATATATCTATCTAACATTTTCTTTTTTTAAGACTTTCTTATCTACAGGTGTCATCCTCCACAGCCAAAGAGGAGCTCCTTCAATCATCTAGATATGGTGCGCAAACTTCATCTGGGTACATACACACCCCTGACCATTAACCCTTAGTTTCTTATTTCTTCTGAATGTGAAAAGCGAAAATGAGTAGAAACAGTATAAGTAGGGTAGAATAGGAATTAATAACCTTAATTTTTCTCAACTTATTTCATTTTTGAATAGGTATTTTGCATCTAATTTAAATCTAGTGGATAGATATTTAAAAGTCATGTATTTACAGTGTTCTGTAGCTTGTGTAGATAATAAAAGATGCTTAGGCCAACCTTAGGAGGGTTTTATTTTTGAAAATATATCTATTCAGTAAAGATAAGGTAAAGGAAATTAGCACAATTTTAGGGACACTAGTGTCATGTGGCTCTAGTGTTCTTAATGTGGTGCTAATGTCTAGCTGGCAGGCTATTGGGCACGAAGGGCCAAGATCGAGAAATGAGGGTTTGAGATAGCATTTAAGCTGACTAAGAACACTTGTGGTCTACACAAAGGATAGAAAAGTGTTATAAAAGGCTCTACGATAAGTTTAGGTCTAAGTTAGGAATAAATTTTCTCAAGTATCACTCTTAACACTCAAATACCACTTTTAGGTGATTATATTTGCCCTACCTTTATGTTATAAATGCAACAAAGTGAAATGACTAGTATAAAGGAAAAAAATCACACATGGACATACCTAAGAAGTGAAGCCCATGAAGCTAAGTTTAAGTATGTGAAGCTAGGTCTGCGTATGTGAAGCATGATCTAATACATGACTTGAAAATGAAATGTGTGTATATTAATCCTTAAGAGATATCAAAATAAAAAAACTATGTTGAATAAAGAAGTAACTAAGTAAAATTGAGAAAAGATATGGGAAAGAAGAAAGGAATGAATACACCTCATTGGGTATGCAAACCAATGCATGAACCTGGTGATAAATTTTGTGTGTGTGTGTGTGTGTGTGTGTGTGTGTGTGTGTGTGTGTGTGTAGTGATCAAATCATTGAATTTATTGGACTGAGCTAATAACTTGCTCAATCCTCATGTGTGGGTGGCTCAAGAACTCAATCCAACTTTGACTCCATCATTGTCCACCCCTACTTAACGGATCATGACCTATGAATAACTTGGATTGGACTAAAAGTTTCTCTAACCTTCTCATGTGGATGAGTCAATAAATCAATTAGGCTATAACTCCATCATTACCCACCCATGTGTAATAGATGCATCTGAAATTATACTACAAAAAGTGATGAAAATATCTGAGTATATATAACTGGCTATGTTGGCTCCACAACCATTCAAGTATATTATATAGCTTTGGGCCACTCAAGAATACCAACCACTACAAATGGACTAAGGAATGAAATTGGTGAAAACCTAGAATATGATGTCAAGTGTATATAGTTTAGAGATTGACATGGAGTTTTCCATTTCATCTTATCAACCTATGTGTAACTAAGCATATGGAAATAATGTGTCACACACATACCCCCAATATGATATCTGAGTATATTGATTTTGGACTGAGTTGTAATGACTGTATCTAAGAATCTAAACTAAATTTGGGAATGATCATGCCATGCATGATGCCCCCAATTTGAGCAATTGACATAAATTTGAGCTAAACTAATGTGAATCTAAGTAAAATCTGAGCATAATTGTCAAACTTATAGTTATATATGTACAAATCTGTACTATATCTAGTGTACTATTTTGGCCAATCTACATTATCTTGAAATTGTGACTACTAGAAAGTAGTGCATGTGGTGATAGTGTCCCTATTTGGGTGCTAATGTTTGTCTAGTTTAAAATCTAAGTCACTATACTTATTTTTGATTCCCTATTTTTCCTCTATGTGTACTTGTGTTTGATTTCCTGAAACTGAGCATGTGTGCTAAAAAATGTTATGTGAATGCAATGTAGGAGCCCGATATATGTTACAAACCCTTGTGAATGCCCCCTCTTTTGAGGGTAGTTGTTGAACCTATGTAAGAAATATCCTAAAAATAAATAACTCTATAAAATGTGTGTTTTCCAGAACATATATGATAACTATGTCATAATCCAATACAATGTGCAAATATAACATCATAATGGAAGAGAATTTGACATAGGTATGTTATTTAAGATGTACATTATATCTAAAATTACACAATGGTGTTGAGATAGATGTAATCAATGTATATAACAAAAAATCCAAGTAGAATTGGGTAGCTACCTAGGGGGATGGGGTAGGATGTCCATCATGCTACCCAAATATGAATGGTAGATACATGAGGTCCCTTATGCCATCAAGAAATGGTGTGTGTAACAATAAAAGACAAGTGCCATGGCCATGACATATAAAAAAAATCATACATACATAACACATGAGGCATGCAAAAAAGGCCAAAGGGCCATAATACAAGGGACATGGGCATATGCCACTAAATCTGATAAAATAATACATATAAGGACATGTTCAAATGTATATATACATAAGAAACAATAAATTTAGATTAGCGCCACATATAAGGACATGTTCAAATGTACACATATACAATTAGGAAAGCACACACAAGGGACATGGGCACATGTCCAATGAATACATGAATAGAAGTGGTGTAGAGACAAAGAACAATGACATATTCAAATGCCTTCAAATAGAAGAAGCATATAAAATACAATAAAGTCTAAACTATAAAATCTAAAAATGAAAACATGCTTGAATGTAGTAAAAATATATGTAAGAGAAAGGATGTACATATGCTGAGTCTAAACTAGTGATAGTTGGCAAAAAATTTGAGTATGAGTAGAAATGATCAATATCAAGATATATCAATGTAAAAACTAGAATGTAAATAACGTAAGGATAGAACCTAATAATATAAACTATGTATAAGATGTCCCCAAGTGAGTAAATGTGTTAAATGAATAACCCTCAATCGGTGTATATGCCCTCAGTGGGTAGATGATAACAAGTTTAGATTAGTGTAGTGGACCTAAGTCTTGTAAACAATCTACATCACTTGATAATAACAAGTGAAACATGTATGTATGATAAAACTGACTATACTAAGATAACTTACATATGTAGTGTCTAGCATATATAAGAAATGTAAGCATAGTATTGCATACAATTTGTAAATTTTTTATTTTCTAAGTAATATTTGAATGTTTTTATGTTTTGGCATGTTATATTATTTTTCTATTTTTTTGATATAAGCTATGTACAATAAAATGAAAATAAACTATGTACAAGGTGTGAAAAAGAGGGAAAGTATGTACAAGAAGAGAGAAACCATACTAACCAACGAGTCTCATGAGAGACTCACTATTATTGTGACCTATGTCAAATAAGGGAACTATGATCATGCGTGCTATGTAAAAGGACAACTATGATCCCATAATCTATTGTAATGAGAAATCTATGTCTGTATCCATATCTATAATGGTGCTATGAATCTATGGCACTGATTGTGGTGTCATATTAAATATAAGGGTCTTAAGAACCCATCTGGTATAAGATTCTATAGGTGACATATGTGCCCTATGATAAGAACCTTGATAACCCAATAATACTGATGTCAACATAAAATGAGTGGAAGAAGGCCTTTTAAAATTTATGAAATATCTCTAATGCAAGGGTCTTTCTAATAATAGTCTCTGTGAGAGAGAATGTGTATGTGTCAATAGTATATAAGTAGACCTCACTTGCATTAGCGGCTCTGATGAACTCTATGATATATGCATAAGAACTTTACTCTGAGTTATAACTAATAACTATGTTATATCTGGTAATGATGCTCAAATTATAACTAGTGACTGTGTTATAACCACCTATGGGATAGGTAGAGGATACTCATATGGGATACCCTCAACTTTGACCACTTAATTTGTGTGTATGTATTTTAGGCATCTATACACTATAGATGGGATGATGCAGAACTATTGTAACCATGGCCTACCTAATAATGTATCAAACATGCCTTCACTAAGTACTACTAATAATTGAGTGGCTATATGTGTTGGTCCAACTTGTAATGAATCACAATCTCCCTAATGGATCTCTGAACATGACCACTAAAGTCACTAATGACTATATATGTGGGGAATATACCCTGATATGAGTATCTCAAGTGTTGTAAAAGTGTCATAATTCACATGCTAATGCAAGACCCATTGTCAAACATAACACTCTAGATAGAATGATGATCTATGCATGCTTGTATAAAGAGTACGTCCAAATCTATATCATCATCAACAATCTCCTTATCTAAGAATGTGATGAGTGGTTTAGGTGAAACTATAGTATGGAGCATGCCAATAATGTTGTGCAATGGGTATGCCTCCTCTATAATAGTATGATATGAATTTGGTGGTGGATGTGCCTAATATGTGTAGTGAATCCCTGATGTGCTCCCTGCCTCATTCATTGTGTGCTTTAGAAATGGATTGATAATATTTTTAATGTGTTAGCTTCTATTTGCTATACTTTTGGTGCTTCTATAGTTGTGCCCACTTAAATAATATTATCTTCCATTAAATCTTATATCTTATGTTTTAGGCTTATGCATCTATTTGTTGTATGGCCTGGTGCCTTGTGATACTCGAAGAATGTGTTAGAATCATAGTTATTTGGAAGAGGCCATGTCATATCAGCCTATTTAATGGGAGGGAGAGATATGACATTGCATTAAAAAATCTATTGTAAAACCTGTGCTGGTGACTCTATAAGGTTGGTGAAGATTCAACACTGAGGAGTGGATAAAACCAATCTAGGAGATGAATCAGAAGCTACATTTATTGTGGCCTTTTGATCATTATTATTCTTAGTGGACCTTACCTTGTATAGAGGCTTATTTGAAATCTTAATAGTTGATTATTATCAATTGGTATATTTTAGTTTTTCCATTGATATAAGTTTGACCTCTCTTTCTTTTAATGTGTGCCACAAATATGTGAATGTAAGAAATTGGGATAATGTAAAACCCATGTAAAAATAGGGTTTTAAGTAATATTCAAAGTAAGTCAAGTTCACCAAATATTTTAACATTTTAAAGTTTATTCATATAAATCTTATGTTTTATTAAAGGGATGAGTAGTCTAAATATGTGAAATAATATGCATAAAATAACCACTAATTTGTTATAGATTTTGACTAGCTTTGACTTTCCAAAAATAGTAATAAATATGTGGAAATAGAGACTTATCTAGAAAACCCCTAATATAAAAGATCTAAGTGATAAAAACTAAGATATGAAAAGGTTTTATTATCATCAAATATATCTCCATGTTATAATCCCTCCTAGATAGTAGTACCACACTTGGACAATATCACCACACTTGGATAGTAGTACCATATGGCTCTAGTGTCCTAAAAATGGCACTAGTGTCGTCTATAAAGGACTGATCTAAAATTTTAGGTGTACTCATACATATGTTTTTGGGTTCTATTCTTACATGCACAAAGTCTAAAAATCTATGTTGTGATTGTAATAGTTGATTTATGATGTAAACCCTAATTCTTCTGGCAAGTAAAACATGAGCTAAAAAGTGTGTTTGTTAGTATGATAGGCTAGACATCCTCCTCACCACACTATGAAGAGAGTTACATAAATACCAATACTCTAAGGAGGGATAAATAATGATGTAGTTTTTCCCACTTAAGTGCTGGTGCAAGTGCAAGTGATGCTAGTATGATAGTGGCCTGGAGTGCCTTGAGTGTGCTTGAGATTGGAAATCTATTAATTTGAGCTTAGGGCTACTGCAGATGGTAGTATGAAAAAGTAGGATAAAATATGGATTAAGGTTATATAATTATAAATGATGTTATGGTGATGTCATATAGGTGTCCAAGTGAGTGGATGAAGTGCCTTGTTAGTCTAAGTGACAATGATAAAGTGTTTAATATGCTTATCTTAGTTGCTTGAAGAAGTATTGGTTGATATTTAGAGTTTGGTTGCTTAGAGATGAGTCTAAAGAATTAATAATGTTAAAGGGGTATTATAAGAGGTTTTATATGCTTTTAGTGCTTATGTGCACAAGTGAATTTCATCTAGTTAATCATTGTTTTCATCTAGACATTTTGGGTCTAGTGATAGAAAATCTGAGTAGGCAGTTTGCTGACATCACTATTGCCATGTGTTGATGAGTCAGGGGGAGTTGGTCATATGGTTGTGATCATATTTGTGCCTAGTTTCTATGTAGTAAATTTTAGGTCATGTAATCAAGCACAACATAAGATATGTAAGTACGAAGTTGGGATCCTAAGCAGTTTGACAATGTTTTTCCATACTTAGCCAAATTTGAATTATGGTAAGAAAAGATGAGTAGGCATTTTGATGTAGTCATATTTTTTATCTGTGGTAGTTTCAAGAGAAGTTTATCATATGAGTTTGTTTAGTTTTGTGATTAATTAATATGTGTGAGAAATTTTAGGTCATGTAATGAAGCGCATAAAAAGATATTCATGTGCAAAGTTGGCCTTACAAGCAATTCTTGACATAGTTGGCTCTATGATAGAAAAATATGAGCGAGTAGATTAATGGAATTATATTTCACATGCATGAGGGTTCTAAGAGTAGATTGATAAATGGTTGGATAATCCTATGTGAGGAGATCATATGGTTTAAATTTTAGATCATGCATCTAAGCGCAATAAAAGTTATTGAGGTCCAAAGTTGGCCTTTCAAGAAGATTACAATGGTTCCCATAGTTGATTTTACAAGAGATAAAGATCAGGATCAAATTAAGATCCAAAAGTTTATAGGCGATCATATAGATTGATCTAATGGCATGTATCAAGTCAAAGAGGTCAAAGTGATAGCTACTTAATGATAGGCAAAGGTAAATATCAAACTAGTTATAAGATTTGATGGTGAGTGGGTATTTGTACTAATCAATATCAATGAAGAGTATTGAGAAAAATGAGTTAAAAATGTCTAATGTTTAAAAACATGAAGATCAAGCTACATACATGAGATGAATGAAATGTGTTTATTCCAAGATATTAGGAAGAAGTGAGATGATGCCAAGTGTTAAAAATTTAACATTTGGGTAGTGGTGCACTATAAGTTAAAGATCAAAGAAGATTGATGGTGCATATTTGATCTAAGCAGTGAGAACACGATATGCATTTTAAGTGACTAAAGTTTAAATGTGATCATTTGGATTTAAATATTTAAATTTATGAAGGAAAAACTAGTGCTCAATTTTTGTGCTATATATTTCAATTTATGTAGAATTTGTTCATGGTGTAAAATGAGAATTTGTAAAGGACTCCAATGCACATATGGAAATGCAAATTTGAAGATTTGAAGGTGTGTACAATCAAATATATTAAGGTTCAAATTTGACTGTGTGTTTTTGCATAATATGTAAATAACCGAGAAGGGTATTTAAGCTATGCTTGTTGGTATCTCGATGTTTAAAGGTGAACTAGATATTGGAGTATGTTGTAGACTCCATGAGGACCATCTGTGTGCATTATGAAGGTTTGACCAATCATATACATTATTAACAAAGGTTTAGAAACTGACTATGTGTTCTCCCATAATGGTTACTACATAGAATGTTGTTTGAGTAAATTGTGCTTAAAAAGAAGAGTACTATGATGGTTGTTGGCACTTAAAGGAGACCTATTAATCATGAGGCATGGGTCCATATGTTGGAAAGTGTTCCTGTGTTCCTAGTTTTCTTGGAGAAGTGTCAAAGAGGTGAATGGGTCATCATAAGACCTAAAAGGTGACTTAGGCTTATTTGGAAGAGTTGTGCTTAAGTGTGACCCATGTGTTGGGTGAATATTTTGTCACCAACTAACTGATGGGAAAAATAGGTTGTTTTAACCATAGCATAAGGAGATTGGTCGGCCAAATGTGTAGGTTTACCACATCAAAAGGGGACAAATCTCTCCTCTCATCAAGGGTAGGTTCCCTATAAATATACGACACTATATACTATATATATAAGCAAAAAATAACACTCAAGGGTAAGACAACACCATCCATCTCTCTTTTTTTAGAGATGATGTTCACAGATCAAAGGAGAAATTCTGGGTAATTGATAAAGGCATTTCTCTTCTTTCAAAAATGATGTTCGAAAAACTAGAGGAAGACTTCCTGGTAGTAAAAGTAATTGGATGCAGTAACAAGCAGAATGAGGTGTAGCACAAAGTCTCCACCTCAACTGCCAAAGAGTGAAATACAAAGGACAATGAAGGCACAAAGTCATCCCAAGATCCTTTACATAGAAATAGAAAAACAAACACATTAAAGACAATTGTGGCAGCACAAAGTCTCTCCACAATCAGCTTCAGGACACCTTCCTGGTTACTTCCACTAGTTCTACTTATTTAATTAAATGGACAAGAATGCATTCAGGAAATAGACATAAGAACAATTTACTCAATAACATAATCTATTTCAGCACAAAGTCTGAAAGGTCACTTGCTTTCTCATTCAGATAACGAAATATGAGTAACAATTTGAGCTCAAAGTCTTAGTAATGCCTTTCAATTTTGGTAGAGTTTTGCTTCTGATAAAAAAAAGATCTTTGCACAAAATAAGAGATTACAATATATAGCATTCCAAGAAATACTTGGCACTTTGTTTCATGGAATGACCCATGCTGCATTCAATGCCTTGAAAGTATTTTCAATTCTATCAAGGGGCCATGCTGGAAAAGAGCATCGATATTAATTGTGGCATGTCAATTCATCTCAAATGTCTCCTTTTAAGCATGGGCCACCTAATCCTCTTCCTGATATTTGCATAGTTGTCCATTTCACTTTTACTCGATGGAGAAAAATAGGCCGCAACCTTGAGTGCTCATGCGCTCTGATGTCCACCTGGTGGACTATTTCACCAACTAAAAATAACTCCTGCATAGATATTTCTGGTCTTTCCCTCTTTCCTTGCCACATATTTTGTCCTTTTCTTGGTGATTTGAGCTCTCAAGCTATCTTCTTGCAATTTACTAGCTTTTTTGGTTCCTTCTTTGGCTAGTCACTGAGTTTTCTTTTAGGTTCCGTGCCACATTTGAAAATCAATGGTTATTTCATGACTTCTAATTTTGACATCTACAAGGATGTCACTGGTCACTTGAACCATGTTGAACCTTGAACCTTTGAACCATGAGAGTTCATTGGTTCAATGGTTCAATGATTCGAGTAGTCCTACCGGCTCCTTGGTTCAATCGCTTCTTTGGTTCAATTGCTTCCTTGGTTCAATCGCTTTCTTTTCTCTTCAGTTGAACCATCTCTTCAAACTTGTCTCTGGAATCTTCCACTTCCTTCACTCAAAGCTTCCTTAAACCTTTGAACTTTGAACCATTTTGGTTCAAAGTTTAATGGTTCATTCTCTTTCTCTAAATCCTTTGGTCCTTTGAAGTTTTTGGAACCTTATTGAACTTGTTGAACCTTTCAACTTTGAACTCTTTTGGTTCAAAGTTCAATGGTTCAACATTTCTTCTTCAAAGTATACTTTTTTTTAAGTCCTTCGAAGCCATTGAACTTTGAACTTGCCGAAGTACTTAACTCTTTAAAGTTTGCTGATGTCATTAAACCTTTGAACCTTTAGAGGCAGGGTTCAATGGTTTAATGGTTCATTCCATTTGTTTGAAGACTGATGGACCTTTTGGTTGAAACTTGGCATTGAACGAACCTTGTAATTGCCTAAGTGTTTGGAAGATGTTCCTTTATGAGAGTTCGCCTGTTGAAGTTGTTAAACTCATTGAACCTGTGAGTCCCTTGACTGAAAATGCTTGAATAATTGAAGAACTTGAGCACTCAAAATATTTTTTGAGAAGGGAAGAGAGAATTTTGGCTTGCAGGACCAAAATAGTTGATATGTTGTCCCAAAAACAAGTGACAGATTTTGGGAACAACATCTGGCTCTAGTTGGGGAACTTCCATCGACTGTAAAAAAATCGAAGGGAGTAGAATCTAGAATCTTCATTGCCTTTAAGTATGCCATTGGGCTACGGAGTCATGCCACCCAAAAATAAAGGTGCCAAAAACAAACAAAAATGAACAACACAAAACAAGCTAAAGACTATAAAAATATACATATGTATAATGTAATCTTATCTGATACTTCAAGATTTGAAGTACTTCAGATGCTGCCCACTGTGAGGCAATGAAAATGGTGTTCTATCTTGATAAACTAGCAAGAAACCATTTTCTCCCTAGAATCGGTGATGGGCAAATGGAACTCTCCACCTGGAATCACATTTTTTGTGCACTCTTTTTGGTTCTCTCTTCTTGCCCCACAACAAAACTTGAGTTCTAGTTTGAAAATCACAAATCCTTGTTCTCTTACCAGAGAGTTTCTTTACCTAATTTTGACATGCAACAGTATGGTCCATTACCATAATTCACTATTCTTTTATTTTAGTTAGGCTCATAATTTGATGGTCCCCATTCAACACCTGCCAATGGTTGGCACTATCAAACACACTTGGTCAAAAGACTAGATCGATAGTGTACTTGTGATCTTTGAAATCTTGGTGAGGAACCAAGAGGGTCACAGAGACAACAAATAAATCTACATGACTATGAAGCTCTCTGGGCACTACAAATATATTAAAAGCATCAAAACTTTCGAGGCAGTCCCATACCAGATTGTGGTAATGGCACAATCTTTTGTTATTGGTTTGACACAGGTTCCTTACCTAGCAAACCACCAATTCAACATCTCCTTTAGCATGAAGGAGTTTAACACCTCTATCTTGAGCTGCCATCAACCTGAGTAACAGAGATTCATACTTGGCAGTGTTGTTGGTGTTGCTAAATTGTAACTTGTATGAAGAAGGAAAAATATCTCCTTAAGGAGATATCAACACAATCCTAGCTTCAGCACCGATAGAAGAATTGCTGCCATCAAATTTCAGGATCCAAACATCATCAAAAACTGATCTTCTATTAGATTTTTCTTCATTAGAGAAGGAAGATCTTTTTTCATCTGTACTACACCCTACCAATTCTTTTGATGTCTTATTTGAATCAACTTTTGGATCCCCACCAATAGGAATTTCATCTATTGTAATAAGAATGTCTTCAGTAGACAAAAAATAATTACCCCTACCTGAAGACTATAATAGAATTTGAGATTCAGGGGCCGAAGTTTGGGTGACAACATATTTTACCTCCTTCTCAGGAAGTAGCCTCTGCATGATGCATTTGATAAGGATCCTCACTTCAGATAGGTCCATGCTTATTTCTCCTCTAACATCCTTGCAGAAATTTCATCCAAGAATGATGCTGTATGAGGCTGGGACGTCAGCCACTAGGACTGTCATCTTGATTTTCTTTTCTGCAAATGTGGCAAATGCAAATTAGGCATCCTTGATTTGTCCCAGTAGTGATAGTTATTTGTTCTCCATGGAGAAGCATCTCCCAAATGTTTTGGTCAACATGAGTCCAAGAGATTTTGCCACTTTGGCAGGCATGAAAATATCTAAAGCTCTAGAATCAATGACACAGTTGCTTAGCTTGTGACCGTTTATCAACAGGGAAACATAGAAAGGCTCTATTTTCCCAAGGGTAGTAGGAGGAATAATGACAAGATTGTTTGGGATGGATATGTTCCTTGAGGGATGATGAGTTACCTTCTTAACATCTTGTCTTATAAGGATGGCTTTATTCTTCACACACTCAACCAACTTGTCCAGCTTCTCAGGGTTGGATTGCAAATATTCAAACTCAGTCATTTGAATTTTGGTCTTCTTATTATGGTTGATTATGTCAAATGACTAAAATGGACTAGGAATAGAGGAAGGGAGTTCATCCTTCTAGCTTTTTAGGGAGGGTACTGGTCTATGAATTTGAAGTTGAAGATGAAGGAATGCTTGATGTACTTACCTTTTTAGCGATCACCGGGTCCTTTGATTGAAAAGGCAAAGTGGTTCTCCACTTAGCAATTAAAATTGCTGGTTGAGAATGCTCCTCTATTTTTTTCTTATCAACTTGCTGGGCTGACTGGTTCTGGGACTGGGTGAATACAGTGTATGATCCATCAAGTGTTTCACCTTTACTTTTGGGTTTATCTCGGTAATTTAGGAAACCAATGTTGGAGTTTCTAGCTGATTCTTCTTGGTCTGCTACAAAGAGATCAACGTCATTTTCTTGTTTCAATTTAGGCTGGAAAGAGAAATTAGATTCTACTTCAAGATATCCAACTGCTGAATTGGTTGGAGGTGCTTCAATGGCAAGCTTCCCATGTGGGGGAGGAAGGTGATTTGGCTTCCCTTGATTCCTGGCATCATTGCCTTGGTATGACTAGTTGGAAAATGTCCTCCTTGGTATATCTCAGTATGAAGGAGGGGTAGACATCCCTTGTGCTATTTTCTTTTTTAGAGCTAGCAACTCATTTGCCAGCTTTTACACCATAGGATCAGTGGTGCATGTAGATGAATATTCAGAAGATGAAGAAGATTTACATCTATTAGGATCTCTTCTTATCTTCCCTACCAAGATGAGATCATCTTCTACCTCAGTAGCCAAATCCTACACTACAAGAAGGTCTATGTGGCTAGCCTGTCTCAATAGGAAACTCACTTTAGGAACTTGAGAGTTGATGAAGAAATATTTGAGATTCTCAGCTGTTGGCTGAGTAATTGTAGGAATCATATTCCTCAACTTGTCAAATTTGGCAATGAAGTCCCTCATATGTTACTGAGGCTCTTTTTTCATTTGTGTGAGCTAGGCCAATAAGGCATACACATCTTTTATAGGCTTGAATCTGGATTCAAATTTGGCTATTAGGGTGTTTCAGTCTGTCACAGTCTGGGCTTGCAGATGATAAAACTAGTCTGTAGCAGTGCCTTGTAATGTTTCTATAAACAACTTGACTGCTACGTCTTCATATTCCACACCTATCATGCCATAGGCTATGATGAAGGCTATAATGTGTTCATCAAGATGAAATCTCCTATCACCAAAGAATTTGGGGAAATTATTCCTTGAACTACATGGTAGCTCATGTAGAGGTGGAGTAAGATTGAGTGGACCAAAAGAGTTATCCCAGGGGCCTTGAACTGCCATTGTATGATTATGGAAAGGGGGATAACAAATCTTGGTGGGGTATGTATAGGCAAAGCTCTGATAGTAGAGGAAAAAGAAGATCTACCTTGTGTTGGTGACCTGGTGTTGGTAGGAGGAAGACTCCTAGTTCGTTGAAGGTGAGGTTGTGGAGGAAATCGATCAAAATTGCTCTGCTGCACCAACTCAAAAATAGTATCAACAACACCTTTAAATCTCTAGTTTATCATATACCATGGAGCTACCAGATTGTAAATCTAAAATGGATAAGGATAGGGACTACTTTAATTTGAAGCTTGAGGCTTCAAACTTCACAAAATGATCCCTAGTGGAGTCGCCAAAAATTGTTGGCATGGAGCTGGCAGAGAACTGACTTTTGAAATGAAACGCTTGAACTCCAACATCTCAAGTTTTGTAGCTCAAAGTATATAATGGAAATGGATAAGGCTATAATGATAATGGATAAGACACAAGTGATGCTTCAATCTGAAGCTTGAGGCTTCAAATTGCATAAAATTACTGTGTCCCTAGCGAAGAAAATGGATAAGGAAAAGAACTAAAACTGCTCATTCTTCCCTAGCAGAGTCACCAAAAAATGTTGGGTGAATATTTTTTCACCAGCTAATTGATGGGAAATATAGGTTGTTTCAACCACAACATAAGGAGATTGGTTAGCCAAATGTGCAGGTTTACCACATCAAAAGGGGACAAATCTCTCCTATCATCAAGGGGAGGTTCCCTATAAATATACAACGTTATATACTATATATATAAGTAGAAAATAACACTCAGGGGTAGGAAAACACCATCCATCTCTATTTTTTTAGAGATGATGTTCACAGATCAAAGGAGAAATCCTGGGTAATTGCTGAAGACATTTCTCTTCTTCAAGAAAAGATGTTCAAAAAACTAGAGGAAGACTTCCTGGTAGTAAAAGTAACTGGATGCAGTAACAAGCAGAATGAGGTGTAGCACAAAGTCTCCACCTCAACTGTCAAAGAGTAAAATATGAAGGACAATGAGGGCATAAATTCATCCCAAGATCCTTTACATAGACATAGAAAAACAAACACATTAAAGATAATTGTGGTAGCACAAAGTCTCTCCATAATCGGCTTCAGGACACCTTCCTGGTTACTTCCACTGGTTCTGCTTATTTAATTAAATGGATAAGAATGCATTCATGAAATAAACATAAGAACAATTTCCTCAACAACACAAGCTATTCCATCATAAAGTTTGGAAGGTCACTTGCTTTCTCATTCAGATAATGAAATATGACTAATAATCTGAGCTCAAAGTCTCAATAATGCCTTTCAATTTTGGCAAAGTTTTGCTTCTGATAACAAAAAAGATCTCCTTTGCATAAAATAAGAGATTACAATATATATCATTCTAAGAAAGACTGGGCACTTTGTTTCATGGAATTGCTCATGCTGCATTCAATGCCTTGATTACATTTTCAATTCTGTCAAGGGGCCATGCTAGAACAGGGCATCAATCTTAACTATGGCATGTCAATTCATCTCAAATGTCTCCTTTTAAGCATGGTCCACCTGGTCCTCTTATTGATATTTGTGTAGCTATCCACTTTGATTTTACTCAATCAAGAAAAATAGGCCACGTCCTTGAGTGCTCGCACTCTCTGATGTCCACCTGGTGGACTATTTCACAAACTAGAAATAACTCTTGCACAGATATTTCTAGTCTTTCCCTCTTTCCTTGCCATGTATTTTGTCCTTTTCTTAGTGATCTGAGCTCCTAGGCTATCTTCTTGCTTTCTATTGGCTCTTTTGGCTCCTTTGGCCAGTCGCTGAGTTTGCTTTCAGGGTCTACACCACATTTGAAAATCAACAGTTATTTCATGACTTCTAAATTTGACATATGTGGGGACGTCACTGGTCACTTGAACCACATTGAACCTTGAACCGTGAGAGTTCATTGGTTCAAGTGATCCTACTAGATCCTTGGTTCAATCGATTCTTTGGTTTAATCACTTCCTTGGTTCAATTGCTTTCTTTCCTCTTCGGTTGAACCATCTCTTCAAACTTGTCTCTAGAATCTTCCCTTCCTTCCTTCGCTTGAAGCTTCCTTAAACCTTTGAACCTTTGAACTTTAAACCATTTTGGTTCAAAGTTCAACGGTTCATTCTCTTTCTCTGAATCCTTTGGTCCTTTAAAGTTTTTGGATCCTTATTGAACTCGTTGAAGCTTTGAACTTTGAACTCTTTTGGTTCAAAGTTCAATGGTTCAACCGTTCAATCTTTCTTCTTCAAAATCTACTTTTATTTAAGTCCTTCAAAGCCATTGAACTTTGAACTTTCCGAAGTGCTTAACTCTTTGAAGTCTACTGATGTCATTGAACCTTTGAACCCATTGAACCTTAAAACCTTTAGAGACAGGGTTTAATGGTTCAATGGTTTATTCCATTTGTTTGAAGCCTGTCGATGGACCTTTTGGTTAAACCTCAGTGTTGAACCAACCTTGGAATTGCCTAAGTGTTTGGAAGTTGTTCCTTTATGAGATCCCACCTATTAATGTTGTTGAACCCATTGAACCTGCGAGTCCCTTGATTGAAAATGCTTGAATAATTAAAGAACTTGAGCGCTCTTAACATTTTTTGAGAAGGGAAGAGAGAATTTTGGCTTGCAGGACCAAAATAGTTGATATGTTATCCCAAAAACAAGTGATGGATTTTAGGAACAACACCAGGTTAGATGCCTTAAGGGTGAAGGCATGTATTGTGGTCAACAAGGAAAGATTGTTTACTTGATAATTCATGAATGCTTTTTAAATAGCGAAACAAAATGTGATGGTTTCTAGAGGTGTGTAAGGCTTATATGAGAGTAGTGAGCATTTAAGTGAAGAGAGGTGAGATAATGTGCCTAATGGATGGATTGATGAGTAGAACAAATAAAGGATTATGTTTATGGCTTATAGGCCATATTTTTGATGTTAGAATAGTTCTCTTATAGGTTGAAGATGAACAAAGAGGTCTAGGTTGATCCAAAAGCATATTTTGGATGCTTTGTGGATAAATGAAGGATAGTTGATGTTTGTGTGATCTTGGTGGTTGATCTAAGAGGCAGATCAAAGTGTGGTCTATCTGGATGACCCCATGGTCATGTTGCTATTATTGTGACAAAGTTGTTGTAGGTTTGGTGGCTGTATATGAGTTGAAGAGTAGAGTGATCCAAAAGGTAGTGTTGGATGCATTCTATGTGTGAGAAGAAGGCTATGATATTATAGGTCCATCATCAGGTCTTGAAGACATCAGTTATAAGGTGGAGGTGTTCATTTCAAAGGAGGGTCTAAAATACTTGATCTTCCTTAGGGGTAGTTGCTCCTTGTGAAATAGGTGTTTCACTAAATGCCTTTGGTCAGGTGGAATTGATCAAGTTTTTTTAGTCTAAAGGACTTGACCAATCTCTTGTTTGTAGTATCTTATAGGACAAGTAGTCCATGTATTATAGGATTGAGAGTGGGTTTTATTCCCTATGAGGGTTTCCAAAAAGAACTATATGTTATGTGTTTGATCTTATGTTTGCATTAAAATAATGAGCTCTCTTGTTAATATTGCTTGATCAAGTTGATATGTGTTGATTGATTTTTTAATAATTTGAAAGGATTATAATTGAAATTGAAGTATCTGGGCTCATTGATTCACCCCCCTTATCAATGATTTTACCTATAATAATTGGTATCAGAGTGTGTCTTTTAGAGGAATTTTAACAACTTGAAGGAGATCTTGAGTCTGTACAAAGATGGCTAAATAGTTAAAGGAAGAGAATCAATAATGGAAGGCTATGATCAAGGCACTTGAAGAGTAGATATGTGCTTTGAATAATGATGCCAAAGAGGATGAGAATGTTATCAATTATCTCAAGGTTTAGCTAGTGGATGCCAAGACAAGTTTGTTTTCAAAATAAAAGGACATTATGTTTGACAAAGAAACTTACCATAAAAATAGAGAAGATGACATCAAGGAAGAAGAAGTTGATCTAGAAGATGAGCTCTTGAGTGCACTTGGTGAGCTAAAGGAGTAAAAGAAGAGGAATCATAAAATGAGGAATATGGTCAAAGGTATTTAAGCACAAGTTAGTTCTTTTGAAGGAAGTTTGTTAGGCATGTCCAAGAAAGAAGAAAAGAAGTATCAAGAACAAATTAAGTCTATGGAAGTGAAAGTATATAGATTGAAAGACATGACCAACAAGGCCAAAGATGATGAAGAGAAGATTAGTATTCTTGAGGATCAATTAAGGACTGCAAATGTAAATTTGAAAGCAAGAAAAGATGAGAAAACTCAGCTAAATATTGAGATGGGGTCCTTAAAGAGTCATCATGAGCTTGTTGTAGTCAAGTTGGATAAACTTGAAAAGAGCATGAGAACCCTGAGTATGTCAAGGAGAATGTAAGCTTTGAAATCAATACAAGAAGGTATGTTAGACAACAAAATTATTCAAGGTATGCTAGTTTATTCCATGGTCATTGTTATACATGTAATAAGTATGGTCATAGAGCTAAGGACTATAGAAGGAAATCAATCAAGAATGAGTTTTCATGAATCCATGAAAGAAGAAGCAATTAGTCTTGGAGAAATCATATCTCAGATCAGTCAAGAGGTTTGTTGAATGATATTGTTTTCTATAGTTGAAATAAAGTATGACACATTGCCAAATTATATAAGAATAGTTTGAAGATGGACTCAAGTTTTGACAAGAAGAAAGATGATCCTAAAAATCACTCAATGGTATTGATATCAAAGACTATGAAGGATAGTAATGATCAAGGTGGACTGCCTGCTACAACAAAGAAGGAATTAGATATGAAGAAGATACAAAATTTGTCTTCTATTTGGATAGAAAAGGAAGATCAAAATCATCACCAAACAAAAGGTATGAATGATCTTGTTTGTTTCAAATATCATACAGTTAGTCACATTTCTACATACTGTATTAATAGGATAAATGAGTTCTCAAAGCAAAACAAGATGTTTGGAGCTCCTAGTGTGTAAGGAAGAGGTCACACATGGGTTTGGAAACCGAATTATATCAAGAGAGATTAGTTTGAGACCAAGGATGGTTTGTTTTCCATGATAGACAAAAAGGAAAATCAAGAGTTTATGTTGTTAGCATTTATTGACAAATATGAAGCAAAGAATGAAGTCAAGTATCCATTGAAAATCAATCAAATGATGAGGCAAGACTACAAGTCAGAGAAAGATATGGAGATATGGGAGTATCTTGAGTTTTAGGACTTTTAGTCTCTCTATGCTAAAGGGGTGTCTCTATCTAGGATTCAAGGAGACATTTGTCAGTTAGAGGAAGCTTGGTGGTTGTCAGATATTATTTGATGACAAGGTATGTTTGTGCATTCTTTTTATGTATTTATTTGTTAGAGAAAAGAAGCTTGTGAAGAATCTCAGTGGTCCTATATTGAGAAGGAGTTAGCTTGTTGATCATGGTTTGGTTGCTCTAGTATAAAGGTAGGTTTCAAATATCTATCTACATATCAGTTTGTGGTATATTCCAGGTGAGCCTCTAAGTTAAAGGCCTCTCTTCTAGGTTTATAACCTAGATCTTGCTAAGCTTGTTAAAGACTTGTTAAATCATTGTGTATGCCATAAAAGTTCATAATGTTCTAAAGATGAGGTGTCTCTATATAAGTATCAACTATGATTGGATAGTATTTGAAGACTTGTTGAAGAGGTCATGATCCAGGTGAAGCATGGAGTTAGGAGGAGCTTTGTAATTGGTCAGGTCCTAAGATCAAAGGACTGAGTAGTTGAATTTGAGAAATAAGGTATGGAGGTTTTTGCAGGTTTATCTATCTTATTGTAGGTCAAAAGCCATGGTACAAGAAGTCTAGGTTCCTAAATGTGTGGAGGCTCATATTTTGGTTTAACAGTGTGTGATGGGTATCTCCAGGTGTGTAATAAGTTTCAGAGATGTGCATTGATCAGAAGGAGGTTTGTTGACCTTGTTTGTTTTGAGTTTCTAAGGTTTTGGGCTATGCTAGAAAAGTGGTCTGCCTTATGAGTTGTGGTCTAAGGATTCTTAATAGGCTGAATGGGCCAAATGGGTTGTCAAATCATGCTTCATAGAGATTTTAAGGTTTGTGGTTTTCAAATTATTCATGTTTTTGTCAAGATAAAGGCTTAATTAACAAGTTGGTTTGTGAAGAAAGTACATTGCAAAAGATGATCTAGGTGTTTCAAAATGGTGTACTTAAGGGGGATTATAAGAGTGCTCTAGATATGAATTTTCAAGTCTTTATGGTGTGTCTACTAAAAGTTGTGGTCTCTACAATTTCTAGGTAGGGCTATAAGGAGATTAAATAATTGTTTTAACAATTTTGGGAATATTTATGTATTATTACTAATTTAGTTAAAGGGTCTAAGTAGTAAAATTAATAAATAAATATGAAATAATTAAGTTACTAATTTGTATAATTTTATTATAATTTGAACTTTAAAAAAAAATAGTAATAAGGGTAAGAAAACAAGACTTAGCTAGAAACTGACTGATACGACTAAGACAGAGGCTAGAATTCATTGTGCAGGACTGACACACTATTACAAATCAAGATATATAATTTTTTTTGTGAAAAGATAAGAGAATCAAAAATAGGACACCCTCATGTCTGATGTTATAGTTGTTAGGAATAAATATAGAAATTGATGTGGAATAATTTCACAAAATCACAATAATAGATATAAATAGAGATGCATAAAGAACATAAAAAAAATGCACAATAAGAAGACCATATTTAACATGGTTCATCCAATATGGGATACATCCACCATAAAAAACTTACTTAGATCAGTCTTCTCACAATTACAATGCACAAATATTATTTGGAGCTATGCTCAAAAAACCCTCATGAGTTCACACCTAAATCCAGACACTCTATTCCTGTTCCTCCTTCTCAAACCCTAGTTCTTATGTTGTATTACCTATAAAATATCCATAAATATATAATACATTAACAAAGTGGTATTACAAAACAATGGGTACCAAAACCATGGGTAGAATCAACCTAAAAATGGTTTTCCATTAAAAGGGGTCCAAAATGTTTTTTGGGGCTACCACCCCCAAGCCCCCATTTGTTGGGGGCCACCACCCCTAAACCCCTGCTTGGGGACTACCACCCCCAAACCCTAATTTTCAAGGGATGTCATCTTTGAATCCCTACTTGAGGCCTAGCCTAGCCCCAAACCATGATGAGAATACATATAGAGTGTATAGTACATTTAAAATGTATAATATTTGAAAATAAATTATAATTTAGAAATAGGCTTCACAACACAACAATCTCTCACTTGGAGACTGATTTCCTCTAAGTAGGCTTCTCAACCCTTCACTATCAACTATGAAGGCCAACTAAAATTGAACATAGCTTTAGTTTCTCCCTTATGACCACCTTGGTCATCATGTCTACAATATTCTAACTAGTATGAATCTTCTCTAGATTTAACTTCTCTTCCTCCAAAGCTGTCTTGATGAAATGGTACCTTAATTATATATGCTTCATCTTAGATTAGAAATCAAAGTTCTTTGCTAGATGTCTATCACTCTAACTATCACTATATAGCTTCCCTTTCTCTTGCTTATGCCCCAACTGTTTAATCAATTGCTGTAACCAAATCATTTCTTTGCTTGCCTCTATGACAACAACATACTCAACCTCTATGGTTAAAAAAGCCATAAGTTTCTGTAGTCATGAAATGTAGCTCACTGCTATGTCACCTATAGTAAATACATATCCTATTATACTCCTACTATCTAAATAACCATCCATGTCCAAATCTACATAACCACACAAAGTGGTGTCCAATATACCATAGCTTAAAACTATGTATAAGATTCATTGAATGTGTTTCCATACCCCTTGTGTAGGCATGTGGGCTACATACCAATACTCCGAAGAGGGATCAAGTGATATGTAGTTCTCCCACTTAATGTGCTTTATGATATAGTGTGTATGAAGATGCAAAATTCTAAACTAAGTATGCTTGAGATGACTAGGGATTGGTGTAAGGATTTGAATAAGCTATAAATAGTATTGGATGGCTGTATGTAGAGAATAAGGAAATATGCTTGAGTAGTCTTGCTTGTATTCTTGCTCGATTTGTGATATTTTCCAACCCCTTCTAAATGAACTTTGAATAAGATTTTATAGGGATCTATTGATCATGGATTAAATGTAATCATGATAGGTTGACATAATGAAGAAGAGGAATCAGGGAAAAGAGGTAATTTGTGCTCAAAATATGATTAGACAAGAGAAATATAAAGGGGACACCCTAGGGTCTAGTGCTATATTCAAAGTTTAGTGCTATTTTCTAGAGGATACAAGACCTAGGGGGATGGAATAAACATGGAAAAAGAGTCTCAACTAAGTTGTAATGAGGTCTTGAAAGCCTACAGATGACTGAGAATCAATGAAAAGGTGCCTAGAAGGGTCATGAAAGAAGCAGGAGGGACTTATGGGTTGGATGTCACAAATCACACTCAAGTTACCAATTTTCACATTTTATATGACTAAATTTGCCCCCCCTTATTCTAGTGATGTAGCAAAGTGAAATACTAGGATAAAAGAAAAATAAAAAGCATACCTATGCTTACTTGTAAGGGTGAAGCTCATGAAGCTATGTGATGTTGGGTGTGCATAGAGAGAGGACACTGTGAGGTGTGAATCTGTAAAAGAAAACAAAGAGTAGATCAATTCTTACTAGATATTCTTTATCTAAAATAAGAATGTACAAATCTAGGTAAGAGAGAGAGGAAAAGAAATGAATGAATACACCTCACTGGGTACAAGAACTAATATAAAACTTGGTATGATGTTGAGTAATGCTAAATGATGCTATACTAAGAGTAATATTGTGAATGAAGCTGGTGTTTAATTCTTTGAGAGTGGCTCAAGAATGTAAAATCTATCCATCTAGCTCCATCATCACCTACTAAGTCAAGCTAGGTGGTCATGCATGTGCTAATTGATGTTTGGACTATGTGTCCAATCCTTCTGAGTATGTGGCTCAAGAATACAAAGTATAGCTAGTATTTTAACTCCATTGTTGCCCCATGAAGTGAAGCTACAAATTGATACTGATATGAAATGTGTGTCATATGAGATGGATCTTAAATCCCATGAATGTTTTGTAGTATGACAATGTTGGCATGGATGACTAAATGTATGCTAGAAACTAGGCCTCTCTTGGCCACTCTAAAAGATGGAGATTATGCTTGTATGAAAACCTCTCTAAAACTGGGCACTAGGCTTATATGAAATCCAATTTAAAATGTGGAGGTTAGGCTTGTATAAATCCACTTTAAAGTGATGCAAACCACCTATAGATGGAGTAAGGCACATAACTACTGAGAATACCTGGGTAATATGTTGATTTCAGAAAGAAAAGAAAATAAATGTGCCACACACATTTCCCCCAATCACTGGTGTCTAAAACATGGATTCTCATCTAGAAGTTATACCAACTATCATATCTAAAACTAGAAGTAAGAGCCATCATGTCATGCATGATGCCCCTTATATCTAGATTTTTTGAGCAAAAGTGTACTAAAAACTATTGATTCTAAACTGGTCTAACTATGCAAAACTGTAGCTGAACCTACTTTTTCACCTGCTTTTAGAAAATCTAGTTTTTATACTATTTGGATAGGAGTGCCAAAAATAGGATACCCTAGTGTCTGATGCTATTGTTCATGTCCAATGTTATTATCCTTTGCTAAAATTGAAAACTATTCTGGAATCATCACTATTTTTTTGGTCTTTTTTACCTAGTTTGACCTCTGATTGCTATTCTGAGTGTTCTAAAATTGGTTTTTCAATTGGTAGGAGCTCTGATCTCTATGAAAAAATCCTTGTTTGTTGCCCCCTCTTTTGAGGGTAGTAATAAAGACCCTGTAATGACTGATCTTAGAAGAAAGCATCCTATAAGTGCATTATGCTATGAAATACATGATATAGTAATGATAATCAACAAGATATCTCAAGATATAGCATAGTTTATGAAGGATATTGTTAGATCAACAGTGGTATGCCTAGATAGATATAAAAATTTAATAGTATGTGTAGTGTATTGAATTTAAACTAGAACTAGAAGTTTGGTTAGTTGTTAGTTGTTAGTTAGCAAGGAGGGATGGATCATGATGTCCATCATGTCATCCAAAATAGCAAGATAATGCATGATGTGGATCATGGCATTATAAATAATGAGAAGCAAACAAGCAACATGAACACAAGGTAAGAAGTAAGAAGTGTACAAGAGTGGCCAAGCAAATAAGGGACATGGGCCCATGCCACTCAAACTTAAAAGCAAACATACACGGCATGTTCAAATGCCACATACACATACATTTTAAAATAAGCAAGGTTGGCATAAAATCCACAATCATTTAGAAGATTAAAAAGCAAAGGACATTGGTAAATGTCCTAAGGCACACACATGAATAAAATCAAAGGACATTAGAAAATTTCCTAAGGCACATACAAGAGACAAAAATAAAACTAAGAAATGCAAACAATCTAGCTACACTAAGTAAGAAAGCAAAGTATATAATAGCTGGAAACACAATCACATATAACTAATCAAAGAAAGAAGTGAAAGTATGTAATACATGGTAACACAAGACTAGGTATATGCTGAGAAATACACAAGTGCTATATACTAGTGAAATGTTGATAGATTAATCTATGTAAGATAGTAAATAATGTATATCAATGTGATAACTAGAGTGTGTGGTGTAGGAATGACATAACCTAGATGGTGTAGTCATGTAGAAGATGTCCCTAGTGGGTAAATATATCGATGTATGTCTCAAATGTATAATTAAGATGCCCCCTCAATGGGTAGAATTAAGCAATCAAAGAGCTAGATGTCATTGCACACACTCAAAAAATATCAAGTGAAACTTGGTAATGAAGATAAATTGACAAACAATAACATAGAACAATAAATGTAAGTCTATCATAGCAATAAAAATGTAAAGCATGGATAGTGCATATAATTAAAATGTTTTTGTGTTTTTTGAATTATTTGCATGTTTTTTTAATTTTTGAGATTTTGAACTATATACAATCAATCACAAGAAGACTATGTACAAGATATTGAGAAGGAACTATGTACAAGTAAGAAAATATAATCTATGTACAAGTAAATGAAAGGAAGCTATATATAATCAACCATAAGGAGACTATGTGCAAGCATTTGAGAAGAGCAATATGTACATAATTACATAAAAGACTAGATTGGAGGGTGTAAAGGGCCCAAGGATGGAGCTCATTGGGGATGGAGATGGAGGGAGGGATCATGGCCATCATCAAATGCCTCAAGATCATCATATGTTGTACATTTTGTGTACATGGTGTCATCCTGTCAAAGGTGAACTAAAGGTTGCTCTAGTGGTGGAGATGTTGATTCTCCTCTGGGATGTTTAGCTATGGTAGTATATTGCTTTGGTGGAAGTGGTGAAGCTAGTGATGGTGGTTCTATAATCTAAATAATACCTTAAACCTGTAGTTTATCCAATCTCTGTTATAAAGCTGCACATGAGTTTGTATCATGGTCTATAATCTTATGAAAAAGATAAAATGGGCAACCATCCTGCTATGATAATATGCTAATAGATCTATTTCAAACTTTAGGTAATGTGATTAATCTATGATTAAGTAACATCTATATCATAATCTATGGTTGATATTGTGTGTTGCCTGCTTGAATTTGAATGACTGGTTCTATATCCATAGAGGTAACTATGTGAACTGTATGTGCTAAGTGATCTATATATCCTAAGAGTGTAGCACAAGATGATAAGAGTGATGTAAGATGTTTAATGAGAGCTCTAGATTCATCTCAATACTATCTTAGGCTTATTGGTGTAAAGCTCAATCCACACAAATAGTAATCTATGAGTGTGGGTATCATATCATCATCTAAAAAACCCTAGGAATTTGCATCAACATCATGTACATAAGGTAACTTATAATTTACCACAAGAGGTAACTATGATATGGGAGTCTCATCAACTATATTATTAGAATAAAATGGTGTTGTAAGAGTATCTATAACTGATTGAGTAACTATATCTATAGAATCAATTGGTACTACTAGAATTGCTATCGATGAATGTATAATTGTAATAGGTGTAGGAATTGTGATTGATAGTGCATTTGGAGTGGCTAAAGATACTATGATTTGCTAAATATCTGGAGCTGAGGACATAAATATAAGTGGAGTGTGAGAAGTTCTAGTCTCTCCAACCTCATATGTATATATCTAATTAAGAAAAATGTAATGAGGTGGTAGTTGAACTATGATATGAGGTGTCCCATTTGGTGAGATAGTCAAAGATGACTCTATAGTTAAATAATATCTAAATGGTTGGTTATCTTCTAGACATGTGTATAGGTATCCTTCATGGATACGTTTAACACATTGATGAAGAGTAGAAGGAATTGCCCCCATAGGATGTATCCAGGGTTGTCCGAGTAAAAGATTATAATGGAGAGAACCTGGCATGACTTGAAACTATGTAGAGAGGGTTTTGGGTCCTACCATGACATCTAAAGTAATGGTGCCCAATGTCTATCTTTGTGTATCATCAAACACTCTAATGTTCTTATATGATTTTTGCATGGATGCCATATCCATGCCCATGGTTTGTAAGAATGTAATATTACATATATTAAGTCTAGAACCACTATCAACTAGAAGTCTCTTAATTGTACTGGTTTTGACTTGAGCTTATATAAATAGTGTTAAATTTTGATCAATAAGTATCCAAGATGGCATGCCATCATGATCAAAAGTAATGGCATCTTCTATAGTTTTTACTGTGTTAACCATTGATGCAAAATAAGAAGGCTCTAAATCAATGGACATAAAAGTCTAAGTGAGTGCCTGATAGAGAATGTATTTGAACACATTGGATTTTTAAAGAAGTTATAACATGAAAATCTTAGCTGGTGTGTTTCTCAACTAATTAATAATATCATATGCCTTGTATAGGTCTACTTGTGCATGTGGCTTGGGCCCAAGATGGGAAGGAATGGGAGGGTGATAGGGCTCCTGACCAGGTAGAGGAGGCATGGTGGCACGTTGAGTAACAGATATAACCACATTATCTATTATCTATATAGGATTGGTAGTAGCTATTGGAGGAGAGTGAATATAATCAATAGGTCAAGGTGGTAGAGGGACAAAGGGTGTCAACTAGGCTCTCTAGAAATGGGTAGCAACCCGAGGAAGGGTGAAATAGACCATACAACATGACTCAACATAGGATAGAGGTTCCAAGGGAGGTGAAGAAAAAGGTATCTTAACATGTTTAATAATAACATTATTAACATCATCCCATACTATGAAAAGCAAGCATGAAATTTAAATAATGAATCTTTGTACTAGCATATGGTAAACTTCATCATTCATGTACATGATAGGACTAATTATGGTCTCCTTATTATTTGCAAGAAATGCAAGAAAAATTTGTAAATAAGTGAGATCCATTTTTGAAATTTGATTTTTTAATGTAAGGTGATACCTCAAAAGCAATAGGACCTAGTGTATGCAATCAGGGTTTGAAAAATGATTATTTTGAACATTACTATGAAATATTAAAATTTAAAGTGAATTTCTAAGTGAGATATGCAAGTAAAAAATTAGAAACTTATTGGAAAATTTGTGATTTAAAGAGACCTAGTAGATGCAACTAGGGTTTTAAAAAATAAATATTTTGGAAAATTACTATTGAAATTTGAAGTGTATTTGTAATTTAAATAAGCTAGTAAAAAATTAGAAAATGATAGGAAAAATATTAAGACCTAATATGGGTAACTAGGGTTTGAAAGAAAATTATTTTTAAAATTACTATTTAAAAAAAAAATTTAATGCTAAGTTTTTATTTTATTATGTAGGTAAAAATAAGGAAAAATTAGTAGAAAATTTACCTTAGGGTTTTTAGGATTTTTATGCACAAACAAAGTAAGTCGAGTTCACCAAATATTTTAACAATTTTGAGAATATTTATGTATTATTCCTAATTTAGTTAAAGGGTCTAAGTAGTAAAATTGATAAATAGATATTCAATAATTAACTTACTGATTTGTATAATTTGATTGCAATTTGAACTTTTCTAATAAGGTTAAGAAAACAAGACTTAGCTAGAAAATGACTGGTACGACTAAGATAGAGGCTAGAATTCACTTTGCAGGACTGACACACTGTTACAAATTAGGATTTAACCTTCATTTAGTGAAAGGATAGGAGTGCCAAAAATAAGACACCCTAGTGTCTGGTGCTATAGTCCACCTTTGCCATTGTTTTCCTAAAGATCTAAGCTTTCTGGGTTTTATTTATTATGTCTATATGACCCTGCCTACGAAGTTTTGATAGTTATAAGTCTATAGAGATACTTGTAGAGCTGATTTTGTTTTCAAATCCTATAATACATTATGATTTGACCAAATTTGATAAAGAGGGGGATTAACATGTATAATATTCACTAAACATATTTCCACACCCCTTGTGTGGGCATGTTACCTACATACCAATACTCTGAAGAGGGACCAAGCCATATGTAATTCTCCCACTTAATGTGCTTTGTGAAATAGTGTGTATGAAGATGAAAAATGATAAATTAGGTGTACTTGAGATGAATAAGGACTAATATAAGAATTTAAATAATATATAAATAGTATTGGATGGTTGTATGCAGAAAATAGGGAAATATGCTTGAGTAGTCTTGCTTGTATTTTTGCTTGCTTTGTGAAATTTGCCAACCCCATCTAAATGAACTTTGAATGGGATTTTATAAGGATTTGTTGGTTATGGGATAAATTCAATCATGTTAGGCCAACACAATGAATAAGAGGAATCAAGGAAAAATGGTAATGTAGGCTCAAAATGTGATTGAACAAGAACACTGGAAAGGGGACTCCCTGGGGTCCAGTGCTATAGTCCAAGTTGGGTGCTATTATTCAGAGGGAACATGACCTAAGGGGATAGAATAAGCATGGAAAAAGGTCCCAACTAAGCTAAAATGAGCTCTTGAAAGCCTATGAATGACTATGAATCAACGAAAAGGTGCCTAGAAAAGTCATAAAAGCAAGCAGGAGGGACCTATGGGATGAATGTCACAAATCACACTCAAGTTACTAATTTTAACATTTTATATATCTATAATAATCCTAATAAGAACTAGAGTAATTTTTGTTTAGTTTCTCCAAAACAAAAAGGAATTAATAATTCAAGGTGAGTTCTTAATATTGGTCTAGATCATTTTTTTGTTTTGTGAGTGGCATAAAATTCTATTGGTGGCCCTTAAGGTGGATTCAGAGAAGAGGCTAGTAAGTCTGTATAGTGGTTATTCATGGTGTGTGGAGATATGAAGATGATTTAGAGATGAAATGTCTCAAAAATATTATGAGGAGTCCCTTTTAGATATTTCTTGATATGTTTCATCATATTTTAGTACTTTTGTGTATTATTTCTTCATTGGTTATAGTGATTGGTTGAAGAGAGTATTAGTATGTGGCAAGAGCAAGCTAATAAGGCAAAGAAAAGGTATGATCAAGGTAAGGTGGATTTTATATAATATTTATAAGGTGGTCCTCTCCTATTTATTATCTTCTTAGGTCCTCAATATCAATTGGTGCGCACTTTGTCATTGTGTCAAAGGGGGAGAAAGTTCTTATTGTGAGAGTGCTTGAAGAGAGAGAAGAAAGGTGGGATGTATATTGATGGGTTTTGATATCAATGAAAAAGGGGAATATTGTTGGATAATTTTCAATGATTTCATGAAGGTGACCAAGTGAGTAGATGAAGTTCTTTTTTAGTCTAAGTGATAATGACAAAGTGTGCAATATGTTTATCCTAGTATGCTTGAAGAAGGATTGGTTGATATTTAGATTTTGACTACTTAGAGATGATTACGGATGAGTATAAATTATTGAGAATGTGTAAAGGGTCCTATAAGATATTTTATATGCTTTGAGTGCTTGTGTGTATGAGTGGATTTTATCTTGTTGATCGTTATTTTCATTTAGACATTTTGGGTCTAGTGGTAGAAAATCTGAGTAGGTAGTTTGCTTCCATCACCATTGCCACATGTGGATGAGTTAGGGGGAGTTGGTCATATGGTTGTGATAAAATTTGTGCCTAGTTTCTATGCACTAAATTTTAGGTCATGCAATGAAGTGAAACATAAGATATGCAAGTGAAAATTTGGGCTCCCATACTTAGCCAAATTTGTAATGTGGTAATAAAAGTTGAGTAGGAATTTTGATGTAGTCATATTTGGCATGTGTGGTAATTTAAAGAGAATTTGATCATATGGGTTTGTTCAATTTTGTTCCTAGTTAATATGTCATAAATTTTAGGTCATGTAATGAAGCACATCAAAAGATATGCATGTGTAAAGTTAGCCTTCCAAGCAGCTCTTGGCATAGTTAGCTCTATGCAAAAAAATATGAGTGAGCAGATTAATGGAATTATACATCACATACATGAGGGTTTAAGGAGTAGATTGATATATGGTTGGATATTTTTATGTGAGGAGATCATATGTTCCAAATTTTAGATCATGCATCTTAGTGCAACAAAATTTATTGAGGTCTAAAGTTGGCTTTCCAGGTAGATTGTAATGGTTCCCATATTTAGTTAATTTTGAAATAGATAAAGATCAGGACCAAATAAACATCCACTAGTTTATAGTCAATCATATAGATTGCTATAATGATTCATATCAAGTCAAAGAGGTTAAAGTGATATTTGCTTAATGATAGGTAGAGGTAAAGACCAAGCTATTTCTAAGATCTAATAGTGAGTCAAAGTTCATACTAATCAAGATCAACAAAGAGAATTGAGTGAAATGAGTTCAAAATTTCCAATGTTTAAACATAGATTAAGATCAAGATATGTATAGGATATTTATGAAATGTGTTTTTTTAGTTTATTAGGAATAAATGAGATGATGTCAAGTGTTTAAAGTTTGATGTTTGGGTAGTGGTGTGCTATGAATTAAATTTGAAAGAAGATCGATGGTGCATATTTGATCTAAGAAATGAGGACGCGATATGCATTTTAAGTGAATGAATTTTAACTATGACCATTTGGATTTAAATATTCAAGTTTGTGAAGGAAAACTAGTGCTTAGTTTTTGTGCTATATCTTTCAATCTATGTAGAATTTTCTCATGGTATAAAAATCAAATTTGTAAAGAAATACAAGGCACATTTAGAAATATAGATTTAAAAATATGAAAGTGTGTACAATAAAATATATTTAGGCTTAAATTTGACTATGTGTTTATGTATATTCTAAAAGTAACTTGAGAAGGGTATTTGAGCTATGCTTGTTGGTATCTCGATGTTTAAATGTGAACTAGATATTGGAGTATATTATAACCTCCATGAGGGCCATATATATGCATTATGAAGGTTTAAACAATCATATAAAATATGAACAAAGGTTTAGAAAATGACTATGTGTTCACTTATAATGGTTTCTATATAAAATGTTGTTTGAACAAATTATGCTTAAGCAGAAGGGTACTATGATGATTACTGGATCTTAAAGGGTACCTATTGATCATGAGACATGGGTCAATATTTTGGAAAGTGTTATTGTCTTCATAGTTTGCTTGGAGAAGTATCAAAGAGGTGAATGGGTCATCATAGGACCTAAAAAGTGACTTACACTTATTTTAAAGAGAGTTGTGATTAAGCATGACCCATGTTAGATGCCTTAAGGGTGAAGACATGTATTTTGGCCTAAAAATAAATATTTTGGACTTGATAATTCATGAATGTTCTATAAATAGTGAAACAAAATGTAATAGTTTATAGAGGTGTATAAGAATTATGTGAGAGTAGTAAGCATTGAAGCAAAGAAAGATGAGAGATAATGTGCCCAATGGATGGGTTGATGAGTAGAGTAGATTGAGGATTGTGTTTATTATCTATAGGTCATATTAATGATGTTATAATAGTGATCTTGTAAGTTGAGGATGAGTGAAGAGGTTTAGGTTGATCCAAAAGGATGTTTTGGATGCTTTGTGGATAAGCAAAGGATAGATGATGTTTATGTGAGATTGGTGGTTGATCTAAGAGGTGGATCACAATTTGGTCTATATGGATGATCCCATGGTCATGTTTTTATTATTCTTATAGAGATTTTTTAGGTTTGGTGGCTATATATGAGTTGAGGAGGAGCTGAGGAGTGGAATGATCCAAAAGGTAGTTTTGGATGCATGGTAAGTTTGAGAAGAAGGTTGTGTTATCAAAGTTCCATCATCAGGTGTTGAAGACATCAATTCTAAGGTGGAGGTGTTCATTTCAGAGGAGGGTCTAAAGGACCTGATCTTAGTTAGGGGAAGTTGCTCCTTGTGAAATAGGTGTTTCATTAAAGGCCTTTGGTTAGGTGGACTTCATCAAGGTTTCTGGTTTAGAGGATTTGACTAGTATATTATTTGTAATATATTATAAGATAACTAGTCCATGTGTTTCAAGATTGAGAGTGGGTTTTATTCCCCATGAGGGTTTCCCTCAAGAATTATGTGTTGTGTGTTTGATCTTGTGTTTGCATTTGTTTTATTATTTTTGAGAAACTAGTGTGTAGTTCCTAAATAATAAGGGGTCTAAAATAAGGGAAAAAATATAGTTTAATATGGAAAAATGCATATTTTTATCAAATAATTTACATGAGGAAGAATATTAACCTTAACTGAAAATGGATTGAATGAATGTTTTAGGAGCTAAAAATTGAGATGCAAGATTGGGACATTATCTAGAATCTAGATCTATCCTTCATTCTATGATTGGATTGGAGTGCTAAAAGTGGACAAGAGTAGAACTAATGTTGTATTCTACCTCTACCACTATTATCTTGAGGATCTAACTATTATGGGTTTTGTTCACTAGGTCTGTGTGAGCTATGTACGAAACTTTAGAGGTTGAAAGTCAACAAAGATCATTGTAGGTCCATTTCAATCTCCAAACCCTATATTTATCTCCACATATGTAAAAAATAAATTTATTAAAATAAAAATGAGAAAAAACTAGGTTAGGGAAAGTGTGATTTCATGATCTAGAACCCCTACTATCTTGATCGCTACCTACATTAACCCTTAAGCAAGGGTCTCAGATCAAATGTATTTCTCCCTTAGGGAAAATGCATAATCAATTCACATGGTCTATGTAAGAATGAATTTTACCTAGGCCCTTCCTTGATAAAGCATGCAGATTTATGTGTGATGCAGAATGTTAGCTATACTATTGATTGATTTTCATTATCTAATGTGCCAAACTAGTAAGTGATAGATATAAAATGCCTTGTGAAGTCCTTTATATAAGAGCCTCTTTATTTTGAATTTGGGAGCTTTATTCATATTAATTAACATAAAAAATCTAAATAAAACTTAAGGGATGGGATAATAAGGGTTTGGGACCCATTAAACAAGAAAAAGTGACCATTGGATAATAACACTAGAAAGGACAAGAGCATTGGGCACTGTAGTCCTATAGAATTTTGTTGTCTGAGACTTAGAAAAATAGGCTAAGACTAACACAAATCAAGTTTAGGGGTTTCTAGAGGTGTAGGTTAGTCAATTTATATAATAGAGAGGTGATAAAAGCAATAAATAAGACCAAGATAAGTAAAACAAAAGACATGGCTAACGTGAACAAATCTCATATTTTGTAGTTGGAGTCTCCTATGAAAGTACTATGAAAAGACATAATATGTGTGGTTTCTTTACCAATTTAGGGTATATATAATATTGAATGAATGAGATATTTTGTTAATGTTGCTTGATCAAGTTGATATATGATGATTGTTTAATAATTTAGAAGGATTGGAATTGAAATTTAAATACCTAGGCTCACTGATTCACCCCCCTCTTAGTGATTTACCTATAACAATTAATAACCTTGATTTTACTCAACTTATTTAATTTTTGAATAGGTATTTTACATCTAATTTCCATCTAGTAGATAGATAATTAAAAGTCATGTATTTATAGTGTTTTGTAGCTTGTGTAGACAATAAAATATGTTTAAGATGACCTTAAGAGGGTTTTAATTTTGAAAATATATCTGTTTAGGAAAGATAGGGTAAATGACATTAGTAAAATTTTTAGGACACTAGCATCAGATGGATCTAGTATCCTTAATGTGGGACTAATGTCTAACTAGCAGGATATCAGGCATGAAGGGCCAAGATCAGGAAATAAGGGTCTGAGATTGCATTTAGGCTAACTAGTAATGCTTGTGGTATACACAATGGTTGTGAAAGTGTGATAAAAATATCTAGGATAGGTCTAGGGCTAATCTAATAACAATTTTTCTCAAGTATCACTCTTAGCACTCAAATACCACTTTTATATGATTACAAGTAGAAAGAGATAGCCAATGCGAACCTTTTGGTAGTGAGAAGGTATTGAAACTAAAAGATACATCCATGATAGGTATTTTCCAAGTGTACAAGATTGAGGTAATATACAATTCAAATTTATTATCTACACATGCCTACAAGTGTCTGGGATGCCCTGACCACTACCACACATTTTCTCATCTCTTGGTGTTGGTATTTTGTGTGGTCATACCCTTCTATGTAATAAGTGATACACAAAATTTGAGACTTACTGGGTTATTTTGTCTAGTGGTGAGATAAAATCATCACCCTTAATTTGAATCTCATGTTTTAACCTTAATTTATATAAATCTTATTATATCTCTATGTTATCTTTTAGGGATGAAGTTGTCTCACATATCCATGATTGGGCTCAATATTCAGGCCATTTCCAATGTATATATAAATTTATTGAATATCTTTCCATCCATGTTGGCTCTTAGGTATGGTATTAATCCTAAAATAAATCATTCAATCCTTCGTTTCTCATTTAGTAGTTCCTATAATTTTCTTATGATTGCCTTGAATCATTGGTTATATTATTTCATAGTTTCATTTTCATCATATATGAGTTATCTCATTTTACTTACACTCTCAATTGGGATGTATACATAATGGAAGTTCCATTTGAATGTTTTTTTTACATCCATCCATGAACTAGTATGGCTTGTGTTGGTTTCCATATACCATATTAATGCATCACCTCTTAGTATCCTGATGAAGTCAAGCAATTTTACCTACTCATCCATGATGCTATGATTTGTGTAATATGGATATACTATAAATATTTTTTCCTTAACATTATTAGTGTATTTTCAAAATAAGGAAATTTTCATTTTATTATGTGTCATCTTTGGAGTGTTGGATTGTGTGTTTTCAATACTAGTACTCCAATTATTGGATGTGCTCATTATGGAAGAAATACTCAAGCTTTGTTGTTGATTATCATTTTTTTTCTTCTAACTAGTGTTTAAATTCTTATTTCATATATATCTACTTATATTTTAAAATATTTTTTCTTACGAACTTTGCTTTATTCTGTAAAAACTACATTATGCTTTCTATTTCTTCTCTAAAACTTTGATAATTAATCTCTACTTCCTCTCCTATATGTAATTCTTCTTATCTAATGAATAGATGTTCATGTCTGATGTGAAGTGGCATGAGGGATGGAATTTGGTCCAAAAGGTTGATATCTTCATAGGGTCTCTTGCAGTTGAGGTTTTGAAGTGATGCATATCTTATAGTATCCTCTTTTTAATCTTCTATCTCTACCATATCCTCTTCACTAGTATTGCCATTAACTAATCCTTCATCTCCTATTCTAATTTATTCCATTTATATTTCTTATATCTCCTTGATATTAATATTTATATTTATTTATCACTCATTTTATTCCCTAATAATTGTATCCCTCCCAACATTTATTTGTTTTTCTATTATATTGCTATTTGTTGTTTCTTATCGACCATCTCCTCTTGTACTCCCTTCTTCAATTTCTTCAATTTATCCTATTGGATCCATATTATAAATATCTCCTCATATTTTTATGGTATATTCAATTCTATCTTATTTATATCTTCCCTTAGTTATTTTGAGGCCTCATCCATTGTGATCCATAATTATCACCACTGGTTGGTCTTCTGTGCCCAGTGTTTTGAATAGTTTGGGTGTTCTCAGTAGTGCGGCTAACTATGATAATCCTTGTTGCATATCATTCATACTTTTTGTGGTGTGTGGTAAATATCACTTATATTATATTTATTTAATTAACTTATTATATGCCTTCCAATGGTACTAATTATAACTCATTGATTTTTGTTATAAGGATACCATCCTAATTTTAAATATGGGGATATTCATTGGTAGAGGCCATATTGGTGTCTTTCATTATCCTAGTTTTCCTTATTATATTATATTTATTTATTTATTTTGTATTTATCTCCTAGACTCTTATATAATTATCACTTAGTCAATATGTTTTATCATTTCTTTGTTCATCATTTTCCTCTTTTATAATTTATTTTATTTACTCTCTTATGAATATCTTTCTCCTTCTCTCTTAACTAACTTATTCATAATTTGATACTTATCTTGATAGTCCTATAAATATTATTTAACCTACCCTAACTATTTAGAAAAAGTTTTATGATAAGTCACATCTTTTGAGGATTCACCTTCTTTCCACATGACATCCCTTAGGTTCCTAGCTCCTAAAGGAAATGTTTTACTTTTCTTACCAACTATTTATTTAAAACTATCTTAAAAATCAATATTGGTTCTCTATTTAATATATATTCTATTTCCCCTTTGAAAAACTTGTATTTTTTAGTGTGGAAACATCTCCAACCTTGAATAACCCAAACTATTAATGATGAATTGAGTGTGGTTTCAAACCAATAATCAATAACTTAGGTATAAGGTGTGTTAATGTTATTTAGAGAATAAAGTTTATCTATAGTCCAATTAATTAGTTTATTAATATAAATTAATGATCCTTTGATGTATTTATCTTGTCTTAAAATCTATGGCCATAAAATCTATGCAAAGATGTCCCATAATTCTTCCTAGTGTGACTTGAATAAGGATGCATTTACTTTAGGTAATGACTCAATAGTTTATTTGGTTTCAATGTAATTTTTTGAGTATTTTCCCCACCACTCTTTGTTTTATGTAAAATATATCTTCCAAAACTCCAATTGATACCTAACTTTGGACATTAGTTAACTAAGTACATGTGGCGCTACCAAATGTTGAGATAAAATCTAAAACTTTGGTCACAAATAATTATGCAGTTCAAGTTAATCTAGTTAGAGATAATGAAACATAGAGGGGTAAGTGTACAAAGCTTGGGGATAATTCCATGGGCATTTAACCTAATGTGTACGTGTTATAACCATAACACATACATATTATAGCCATAATGTATACATGTTATTTAAATCTAGGCTTGAGATTTCTGAGCTATAACATGTATACATTATGCAGTCAACATAATGTGTACATGTTATTGCCACTAGGTCTAGTGGAAATAATGCATACATTTTATTTCCACTAAGCTCAGTGGAAATAATGCATACATGTTATTTTTAGTTTTAATAATACATACATTTTATTGAAACTACAAAAAAGGCTCAATCCGTAGGATTAATCATTTTATTTTCATTTTCCTACTTGATCTATGCTTATCTTGGCTAAAATATGATTGTATTATTCTTAAAGGAGGAAAAAAACACACCTTGATCACATGATACCTCACTGAATTAGTAATGCCACTATAGAGGGGATGTAAGCAATAAAAAATTAAACCTATTAACTCTATATTTTGGCAATTTTTTTATTTGTATTGTTTAATTGATAAATCCTATTTTTTTAATAGCTATTTCCTCTGAAAGAGACCAATATTATAACCATACTTCTTACCCTATTCCTAACCCTCTACCTAACCTTCCTAACCCTCTACATTACCCTCTTATCCCTCCTAAAATTTCACAAGATCCCCTAGGCAATTAGGAGGATCTAGCTACACACATAGTGAAAAAAAAAATAGAAATTTAATAAATAATTATGATAATGATGGATTATACATTGAATAAAACCAACATGCCTATTTTTACAATACCTTATATTTGGTATTAGGTCAAGTTGACTTGATAATGAGTCAAATTGATAGATGAATATCGTATAGGTAAAGATGTAGGGATTAATATGTTAAAAATTTATTAACACATGAGGTATGTTAGAAGTAAAACTAATGAAATTTAGGTTATAAATCAGTTACCTTAAAATAATACTTCAATTTCACTTATCATCCATGAAGCATTCATTCACATACATACATTAACCAATGCATAAAAAAACATATATAAAAGAAAACAACATAAGAACACATGAGATATGTGTGAAACCCTATTGGGGAATTAAAAAAACTAAAAAATAGTGGTATATATTCCTATAAAAAACTAATAAATATTTAGTGAGGCACTAACCCCACAAGGAGCACCAACCCCTCACTAGTCAAGCACCAACTCAACTAGTCCTTTAATAAGCACCAACTTGTAAGGAGACACCAACCCTCTAGATAACTCAGAACCAAATAAGATACCTTGAACCTATAATCACCTTTGGACACATATATCTCACTAAAATTAATATTACCACCTTCTTTTTCTCTTCTCACTCTTCTATCTCTCTCAAACCTCCTATTAGGCCTATTCACTCAACTAACTGACTTCTTGACAAAATTAGGTCAAATGACCTTACTCATAATCTATATAATTATTGTTATATATTAATGAAATATTAAACATACTAATATTATGGTATTAAATCCCTCTACATATTTTACAAACATCTATATCATTTATTTTTCACTTAATATTTTAACTAGTCAAATTAGGCCTATTAGACCTTCTTTTTATACTTGACTCTTGCTCTCACCCACCTTGGTCAAACACAAAAATAAAAATACTTGGATTAGAATATATAAAAAACAAAATTTCACAATTTAAACAATCATTACATAGGTTTTTCATTACCTACAAGGACCAAAAGCACCATTAGTCCTAATAAAGACCTAATGTAATTAGGCCTTCTCAAGGCACACATTTCACTTTGACCATCTTAGAACATCTTGAGCCTTAAAAAATGAATAAAAAAATTAATAAGATATTAAATTAGACCCATTATAGTCTAAAATTATTTCTCTAAAACCATTTATCTCATTTTACTCCTTGAACCACAAAATTAGGTCTACTCGCAATTAGGCCTTCTTACTGCCAAAACATCTATCTTACAAATCTGAAGCATACACTCAAATTTTACACATAAAATAAAAAAAAATAACATGGATAGAAACAAAATGACATAAATTTCATCACCATGTATATTTTATTTTTCACAATACAAGGCAAAAGACCTTAAACTGATCATCTTCATCTACTCACTTAGAACTACACACAGGCTTCAAAAACCCAGTCAAGAGCCTTTGACTTTTCACACCTTTATAGGAATTTTTAATGATTAAAAAATGTATTAAAATTAAAATATGAGATATATATAACAAATTTATTTTAATTTTATTCTTCATATATATGAACAAAGACTTAGGAACACCATTCTCATTCACACACAAAAAACTGCATGTAGCTCCAAAAACACAGTCATGAAAACCAAGGCTTAAAACACCTATGTGAATACTTTTATGAAATTAAAATTGGTTTATATGATAATTAAACATAATTATAACATATTTAAATATATATATTACAACTATAAATATCAATATTTATCTTACAGACCAATCTCAAGTTTTTACCCTACAAAGACCTCACTGTGTTAGATAGGTCACTTTGAGAACAACTCTTTGCTTGTGTATGGGATCCACCAAATCTGATATTAAAGGGTGAAATATGATATATGTATTGAAAAATTACCCCATATATTTTAATCCATACATAATCCACTACATCCCACCCCTAATCTCATTCTCACTTATCCCTGGTTTACTCAATGTCTTACTTATTAGGCCTTTTTAGTGATAGGTCGACTTCCATGACTGGTTTAGCATAATTAAGGTCTGAAACCTAATAATAAAATTATATGGGTAAAAAATAAAAGTCTCACACATAATCCTTCAATCATTTACATGCTTTAACCTGGTCAATCCTACCTACTACATCAAAAATATGAGAAATAAGGGGTTTCCTATAGCTTTCACTCACTCTTCTGACAGACCAATACCACCTTGAGAAATTTGAGAGAGTAATTTAAATTATAAAATCATAAAAATAGGTAATATAATCCATTCTAATCCATTTACAACAAGATATTTCATTTCAGGTCATTATGAGGGTTTTAGAGGGTTTATATTGCTTTCCATTCTTAGCAATCATTCATAAAGGATTGCCCCTCAAATCAAAAACCAATTATAATAAATTTAATATAGGACCCTTACCCAAATAAAATTATTTTATTGGATCTTAATTCAAAGTTTTCACATGAAAATTAACACAAGAAAATCCTTCTCAGGTCTGTTATACCTCATTCTGTGCACACAAAAAACCTCAACACCATATTTTAATGCTTTTTCCTTCAAAATATGACCTTAGAGTTGGAAAAAAAACTTTATACAACCTCTCACACATTTAAAAATGTTCTCATGAGCTTTGACACCTTTATAACTAGACTTGATCCCTGATTAGGCCACACTAGATCTCTTTGCATACTAGGCTTAAACCTATAAGTCATTTTTGGACCTTAAACACACCTTGAAACTTCTTGTACTACTCTCAAAAAATCATTCTCATGTCATGAAACCTCATAAATTTCTCACACACTATCAATATTATTTATACAAGACTTAGATTTCTCATCTCATCATTCTACCAAGCCTATGTCTTCTCACTAGGTCTCTTTAAGCAAAGACTAGGCCAATAACTAACATAGAAATCTCCTGTGAAAGATTATATACCTTGAAACTTTCTTGAGTGTTTAAAAACTTCATATTCAATCTTGGGCATCTTTGAACATCCACTCATATCTGTGTGTATCCATCTTACCAGACCACCATCTTCATACTCATACTTATGATATGATAATGCTTCTTAAGACTAGTATGCTTACCTTGTGTCTTAACCTTGACTTTGACATGTCAACACCCTTAGAATAATTAACAGTTTTATTTAAAATTATCACTCAATAAAGAGAAAATAGGTTACCTTAAAATTCTCTTTTGTCACTTTGTCACTTGGTTTCCTTATTACATACCATTCATATTTACAAGAACATCACTAGGACACCAATGATACTCAAAAACCTTTGAAATCAATGAAAACATAAAATCCACAACACCAACTATAGAAACATACCTAAAAAATCTTCCCCTTTGTCATTGATGTCAAAAAATCAAACAAAGCTTATCATACTCATCTTGCCAAGATGGATTTCTTCCAACTGACCTTTCTCACAAACTAGAACTTTCTCCCCCTTTGACATTAATGACAAAGGGTCAAATATTGACATCCTTAGACCTAGAACAACACACCTTTTTATCTCTAAAAAATATAATTCTCTCTCTCTCTCTCTCTCTCTCTCTGTGTTAAAATCTCAACATAGATCAGGATCATAATATACTGCTATAGATTTTATTGTCAAACACACTTGCTCTTGGAGTATGATTGGCTCCCCTTTTGAGGTTTTTTAGACACTATCATGAATGTGACTTGATTTGATTAAGTCATCATAAAAACTATTTTTGACCCATCTCTTATGACCACACCTCCATTATATTCTTGACTAAACCTTGGATCTAAATGTCAACAAAGAACACAAAGATCCCTTAAGACCAAGCATCCTTTATGCTTCTGCTCACTCAGTGAGTGACTTGATGAAGCCTAATATAGTCACTTCTTCTCTAGGGTACTATAATAACATAAAATTATGATGTTATTATATTTCCATGTCCTTACTAGACTAATATTTGTTCATGATCCTCTTTGAATTGAATAGTCCTTTTGGCTTGACCTCTTCAATCTTTGTTTGAACAACACTCTGACTTGGTATACTTGTCTTGACTCCTTCATCCATAATTTTATCTGATAGGGAGAATTTTTGACACTCCTTTTTATTTTAAATATGATCCACCATGGAAAATAGTCCATTTAGACTTATAGACTGGCACCATTCATCTTAGCTACCTTTAGTTTCCACTCACTATCTTGTCTTATTTTTTTTGCATTCTATGGGTCTCAACTTTCTTGTTGTGACTTGAGAATCCATGCTTACATAAATTTTTAATATGACCAACCTTTTAGTAATTGAAATATATTATTCCTCTTGATGAAAAAATACTTTAACCCATTCCTCTTGATTGATGACTCTCCTCATAGTTCCATCCATATTCATTCTTAGAGGGCCTTCTACAATGCCTTACTCTATAACAAAATTGGTTACATGAATAATAATAAGCATGGAGAGGATTAACATACCTTATAGTATTAGGATACCTAATAGTATTATTATTCATTCTAATAACACCATCATTACTTGATTTATTATTTACCTTCTATTGGCATCAAATTGTGCACTCTAGGATAATCTATGAAACTCTTACAATTTGATGCAACATGGAATCATCTCTCAAGTTTATGGGAACTTTTAAAAGAGATGAATCTCTAGGATTAAAAGGGATATATCCCTTGATTAATATTTAAGTGATTATAACATAATATAATTCTGATTTATGGGAAAAGGGTTAGGAGTTTTCATGAAAAGGAAACTATACTAAAGAGGTGATACACCAAGATATATCCCACAGACTATCACACTCCTACTAAGCAATAAAGCTTTCCAAGACCAATTCCAAGCATTGAAGGATCCTAACATAGTGTTTCAATGTGAAGGTAGGTATACATAATATAATCAACAAGATAACTGATCTAGGGGCAGATTTCATACCATAGAGACAATGCATACTTGAAGAGGAGCCTTGTACATTCATACACTTCACATGACTTGATAAAATTAGAACTCTTGCTTAAACATGAAGGATAAATAGGAGTAAGGATAAAACCATCAATTATCTCCACTATAAATCACTCACACACTTAGAAAAAATGTTCTTAACTTAGAATCAGACTTTTATTCAATGTTGAAAGACAAAATGCAATGTCATACTAGCAGGTTCTCATCATATTAGCTGTGGTCTCCCTTCACAATAGCCAAGATGGCTCACATTTATAGAATTTGGAAGAGAGAGAGAAGAGAAGTTGAAGAGGAAAAAGGACAAGTGTCCAAATGTGAGGATAAATTACAATCATAGGAATGAGGTGGAAAATGAGTTATGAAACTGATTTGCACATCATTCTATCCTAAAATAGCCTTTTCTCCAAGCGTGGCTTAACAATGTTCTCAATCATTCTCTCTTGTGAAACTACCTTCATAATGAGATTTGAAGATCATTTAAAATCAATTTATGGAAAATTATTTCATGAAAATGAGGTGGAGGAGGGATAAATTAACTTATGTGGACATGTGTTCATCCCAAACTGAGTACCTTCCTCGATGTGGTGTTGAAACTCTTCCACACGCATATTTAAGTCTTAAAACTCCTTGAAAAGTGGTAAAAGGAAAGAGTTTGATCATGAGGTATCTTGGATAGTTAAATTTTCATCCTAAAGACATTTGGAAATCATATTTATTCATATCAATTAGTTACATCACCTGCAATCATCAATTCCTCTCTTAGGTATCACAAGGCCTAATTTGACCAAAATAGCTAAAATTTGGATTTATCTCAATTGGTGAAATTTTAATTAATTTAAGGCCTATTATTATCATGTTTGACTATAAATGATCCATTTTGAACCATTAAACTCTCACCAAGACCCCATTTTGCCTATAGAGCCTTCAGTAGGCCTAGTCCTCTTGTAGCCCTATTTTTGTACAAATCCACTAGTGCAGGAGAATGTAAAGAATTATAGGAATAAATGAGACAATTTTTGAGTACCCTTTTTCTCTATTATTATTTTTTCTAAGTTTCATGGTTCAACATCCAAAGGCCAACATGTTGTTTGATCCATTAGGCCTCTTAAGCCTAAAAGACCAAAAATGCTCAAAATGGATCCTACACGTGTGAAATATAATATACATTTTTGATTCAATTTCACATTACCCATACCATGATCCATATCAATTTTGAGCTTCTGGTTCATTATGGAAGTATGAAAACTCTGAAATGGCCAAAAGACTAGTCTAGGTCTTTTTGCATGCTAGATAAGGAAAATGGATGTTGGGTGAGTATTGAGCTTAAAATTGATTTTAAAATGATATATGAAGGTCTATAAAATATTATCCAAAAATAATCCACCTCAAAAAAACCTTTTTTACCTTAGAAGCAACTTCTAATTCACCTTTTCTTCATTTCTCCATTAGCAACAAGCTTCATGTTGACTACAACCTTTCTGGTATGGAGTACCTTGTTTGCCTTAAAAATTTATAGAAAGGTTTTTAAGGTTTTTTTAGGTGTGTCCCAGATTATCCAACCATCATCCAAGGTATAATTTCCTATTGGTTACCAATTTCACCATTTTCCTAAAAAATATCACCTTCATGCATGCTAAAACAACCCCTGCTCTGAGACAAAATAGAGAGGTTTTTCACTATTTTAAGTGATAAATTAATAATTTTATAATATTATTAGGTATTTATGGTATTATTTACCAATTTTGAGCTTCTAACTCCATTAGACCATTCAACTTTCTAAATTTACAAGGAAGACTTTATGAACCAAACAATCTATGAAGGTGGGCAGGGTATGACTGTGTTTATAGGTTATAGGGATAGTCTTTTGATTGATTATGGAATGTGGGGGTTCATTAATACATTAAATGTTTTATTTAAACCATTTTTTACTCTAATTTCCCTTTAACCACCTTTCATGCCTTTGAAACCTAGAACTAGGCTTATGACTCTAAAGGAGAGGAACTCTTGTTTAACATACTGGCTATAGGTGATTTGGAGATTCTTTCATGAATTATGGACCCATTACAACATAATTTTGTTTTTGAAACTAATATGAGTGATCCTCCATCAATTTTCCAAGTTAGTGTTCAATTTCTTTGCACTAGTTCATCCTTTTTGCTCAAGGCTAGGCCACTGCCTATGTGGACTGAGACAACCCCTATAGGTTGCTAATTGAATTTTATTCACACTTGTATTAGTTTATTTAAGATTTATATGAGTTAATTAAGGAAAAAATTCATTTTTATTTTCCAAATTTCATCCACACAGTCCTTTTTAGTATAAGGGAAACCACTTTGACCTTAATGCCATCATTCCCTTTTGACTGACTATGTTTTTCATGGATTTAGGTCTACCTATGGGTTAGTTGCACTAATTGGATATCCAAGGTAATTTTGAAAAATTATTTAATATCCATAGGTTATATTTTATACTTGTCTTAAGTGCTTCATCCCATCTTTGTAACACACTAATCACCACTTAACAATTTCCTTTAGCTCTCTATGTATTAACTGAGACACCTCAAAACCCCTACATGTATGTAATCACTAATCCTTGTTTGATATTTTAAGGACCTATTACTCATGTTTCTTAAGACATAAGGTCGTAATAATTATTTAATTTTTCTTATAAACCTTAAAATTAGCATCATCTCATGTTTTAGGCCTTCAACAAAGAAAACCATGTCTTGACTGTCACAATCATGTTTTAGGCCTGCTGTAGGTGATTAGGTAACAGATGGACTAGTATTTATGGTGAAATGACCTACCATGAAGGTATTGGAGTAAAAAAACCACACTTAATTTCTTTATAACTCAAAAAAGGTCAAGATTTCACCTTTACTGCACTGTTTGCAACCATTATTGCAAGTGAGTGTTCTCAGACCTATACGGATAGGGGGTTTGTATGAGAGGTTTCAAAACATCAAATTTCACCTTGGGCTTGTTATATTGGCTCATAATTTATATTTGGATAATTTGGGACCATTAAAACTTGATAGGATAGCTATAATTTTTCACTTTTGAGTACAATGTCACCTTTCCATTAGCCTCTTATAGACATCACTACCCCTTTTTAGTAGTTTTTAGCCACTTTTAGGCTTGTTCAAGCTTCATCTCCACTACTCCTTTGGATTTAAAAATTGGAATGAGTGTTATTTGTGGATATGGATAAATTATATAACTAAAAAGGGTGTTTAAAACTCTTTTTATCATGGCAAATGTTATTCCACAAAAACTCTAGGATCTCTGTTTTGGTCCTTTAGGGATTGAGAACCTAATACAGTTCAATCATTCTTTTCAAGGCAAATTTCCAATTTGAATAGTATCTTTAGATTAATGGAATTAAATACATGACCTTGGGATATTTTAGGACCTACAACATGAATTACACCATGGATCCCATCATTTATACCTCTGTACATTCTTTTAAAGAAGCTGACTGTAAGCACATTTTGGAAACGAGGTAGTGAGCAAAGAGATGAAGGAAAATTAGCTTGGAAGGAGTACTTGATTTTATATCAAACAAAATTATTCATGAAATAAAACTTGAAATCATGATTTTAAAAAAATGAAACCTTCATGGAGCTCCTCCCATGTTGTAAAACTCAAATTTCACATGCATGACTGCCAACTTGGCAAAATAAGCATAATTTGGAATCCTCCTTCAAGTGGCATTAAAAGAGGAGTTGGAAGTTTGAAAAAACAAAATAAGCATAATAATGTATTTAAAAACATGTGTAATGACCTAAAACAAACCATTCCATCAATACAAAGCAAGAAAATTTGAAACAAATTCAAAAAAAGACCCCCTCATGGTTGAATAGGCATAAAAATCTACCTAGAGTGTCAAACATTATTAATAAATGATGAGGAAATAATATGAGACTTATTGATATGAAAATTAATTTAACTCAAATTATAATCCACCATTAGAAGCACTCTTTCCAATTCTGCCTATACGACCCATGCTAAGTGATTAAATCTACCCTTCCTTAGCTTGCTAATGGAAAATGGAGGAGAAGAAGTTGGAAATAGATATTTTATGAAATTTAATTAAAAAAATGTGAATATGAACTTTTGGGAAGTTAAGAGACACTCCACCATGTTTTCACTTGATGGTGGACTTGAGAAGTCTATACAAGTGCCCAAAGGGGCCTATTTTTAAGGAAAAACTACCATTTCATGATCATAATAGACTTTTAGCTACTATATGACATTAGTATAACATAATTTGACCTTATACACATTATTATCCACCTTTGTGACAAATATTTTAATTTTGAAGTCATTAAAAGTCATTTAATTAAGCTAAAAGGTGGCCACATGACCCTTTTAGCACCTGAAACCTAGCAAGTGGTCACTTTATGACTTATAAACACATTGAAACATATCAAAGACAATTTTAAGACATTTAAAAAATAAATTTATCCTTTTAATAAGTTTTACCATAGTTTACCAATGTTTACTTTGGTTGACTAAGCCAATACAAGGAGGATAGGTTTCAACAGGGACTAGGGAAAGGGTAAGTGATACATGTTGGATAATGGATGACCCCATATGACATATAAAACTTTATATAAAAGTTTAAAATGGTATGTTTTGACCCAAATTTTATTTGGGGTCAAATTTTTTTAACACATTCTTGATCACATTAGTGTTCTTCTTTTGGTCTCTATTGAAATTAAGACCTATTTTGTCATTGACAGTCTTTTGAATACTCAAGATGTTTTCTAGATCATTGGTACTCTTTTAAAACTTTTTAAGGACTTAACATTACTTGATTATTGATCCAAATCAGATCTTAAGGAGTCAAATTTAGTTACATACCTTTTACATTCTTATTTTTTAGCTTTTAGACTTGCAGTCACAATCTCAATTTGAGTCTCTACTTGTTTGATTACTTCCTCTTATTCCTTAGAGTTGTTGCTTAGTATAACTTAAAATAAGTTGATTTTATCCTTTTAGTATTTGAAAAGATACCTCATCACCCTCTTCATATTCTTCACCATCTTCAATTCTTCTAGAGTATTCATCAACTCAGCCTCAAAGTCCACCTCATCTTATTCTTCATCTGAATCACCAATAACACCTCTAATCTATATGGAATCTACTTTATTGAACATCTTGATTCCTCATCCATGAATATTACTTAATTTAAATAAGGAGCATCACCTTCATGATCACTCTCATAATCACTTCTCTCACTCTCATTAGATGAGATGCAATCTTCCTTGGTTTAAAAGCTTCTTTTGTTCTTGAAAAATTTCTTGTCATCATACTTACTAAAGATTTTCTTGCTCTTATCATACCTATAGGAATTCTTGTCATAATTATGAAATTCATCATGTTCTTAATTATATTTTTCCTTATGCTTATGATGGAACTTTTTTTTATCAAAGTGTCTAATCTCTCCACAATTAAAGCACTTGAAGGTCAGCTTACCATTGTATTTACCTGAATTTTTTTTCAATTTTCTTGAAAACACAGCTATCAACTCATCGTCATCAATATCAGAATCATCATTGTATTTTAATTTCTAAAATTGTGTCTTATTTTTTCTTGAATTATTTTCTACCTTGAATGCAACTTCATTCTTTGTAGGTCTTCCTTCACTTATCCTCATCTCATAGGCTGTTAGGGTGACATGAACTCCATCCATCTCTATCTTTTCTAGATCTTGTATCTCTTCAACAATAGACACTTTAAAATCAAATTTTGGAGTTAGAGATCTTAAAACATTTTAAAAAACATTAGACTCTTTCTATTTTTCACTTAGGCCTCTTACGATGTTGACCACTTCATCAACCCTCAGTAAGTAGGCTATAATGGTCTCTTCTTCATTCATCCTTAGGATTTAAAATTGTCTTCTATGGGTTTATAAATTGTCCAACTTGAAATTGGAGTCTCCATCATTAATATTATCCAACTTTTCCCACATTTATTTATTAGACATACAGTGCATCACCTTCACAAGTTTTGCCTTTGATAGGCCACACATAATACCATTTATTACTTTTGAATTATTGTCACTAACCTTCTTACCTATTACATCTATAAGAGGAATGAGAGGAGAAATATATACATCCAAAAATGATTTCAAAACATCATGAAACTGAGACAAAAAATATTTCCTCATTATGAAACTCCAAAAAGAATATTTTGAACCATTAAACAATGGAGCCTTGCTTATAAAGAAACCACCTTGTGCTTGACTAGCCATCTTTACTTTCTTAGGATCTCCTTTAGGCTATTAGGCCTCCTTTAAAGGACCTATTATAATAATTTTTTTTTAAGTATATATACTAATTGGGGGGGTGAATTATTTTCCTTAAAACAATTATTCAATTTCACTTATCATCCATGAGGCATTTATTCACTTACATACATTAACCAATTCATAAACAAGTATATATAAAAGCAAACAACATAAGAACATAGGATGTATGTGGAAAATACTCTTGGGGGATAAAAAGCATTGAAAAAAATATTGGATTAAAATTTTATAAGCAATGAATAAAGATTTAGTGAGGCATCAACTCCATAAGGAGCACCAATCCCTCACTAGTCAAGCACCAACTCAACTAGTCCAAAAATCACCAACTTGAAAGGATACACTATAAACTTAGGTAAATCAACACAAAATCAGATACCTTGAACCTATAATCACATTTTTACACCTATTTATCACTCAAATAAATAATTTTTCCTTTTTTTTCTCTTCTCACTCTTCTATCTCTCTCAAATAGCCTATTAGGCCTCTTCGCTCAACTAGCCCACTTCTTGGTAGAATTAGATCAAAAAACCTTGCTCATAATCTATATAATTATTTTTATATATTAATGAAATATTAAACACACTTATATTATGGTATTTAATCCTTATACCTTGTTTCCAAAAATCTATCATTTGTTTTTCACTCAATATTCTAACTAGTCAAATTAGGCCTATGAGACCTTCTTTTTATACTTGACCTTTTCTCTCACCCACGTTGGTCAGAAAAAACATATTCATACTTGTATCACCATTGGAATAAATAAAGAAAAAAATTTCAAAAGTGAAATAATCATTACATAAGTCAATCGTTACCCATAAGGACCAAAACCACCATTAGGCCTAATAAAGACCTAATGCAATTAGGCCTTCTCAAGGCACACATTTTACTTTGACCATCTTGGAACCTATTGAGCCTTAAAAAATGAATTAAAAAATTCATTAAAACTTAAATTATACCCATTATAAACTCACCTTAGGTCCCAAACACCATTTTTATTATTTCACCGCTTGAACCACACAATTAGGTCTACTCACAATTAGGCCTTCTCACTACCAGAAAGTATGTCTTATAAATATGAAGCATACAATAAATTTTTTCACATAAATTAAAAAATAAAATGTATATAAAATAAATTATATTAGTCACCAAGTCTATTATATTTCATAATACAAGGCAAAATACCTTAAATTGATCATCTTCATCTACTCACTCAAAATTGCACATAGGCTTCAGAAACCCAGTCAAGAGCCCTTAAATTTTCACACCTTTATAAGAGTTTATAATAAATAAAAATTAACCTATTATAGATATATAAAAAATTTATGTTAATTGGATTATTCATCTCTATGTAAAAATACTCATGAACATCATTCTCACTCACACATAGAAAACTATCTGTAGTCGCAAAAACATAGTCATGAAAACCAAGACTTAAAACGCCTGTGTGAATAATTTTATGAACTCAAAATAGGTTTATATTATAATTTATAATCCTTATATATATATATATATATATATTACAAGTTTAAATATCAATATTGGTCTTACAGACCAATCTCATGTCTTTACCCTACACAGACCTCACTATGCTAGATAGGTCACTTTGAGATCAAATTTTTGATTATATATGAGCTTCACCAAATACTATATTAAAGGGGAAAATATTATATAGGTATTTAAAAATGACCCAATTTATTTGGATCCATGCCTAATCCACTACAACCCATCCCTTATCTCACTCTCACTTCTACCTGGTTTTCTCACTGTCTTGCTCAATAGGCCTTTTTAGTGATAGGCCAACTTCCATGACCGAATTAGCATAATTAATTTATTTATAATGATAAAAAATTATATGGTCACAATATAAAAGTCTCACACATCATCTTCTAATCATTTTCATGCATTTCCCTAGTCAATCCTACCTACTACATTAAAAATCCAAGAAATAAGGTGTTTCCTATAGCTTCCACTCACTTTTCTAATATACCAATGCCACTTAGAGAAACCTGAGAGATTCATATACATGATATAATAATAAAAATAGGTCATATAATTCATTTTTATCCATTTAAAATAATATATTTTGTATCAGGTCATTATGAGGGTCTTAGGAGGGTTTAGATTGCCTTCTATTCTTAACAATCATTCATAAAGGATTACCCCTAAAATATAAAACCAATGATAGGAAATTTAAGATAGGAAACTTACCTAACCACTATATTATTATTTAATCCTCATGAAAAGGTTTCACATTCCAATGTGCATAATAAAAACCTTTTTAGGTTTGCTATACCTCATTTTGTGCACATAGAAAACCTCAACACCAAATTTTCATGATTTATCCATCAGAGTTTTACCTAAAAATTGGTTAATAAACTTGATACAAAATATCAAACATCTAAAAATTATATCATGAGATTTTTAACCTTGGGAAATAAATTTGACCCCTCATTAGGGAATATTTTAACATCCATTCATACTTGTGTGTATCCATCTTACCAGACCACCATATTTATACTCATGCTCATGATATGATAATGCTTCTTAAGACTAGTATGCTTACCTTGTGTTTTGTTCTTGACTTTGACATGTAATCACCCTCATTATAATTAATAGGTTTCCTTAAAATTCTCTCTCAACAAAGAGCCAATAGGTTTCCTTCAAATTCTCTCTTGTCCGTTTGTCACTTGGTTTCCTTGTTACATACCATACATCTTTACTAAAACATCACTATGACATCAATGATACTCATGAAACTTTGTCATCAATGAAAACATAAAATCCATAACACCAAAAATAAGAAAATAAATCAACAAGGTGAAAGACAAAGACTTATAAAAATACCCAATTTGTGTGTTATTCATCAACCCAATAATCAATGCACCTTTTCCAATAACCACTAAATGTTTCTAAATTCACTGATGATAACACAATTTAATTAAAAACAATTTTTGGGATTGATGGTGGATGGTGTTTGATTACCAATTGTGTAACAATCATGTGGTCCCATCATATTTTTTGAGGAAACTCTACTATGACTTTACCCTCAATTATATCCCTAACTATTTTTATTATGGTGAGTTTCAACATTGAAGGAAAGGTTATTTACGATATCAAATAGGTGCACATCATGTGCCTATTCATTCTACAAAGATCCCTACCCAAAATTCACTTCATCCCAATGCCCCTTATATAATTAAGGAGGTTTTGGAGATTAATACTTTTCATGTGCTTAGTGTATTTACTGATACACTGGTTCAACATATGATTAAGATTTATGAGACCGATGTTGTAGATACTCCACCCAGTATGCGTACCCAACCTTATGATTACAAATGCTATGGTGCTATATGTATTGGACCTTCATATGATGATGGTGGTGATTCTAAGGGATTAGATGATATAGTCATGTGTAGATGACATTTTATGATTATATATTGCCTTAGTCTTATACACTTGGAAAACTCAAATCTTGTTTGTTCTTCTCACTTTTTTACCTTTCCCACTTATATAAGTCTCACATATACTCTATATTTGTGCCATTTAGTTATATATCTTAGTCTGACCAATATTATTTTGATCATCCAAGTCTTATATCTTACTCATAATGATTAAAATATACTTATCTTCCATATCTCTAAGTTTGAAACTTGTACCTAATTTCCTACTCCCTTGACACTAATGTTTGGGATAGATAGTAGCATCAACATTACTATCCTATCATGATGTAAGTGTCTAGTACCATAAAGTTATCCAATTTAAAAATGAAATATATCCTAATGGTCAACTTAAGTGATTTAATATGAGTTATCACTCCAAAGGGATTGATATAAATACAATATCAACCCATATTCATTCCTCACTTAACAACCTAAAAAAGACCAAACAGACCAAGACAACTTATCAAAAAAACTCTATCAAGCATTCAATTGGATAAAGCTTCCTTATTTATATACTATTCATAGGTACAACAAATCTATAAATTTGAATTACTAAAGGAGTATCCCAAGAGCTTGATTTGCTAAGTTACAAGCCATGTCATTATTATACTTACTTTTCACATATTGTATGATTCACACACAAGCTAACATGTAGGGGAGAACTATATGAGTTTGAAGTCCTCTTTAGAGTATTGGATATATAGGCAATGCTCACTGACATCAAAGTCTTTGGGGTAGCTCAATAATATGTTCCTACTAATTCATTTCCCTCAAGGTCACTATAAAGATGAAAAGCTAGGATTTTTCTATTTTACAAGGAGTGACAACCCATGACCTAGATCTAAATGCACTAGAGTGAATTTGAAGAAAAACCCATAAGCATCTAAGTGGTTGCATCATGTTCTAGTAATTATTATATACAATACACTAGTGTTAAACCCAGATAATAACATCAATACAACCATCCCAATATAACATTACTATCCAAAAAGCCATAAGCATTAGATGCAGAACTTGATGACTATTCCATAATTTCCTTCCCACTTGATTTTTGCCTATTCTAGATCTATAACTGCATTAACATCAAAAAAGATAAGTAAATCACTTCTTTGTCTTTTTTATATATAACATGGTAGTACTTTCCATATTTATACTATCTCAACATAATAAATTCAATGTATGCTTATATTTGAGTTTAGTATTTAATTATCCTACTATAAATTTTATTATCACCATTGCGATTTCATTTATATATACCCCTTTAATTGTAATTTAAAATGAACACCTAGAACTTTAGATTTCTATTTTAGGGCTAAACATTTGGTGAACCTGATATTTGAACATCAAACCCTAGGTTAATTAAAGGTTTTTGATTTTTTTAATTACTAATGCCTAAATTTATATAAATTTTGTAATCGTGTTTCCCATGTATAACTTTGTTAATTATTTCATGGTCCAATACCTTAGAGTGGTTCTTACTTTTGTATATCTCATTCCTAATTAACTCATTTTGATTTATAAAATATGTAAAACCTATGTTTTTTGTAGGCCCCTTCTTGTTATAATGTTTAAAATAAGAGGGTTTTAAATAGTAAGCAATACTTGATCTCTCTTCAAAATTACTTCTATAATGCCACATAACTAGAATCTAATGGATATGACATTATTGACCAATTAAGTAATATGTATGCAATAATTTCAATTGTTGAGCTCCCAAAACAATCTAATGTCTATAAGGATATCTTATATGAGGTATTATGGGAGACACAAGTTCCAAGTGATATTAAGCTTGTTTATTTTGTAGATATCATGAAAGATCTTAAGAACTATACAAAACTCATAAACTTTGATCTAACAGATTTGCCATCCAAAGATATTATTGACCAAAATTTTTCTTTATTCTTACAAGTGACAGTAAAATTAAATGTATCAAAAGGGTGCTCATTGATAGTGGATAAAACTTAGAAATTTGTAGCATACAATTCCTAATCATCATGGGTGTTAACATAAATCTTATTCAAAAAATAATTATATAAATAAAAAGGTTTGACAATTCATAAATCCCTTTACTTGGTCAAATTAAATTAGATATTACTATGGGTCCTCATACATTACCCACTTTATGATGCTAAATTATAACAAATTATTTGAATTATAAAATTATATTGGGATGGTCTTGGATACATAAAGTGTATGTATTTTCCTGTACATTGCATGCATGCTTAAATTTTTATCATCAGACAATCCTTTACACATGCCTAATAAATCCCGATTCCTTCAAAAACTATGAAATGGTGTCACATCTTGATTTATCTCTAATCCAAATACCTATTTGGTCTATGGATTATTATGGTTGACTAGCTAATTAACTAATATTTATTTAAGCATAATGACATATGATGATTATGGGATAATTTATGTTGCTTAATTTACATGATTAGTTTGCTATGATTTAGCAGTACTTTAACATTATATATATTATGATCCTGTTTGTTAGATATAAAATATTATTTTATGGATATAATAATGTTTTAGGGTAACTACCTTCATTTTTAGAGGTGGATGCAGGACATATTCTTCCCTTAGATTGTGACATAAGGAGAGCATCCTTGGAGAGGGTGGATTAGATGAAGATGTTGGGGGATGATAGATAGTGAATTTGGAAACCCTTACACCCACCACTTAGTATATCATGTTTCTTAATTAATTGTTTGATATAGATAGTGTAGCATATTTTATGTACTTTTATTTCAGGTGATTATTAATGTCTTCTAGTATGATCTTGATTGTTGATGATAATCATATTATTTCATTAAGTGATTTCACTAGTTTTGTGATCCTACTAACTTATCTTATATAATGCAATTATTTGATTGAATGAGTGAATTTGGTTAAGTTTTACTTACCTTACTAATTTTTTAAGTATGTATAGTGTTATGATATGATGACCTATTGAATTATTGTTATTCATCTATAAGGTTTAGATAGTAATAATTAAAGATTATTATTATGATATTATATTATAATGTTGAAAGATAAATAACATTATTTAAAAATATGTTGTATTTGATTAAATGTTGTACTAAAGAATTGATACTATTAATATATACTAGATAAATGACTATATTGATTTTAATTGATTAATGATTTTAGGAAATCATTGTAATTTCTATATATGTTTGTGGATAACATTTCAATGTAAAACTATAGTCTTATAATACTTGGATGAATTTCCATGTCATATAATAATTATTGTGTTTGGTTGATGGTCATTGCATGGGAATACATTAGTTATCAACTATTTGATAGTCTTTACATGGAATAGAACATAGGGATTATGTGACTTAAGGTTTAGTTTGTCGATGATTATTTGTTAAGTCATTATCATGAATATTTTTATTAAAATATAAAATGATTTTTCATGGGATTCAATAGAATCCTCGATATGATTAGGATTAATAATCATCCATTGACTTTGGTTAAGCATCATTTTGGAGGAAAATATGGAGGTTACTATGTTTGCATGGTGATGGACTATGGAAATTTGTTGAGCAAGTTTTGCATGCATTTATACAGTCAGTTGAAGCAGCTATTAAGGGTGGAGAGTAATAAAATGAAAATTAATTAAAAAAGAGAAAGGGGGATGTGGGTAGACACATGGTACACAACATAGATAAGAGAGTTGTAGAAAGAGAATAAGGTGATAGTTTATAGGAAAGAGAAAGGAATAGATACGGCTTGTTGGGATTTATAGGCAAGTTTTGTAATTGAATTCCTATGTGAAATAATAAATGGGTTTTTGAACTAGTTTGGGTTACTAGTTTTCTTTGTTTTAATCTTGAAACTAATGGGTTATATGTGAATCCCTGTGGAAGGATCGGCCTTCACAGAACCCCGTATTCGACTAAGGGTAACCTAAGGGTGTTGGGAAAAGCCATATAATTAACATGACTATAAAGGCTCTATGAAATCTTATCTTAACCTCCTTTCTTAGTTCAATTTTTTTTGTTTATTAATGAGAAGCTATACTTGATAGATATATATGTAGTGGATTGAGCTAACTTATTCGATTCAGATAGTATATATTCATTTTGGGTGTCATTGTATAATCTAATTGTGATTTTTGGGTATAAAATGTTGATATATACACAAACATATTTATAAGTATATATTCAATTCAATCCAAGGAATATATAAATATAATTATATATATATTTGTGTGTGTGTATATATATACACCATTATTGAAATATCAGGCTTCAGTGTGAAATTGTATGTAGTTCATTAGAGAGATGAAGATATCAGTATAATAAACTTATGGTTTTGTTTTCAATTTTTATGTGGCTTAGATTTAAACAAATATATATATATATATATATATATATATATATATATATAAGCTATATTAACTCAAATTGATTATACCATTTATATATACATGTATTTTATATACTCAGTTATGTTGTGCATTATTACCATGTGGTGTGTAAATGAATGCTTGTTATATATTTTAATGTTTAAATATAAATCATTAAATTAATGTATTTATGAGTTTAAATATAGAAAACAATATGTTTGGACTGGTTTTTATTATATGTGGAATATGTATAATTTATGAGCCTATGATATAATGTTAATTCCTGGAGAAATAACATTAAAAGTTAGTAACTAATTTTTTTGATGTGATCATACCCGTATGGTATGTTTAAGACTATTTTTTGATTTTATTTATTATATGTAATAAACTAGACAAATGGATTCATTTTACTTCATTTGATGGACTAAATGAATGTGTATGATAATTCTATACTTAGCATAATTTTTATTTACTATAGAGGAATATTTTTGAATGAATGTATTAGTTTTAATATTATTATTTATTTTTACCAAATCTCACATTCATGACTATAATTAAGTGGTGGATGGATTTTAATAGATTAATTAGCATTATCAATGCAATATGAGGTGTAATTTGATTGAGTCATGTGTATGAATTTGACTGATCTTAGAGATCATTTATTATTGAAAACTTTGGCTAAAGTAATATTTAATAAACATTGTCATTTCATAGTTGATATAGTTTGCATATTTGTGTGATATCATACTATAATGGATTTATTTATGATACACATTATGTATTAGATATCTTCAACACATGGGTTTTAGTTTACTCTAGATACCCATCCATGAAGGGAGGGCCATCACCTTGTTTGGGAGATAGTGTGAGAGATCTATGGTCCATGGTTGGTGTGGAAAAGTGTTCAGATGATGTTCTCCCTCCTAGATGGAGTACTATACTTGAGACTACACTCAATATTACATATTGATACTTGAGTCATGGAGAATCTTTGATTGTGGAGACTCTACGTAGAGGATTTTTGCATCATGTTTTTATCATTTGAGATATTATTATGTATTGCTAAAAACTGTAACATTTATACATTATATTTCTATATTAGTGACTAAAATGTTCTATTAGTTGTGGTTGAATTTGTACTATTTTGTTTTGTTGGGGGATCAAACCAACAATAGATTACACTTGTGAAAGCAATAAACGCGGAAATAAATCAGATAGATAAGTAACTGAAATGATAAATAGCACAGAACAAGATATACAAGAAAACACCCTGAAAAATTGTATTGAAACTCTTTACAATAGGAATACAATTTGAAGAAACTTCATTCTTCCACACCTCTCTCAGATGCACACAAGATCTCTCACTAGATCTCTATTCCTCAAGAGCTCTCTCTCAAGTACACTCAAATCCAACAACCTGGATTGATGCAACTCTGTACTGTCCTTCAAGCATTCACAATGTTCTACTCTAACAGTTCTACACTCAACACTTACAATCTACAATTCTAAGCTAAGAAGATCTTCCTACATATAGAAATAGGAAACTTGAGCATGCTCTTACAACAAACAGTTAAGCCTCTTGAACAAGGGCTCTAAAAATAATATTGCTAATAATAGAGACGCAAGCTTGAGTCCACGACTCAAACTTATCATGCAAACACTCGCTGCTATCCACAAAAATAGCTTTCTAGACCCGCAAGTAACCGACGTCGGTTCCTGCCTGTTCGCCTGTGACCGTCGTCGGCCGACCCTTCTGCTGACGTCGGTGCCTCTGCAACTGCTACTAACCGACGTCGGTCGCTCCTGACCGACGCCGGCGTCTGTGTAGACTCGAACCTGTTTAAGTATGCTCCTTGGTGAAGCTTTTAGCTCCACACCCTAACAATCTCCCACTTGGAGATAAACCAGCTGCACCAACCTGTACAGCATCATCTTCTAGCTCCTCCATCTTCAACTCAATCATGAAGACCAATAGAAGTTGAATGCAAGTTCAACTTCTCCTTCGTAACCGGCTTTGTTAGCATATCAGCAGGATTCTTGTCTGTATGGATTTTCTCCAGCTTCAACTCACCATCTTCCAATACCTGCCGTATGAAGTGGTACCTTAGCTGTATGTGCTTGGTTCTAGAATGAAAGGCCGAGTTCTTGGCCAAATGGATTGCACTCTAACTATCACTATACAATCTGCAACTCCCATGCTCCCTTCCAAGCTCTTTTATGAACCGTGTCATCCATATCATCTCCTTGCTAGCTTCTGTAGCTGCAATATACTCTGCTTCTGTAGTTGACAAGGCTACAACCTTCTGCAACTTAGATATCCAACTAACTGCTGTTCCACCTACAGTAAAAACATAACCTGTGGTGCTCCTCCTGCCATCCAAATCCCCTGCCATATCTGAATCTACATAGCCATGTAGAGAAGTATCTAAACCTCCATAGCATAAATGCTTGCTGCTGGTTCCTCTCAGATATCTAAGGATCCATTGAACTACTTTCCAATGTTCCTTACCTGGATTGGCCATATACTTGCTTACTACACCCACTGCTTGGGCAATATCTGGTCTAGTACACACCATTGCATACATCAAACTCCCTACTACGGAAGAATATGGAACCGTACTCATGTACTCTACCTCATCATGTGAATTGGGACATTGTTCTTTACTTAACTTAAAATGTCCAGCCATAGGTGTACTTACCGGTTTTGCATCCTGCATATTAAACCTCTCCAACACCTTGTTCACATAATCTTCTTGAGACAATATCAACTTGTGATTTTTCCTGTCTCTCCTAATGCTCATGCCAAGGATCTTCTTCACTGCTCCCAAATCCTTCATAGCAAATGTTTGAGCTAACTTCTCCTTAAGCTCAGAGATATCCTGCATGTGAGACCCTGCAACCAGCATGTCATCTACATACAACAATAGAATAATATATCTACCATTATCAAATCTCTTGAAATACACACAATGGTCTGATTGACACCTACTGTAGCCATGCTTAGTCATAAACCTATCAAATTTCAAGTACCATTGCCTTGGAGCTTGCTTGAGGCCATACAAGCTTTTCTTTAATCTGCACACAAACTTCTCCTTGCCCTTGACCTCGAAACCTTCTGGCTGTTCCATATAGATTTCCTCATCCAAATCTCCATGAAGAAATGCTGTCTTAACATCTAGCTGCTCGAGATGCAAATCCTCAAAAGCAACCAAAGACAATACAACCCTTATTGAAGTCATCTTAACAACCGGAGAAAAAATTTCACCAAAGTCAATACCTGGCTTTTGTGTAAATCCTTTTACCACTAATCTGGCCTTATATCGCATCTGACCATCCTCACTTTCCTTCAACCTGTAGGTCCATCTGTTCTTCAGTGTTCTCTTACCAGCTGGCAACTCAACCAAATCCCATGTTTGGTTCTCTCTTAAGGACTCCATCTCCTCAACCATGCCACGCTCCCACTTACTCCTGGACTCCACCTGTAATGCTTCTTCAAAACTCTCTGGTTCTCCACCATCAGTTAGCAATAAATAATATAAGGAAGGAGAATATCTAATTGGAGGCTTACTTACCCTTTCAGACCTCCTGGTGGGTGTCTTGGACTTGTTTTCAACAATCTATCCACCCAAATTTTCTGACAGTGACCGACCTCGGTCACCTGTAGACCTGTCACTCGCCGTCGTCGGTTCTGCCTGACCGACCTCAGTGCCTGGTCTGCCAATGTCGGTCTCTGTATGACCGACATTGGTTTCTGTACTGCCGACGCTGGTTCCAAACCTGCCGACGTCGGTCTCTGTGTTTTCCTGCAAGTGATTATTTCTTTTTCTCGCGAGCTCATTTTAGACCATAACTTCATCCAATTCACTATTGCTCTGCCCAGATTGATCCAGCTTCCTTATCTGATCACTGTACATCACTCTTTCATTGAAAACAACATCACAGCTCTTGATTACCTTATTAGTTCCTAGATTCCAAAATCTGAAACCAAAATCATCTGAGCCATAGCCTATAAACGTGCACCTCATAGACTTAGGATCAAGCTTCTTTCTATTTTCCTTATCTATATGCACAAAGGCTTCACTACCAAAAACTTTGAGATATGAGAGATCTACCTTTTTACCTGTCCATGCCTCTTCTGGAATTCCACCATCCAGAGCTGTAGAGGGTCCTCTGTTAATCAGGTACACTGTGGTGTCAACTGCTTCTGCCCAAAACTCTAAGGGCAACCCTGCATGCAATCTCATACATCTTGCATGCTCCATGATAGTTCTGTTCATCCTTTCAGCAATACCATTCTGCTGAGGTGTCCTTGGAACCATCCTTTGCCTACGGATTCCTTGTGTATAACAATACAATTTGAACTTAAGACTGCAGAACTCACCGCCATTATCAGATCTCAGGCACTTTAACTTTTTGCCTATTTCATTCTCAACCATAGCCTTCCAAAACTTAAAAGTCTCAAAAACATCAGATTTCTTTTTAATACAGTAGATCCATACCTTTCTTGTGGCGTCATCTATGAATGTAACATAGTACCGTGATCCGCCAATAGAGGCTACCTGAGCCGGTCCCCACACGTCTGTGTGAACAAGCTGCAACTTCTGCCTTTTCTTAATAGACCCGGTCTTGAGAAAACTAACCCTTTTCTGTTTTCCAAATACACAATGCTCACAAAACTCTAGATCCATACTTTTCAAATTTGAAAGCATACCTTTAGACTTAAGTATTGACATCCCCTTCTCACTCATGTGGCCAAGCCTTGAGTGCCACAATTTACAATCCACACCTGAAGTAGATAAAACTGAAGGAGATTTGTTAGTAACACAATTACACAAATAGAGAGTACCTTCTCTCTTACCTCTGGCCATAATTAGTGCACCCTTGGTCACCTTCCAAGAATCTGCTGTGAGAGTTACTGTACAACCCTCATCACCTAGCTTACCTGCAGAAATCAAATTTTTCTTCAAACTAGGAACATGCATCACTTCTCTCAACACCCATGTGTTGCCATTCTGCATCTTCAACTACACTTTACCTTTGCCAGTAATCTTACAAGGCTCATCATCCCCTAAGTATACTATTCCAAAATCTCCATGGATATAGTCACTGAAATACTCTCTGTTAGGGGTAGCATGGAAAGATGCACCAGAATCTAATACCCAAGATTCTATGTTATTATGCAAAGAGAAAATTAAAGCATCCTGTGCAATACCTGCAACCTTGGCTTCTTCCTTTCCTTCGTGCTGGTTGTCCTCCTTAGGCTTTGACCAACAATCTCTGCTTATGTGCCCCATCTTTCCACAATTCCAGCATTGTGGCTTCCTGCCATTCCTGGATTTGGATCTTCCTCTCACCTTAGACTTAGATCTTGATCTCCTCTTGCTCTTTTCTTTTTGCCTTCCCCTACTCTCAAAATTTAAAGCGTTCCCAGATGTCTCTTCTGTGTTTTTCCTGCGTATTTCCTCATTCAAGATAACACTAACCACATCCTCTACTTTCAAAATATTTGATGCAGATGCAGTATTAGAAACTGCCATTACTAAGCCATGCCAGCTTTCAGGCAAAGAACATAATATCAAAAGAACTTTTATTTCATCTTCAAATACAATATTGACAGAACTTAACTGATTAACAATTCCATTGAAATCATTTAGATGAGTAGAAACAGATCCACCTTCATTCATATGCAAATTAAATAATTGCTTCATAAGATATACCTTATTTGAAGCTGAGGGTTTTTCATACATATTTGCTAACGTGGTCATCAACTCTACCGTTGTTTTTGCCTGTGACAAATTAGATATCACAGTGGAGGCCAGACTCAGTCCTATAGACCCAAGAGCCTTTCTGTCAAGAACTGCCCATTCTTCATCCTCCATGTCCTTGGGCTTCTTTGCTATCCCACCTAACGGTAAGTAGAGATCTTTTTGATACAGATAGTCCTCTATCTGCATTCTCCAATGTTGGTAGTTCTTGCCATTAAACTTTTCCATTCTCAGCTTACTTTCTTCTGCCATTGCTTCTCCAACTCAAACAGAGATTTCTGCAGAAACCCTGTGAGCACCCTGTAATCTGTAACCTGTAACCTGTAACCAAGGCTCTGATACCACTTGTTGGGGGATCAAACCAACAATAGATTACACTTGTGAAAGCAATAAACACGGAAATAAATCAGATAGATAAGTAACTGAAATGAAAAATATCACAGAACAAGATATACAAGAAAACACCCTAAAAACTTGTATTGAAACTCTTTACAATAGGAATACAATTTGAAGAAACTTCATTCTTCCACACCTCTCTCAGATGCACACAAGATCTCTCACTAGATCTCTATTCCTCAAGAGCTCTCTCTCAAGTACACTCAAATCCAACAACCTAGATTGATGCAACTCTGTACTGTCCTTCAAACATTCACAATGTTCTACTCTTACAGTTCTACACTCAACACTTACAATCTACAATTCTAAGCTAAGAAGATCTTCCTACATATAGAAATAGGAAACTTGAGCATGCTCTTACAACAAACAGTTAAGCCTCTTGAACAAGGGCTCTAAAAATAATATTGCTAATAATAGAGACGCAAGCTTGAGTCCACGACTCAAACTTATCATGCAAACACTCGCTGCTGTCCACGAAAATAGCTTTCTGGACCCGCAGGTAACCGACGTCGGTTCTTGCCTATTCGCCTGTGACCGTCGCCGGCCGACCCTTCTGCCGACGTCGGCACCTCTGCAACTGCTACTAACCGACTCGGTCGCTCCTGACCGACGCCGGCGTCTGTGTAGACCCGAACCTGTTTAAGTATGCTCCTTGGTGAAGCTTTTAGCTCCACACCCTAACATGTTTATGATGATATGTAGTATTTATTATTATTTCAGTATGGATCATGGTTTATTTATCTATTCATAGTGATACATAGCTAAGTGGATTAATGATAACCTATAGGGTTAACTAAATTAATATAGTTAATTAAATATCACTAGTTAGGTTTCTCATGGTGAAATCTATATGTTGAATATGTGTATTTAATTTTAAAAAATATTATTTTAATATTTTGGTAAAACCTAGTGGGGTTTTTAGATTTTAGTATCAGAGCTAAAACTCAAATTCTACGAATTAATGTGTCTACTAATGCAAACTTATTATCCTAATAAGCATGAAGAAAAATGGTACACACTAGAATAGAAGGTGAGGGTAATTTAAGTACCAAACCCCCTATTTATCTAAATTAGTTTGATATTGAGAAAACTGCAAAGTTAAAACATATCCTCATAACCATGCAAGAGACTAGGGACCAAATCAAGGCCCTAGATTATGAAGCACATGGAATTGAAGAGGAAAATGCTTAGGAAGAACATGAAGAAAATCCTAATGACCAAGAACATCTTCAAGAGTAGAGGCATGAGGAGGTGCCATAGGATGCAAGTGCTTGAGTAGATATAGAGTTGGCATGCAACATGAAAATGGTGAATCTACCCAAGTTTGATGGAACTATATTGGGGGATGGAGCTAAAACATGGCTGATATAAATGGAGAAGTATTTTGAGATTTAAAATTATTTCAAAGTTAGGAAATTAGTCTATGGAGCTTCTCAAATTATTGGTGAAGAAGTGAATTAGTGGTCAAACAAGAAGCTTGAGATGATCCTTGACTCAACCACCACTACTTGGGAATAGTTTGTGACAATTTTTAGGTCATGATAGCTTTCACAACTATACTTTAATCTAAACCTTATGGATTTTTATAATCTTAAGCAAGGGGATTTCATGGTGAATGAATATTGGGAGCAATTTACCAAGATTTTTAAGTATATGCCTTAGTATCATGTGGATAAAAGGTTCAAAATTAATAAATTTATCATGGGATTGAAACTCCAAATAGGATGTGAAGTAGATGTGCATGTTCCATCTACCATGGATAAGGTGTTTGAGAAGGTGGTCGAATAATAACAAAAACTAAAATCTCTTACTCAAGTCAGAGATAAGTGTAAAAAGAAATTTGGAAGTTCTAAACCAAATTTTAATAAGAAGAATTAGAAGTAGAGGAGTGAATATTCCAAGGGTCAGTTTAAGAATTAGAATGTGAAGTTCAATAATGGTTCAAGGAATAGGAAACCTAGTAATGGTTTCAAAGGATACAAATAGTCTAAGAAGAAAGGACTAGTTGGAGGCTATTTCATTTATGGAGGTGACCATTTTTCTCTAGAATGTCTTCAAGATAAACTAAAGAATAAAGGTTCATCTTCTCAGAAAAGTATATTTTAGTAGTGGATTCATGTAGCTATTGACAATCGATAGCCTGAGTATCAAGCTTCACCCATAAAATTATCATGTATTTTTTTCGATCATCTAGTTTATATTTTAATTGATAAAGGAGATAAAAAATGTTTCATTACTACAATAATTATTAGAAAATTCTATAAAAAGTCTAGAGTAATGGAAAATTCATGGTCGATATAATATAGGAATGAGTCAAAGGTCAAAGTTAACAAGTGACTAATCGAAGTAGAGATTAGGTTGGCTGAGTTTAGTATAGTACTAGATATTTATGTAGAGCTATTGGGATCATATGATTTGATCCTAGGAGTCAATTGGATTTTGAAGCATAAAGCCAATGTTTAATGTTTTTTGAAGAGGGTTGAGTATCAAGATGATTTAAAAAATTAGACACAATTTTAGGGCAAAAAAAGGGAGTTAAAACTAAGGAAAATTTCTAAAATTCAACTCAAGAAAGCTCAAAAGAAGGGATGTTAGGAATTTATAATTAACATAAATGAGATGAAATAATATAAGGAACCATCTATCGAATATTAACCTTTTGTGAGAAACTTTCATGATGTGTTTCCATAAGAATTACTAAGATTTCCACCTAAGCATGAATTTGATTTCTTGATTGATATGAAACCTAGATCAGTCTAAGGCACCATAAACAATGAAAAACACTTAATTAGTTGAGTTAAAATAAAAAATTTATGAGTAATTATCTAAAGGGTTGATTCTCCTAAGTGTGTCACCATGGGGTGCTCCAATTATGAATAATGAGTTATTATCTAAAGGGTTGATTCTACTAAGATGTTAAATAAAGTAATGATCAAGAATAAATATCCATTACTACACATTGATTATCTCTTTGATCAAATGTGAGGTGCAATAGTCTTTTCTAAGACTGATCTTAGAGCATGGTATCACTAATTAAGGATCCACAAAGAGGATATTCTAAAAATAACATTTAGGACTCGATATGGGTAATACAAATTCACAATGTTAACATTTTGATTGATAAATGCTCCAACATCATTTATTAATCTTATGAATAATGTGTTCAAAGATTATGTGGATCATTTTGTATTGGTTTTCCTTTATGACATCCTCATTTATTCCAAGGATGAGGAAGAGAACTTACAACATATGTAATTGGTTTTGCAATGCTTGTGGAAACATAGATTGTATGGTATGTTATCTAAGTTTGCATTTTTACAAAAGAAAGTTTAGTATCTAAGAAAAATTATCCCTATGGATGGTATTTTAGTAGATCTAACAAAGATAAGAGCCATAATGGAGTGATCAACACCAAATAATGTGCATGAGGTAACAAGTTTCATGGGATTAATAGGCTATTACAATAAATTCATTCCAAATTTATCTAAGATAGCTAATTTAATTACCTCTCTTCAATAGAAAAATCAAAGTTTCATTTGTTTAGAAAAATGTGAGGTATCCTTTCAAGAACTAAAAAGAAGGCTTCAACATTAATGCTAAGAGTTCCCGATCCTAATGGTCAATTCTTAGTGATTACCAATGCATTTAGAGATGGAATTGGAGGAGTTATTATATAGGATGGTTCAATGGTAGCCTATAAGTCAAAGAAATTGAAGCCATAAGAGGTTAATTGTGCCCCTCATGACCTATAACTTGTAGTATTTGTATATTCCTTGCAAGTTTGGAGGTAATATCTATTAGGAAAACCATTTGAGCTCAAGACTGATAACTTAGGACTCAAGTACATATTTACCTAATTGAATTTGAATGATCATCAAAGATGATGGTTAGAGTTCTTATTTGATTATTATTTTAATATTAACTATATCAAAGGCAAGGAAAATAGACTAGATGATTCTCTAAGTCATAGGTGATACATAGCAGTTATGGCTACTATCAAGAGTAGTATCAAGGATGAAATGATTAAATTCTTGCCAAGATATGAATTCTACGATTAGGTTAGGAAAATATTGTCTAATAATGCTCAAAATACAGGTATAAGGGTTTTAAAATAGAGAATGATGGTCTATTGTGATATAATAATAGGATGTATGCACCTAATATAGAGAATTTGAGGATCACAGTGCTAAAGGAATTGTATAGTGCCCCATATTTAGGACATACAAGAGTAACCAAGCTCATTGATGAGTTTATAATACTCTATTTATGGAAAGGAATTAAGAGAGATAAAGTGGATTATGTGTCTCATTGTCTAGAATGTTAGTATGTCAAAGCGAAACATGTACATCAAACTAGATTTATATATCTACACAACATACCAAAATGGAAATGGCAGTTGATAAGTATGGACTTTGTCCAAGGTTTGTCATTATCATGAAACATGCATGATATGATCTTGGTAGTAGTTGATAAACTAACTAAAGTAGTTCACTTCACACCAAGAAACTTGATAGATGATGCACTTATGCTTGTGAAGAGATTCATGAAGGAAGTGTATTGATTACACAGTTTTTTAGAGATGAAAATTTTGGATCAAGATCCAAGGATGAATTTTAGATTTTGATTGACTCCAAATTTAGCTCTAGGTATGCACTTAAACTTTAGATCTACATATCATCCATAAAATGATGGATAAATAGAGTGAGTTAATCAAAATTTAGAAGATCTCATTCGTACATATTATATGGATCAATAATACAAGTGGGAGGAGTACATGTTAGGATGTGAAGTCACTATTCATAAATCACTATTCATGGTGATGTGGCTTACTAGTGATGTGGATGATTAATGATGTGTCTAGGTGATGATTTGGCATGACCCATAGTGGGTGGTATGGCCCATATATAATCTTTGAAGGTGAAAAGAGGAAGAGAGAGAAATGGGGCACATTTATCTTTTTAGTTACATGGGTTAGCTAGTAGATGCATATGAGGACATAATGATAGTGGATCTTATGATTCCACTTAGTCATGTGTTTGTGGGGTGCCATTGGTCTATGGGCTCTTATTAGATGAGGTCAAAAGTTTGGCATATTTTGAATCATGTGAAAACACTTTGGAAAGTGGGGGACAAGGATCACTATGCTAGATTGAGATCACATGTGGAGTGGGGCTTATAACATGCGTGTATACATGGAGTGGTCAAGTGGGCATTATGAGATGCCATTCAAAGGTTTGACTTAACACATGGGGAGACATGGTTCCCTATTGATGAATAGTGATCCACATTATATGATGGTGCATCTTTATCCTCTCATTATTTTATCTCTATGTTGTAAATGCTATTAACATAACATAAAATCTCCTTTATAATTCATCCAATTAGTGGATCTATGTAAGCCCTAGCCTTAAATTTTTGGAGGTTAGATAATGTAGGCTAGTTTATCTTGGTTCACAACTTGGATACTTTAGGTGGAAGCATTGAGTGATTGTATGTTAGCATTGATAGAGTTGCTATATGAACTATTGTAAAAGAGAATTGATGTTGAATTTATGAAGTTTGTATCAGAGCCATGGTGAAAAACCTCACATGTGAGTGTTTTATATTTTTAGATGGTTTGTTAAAGTTGAAGCTACTATGATAAGAGAAGGATCAAGCTAGTCTCCATAGGTGGAGGTGGAAGGAAAATCATGACCTTGTTATGGTTCTTGGAAATAAACAAAAGGGGTGTTGATATGGTAACCTACTGACCACATTTTTTAGCTGAGATGTTACAGAAGAAGAAAAATCCATGTAAAGGAGGTATAGATAACCCTGAAGTTATACCTATTTTGAATTAGTTGAGGATGAGGAAGATGAAGATATAAATGAACAAGTGAGTCCTAGTGTTCTTAGAAGGAGAAAGATGTATGTTTAGACATGCAATAGAGCAGTGATGCATTTTGTAGGCTCAAAAACTTGGTATATGCAATCAAAAATATATTAGATCCATAAATCAATCCTAGCTCAAAGAATATAGATCCTACATACACTTCTGATTAGGGATACATTAGATAATTAGGAACATGACCAATATGCGGATCTGTTTTACCCAATTAGAAGATCTCTTATAACAACAATAATACTAACAACGGTTTCAAATCCTCTAATCAAGTAAAATCATGCAATAATCCTAACTAAGCCCTATGTTTTCATATTAACTCAACTAATAACAAGTAAAGCAAAGTTTATTCTAGTGCTCACCAAAGATTTTAACACAAAGTGGGGGTAATAAACAACAAAAGTAAATATGTATAAGGGATATATACTCATGTAAATATATATATATATATATATATATAATCTTAATGCATGAAAGAGAAGTAAAAATACATATCTATCTACTCTTCCAAAGGAAGAACAAAGTTAGGAATACTTACCTTTGAAGGTGAACCCATCGAGCCTCAATCTCTCCATTGTCCAAGGTTTATTGCAAGAGGTTATTGTGGTATGTAAGAATGATAAGGATAATTCAGATCTAGGCTACAAAACCTATCAATGCATCCAAAAGACATCTCCACAAGAAAATATCTATATCTCCAAAGAAAGTATAAAACCTTAAGATTGCTCCTCAAATATAATGGTGGATAATAAGATGAATAATAACTCTTACCTCTTATTATCTTATTTAAATAATGACAAAATGATCTTGTATATATAAGCTGATTTAACCCTAAGCCCTTCTAAAAGTTTTGATTGATAGGGTTGACCTAGTACTAATATTGACAAAAATTCACTAGGTCACAGGCTAGGTCAGCCAAGAGCCAACCTAGATCCTACATGAATTTCACCAATAAGAGTAAAAGGTTGACCCAATCAACCTAGTACTATAAACTATCGAAAGGGGTTTTAGGTTAAGAAAAAGGGGATAAAAGGTGGGGAATGACTGGAAGAGGTTACAAGAGAGAATAAAAAACTAAGGGGAATAGTTTTTATGAGACAAATATGTAGATAACAAGTGGAAAAAGGGACAACAATCCTATAAAGAGCCAATGCTCTACCCACCCCTTTCTTGATATAGCCCTTAAGGCATGTACTTAGAGAAATTGAGACTCGATAGGTTCTTACAAGATAGAGAGCATTAATAATTGATAAAAGTTTAAAAATATTATGTGTATACCTATGCCACACTCAAAGCTCATCATGTGTCACATAAGTTCGACACTAGATGGTGCTTTAGGAATAAAACATGACAACACATAAAGTTGATGCTAATTAAAATATATGGAGCAAATAAGATAAATGAAAGGATAGAATTGAAAAACACATACCTTTACTTACCTTAGTGCTATAGATAAAGGAGATTGTAAGAGATGTGAAGGCATCCAATGTGAAGAACATTAGGCAAAATTGTAGATATTATTACAAAAAAGAGAGAAAAGTCATTTTTTTGGAATATAAACATATAGTAGTGGAAAATATTCTCTATGATTTCATGATTCTAGAACATTTTATGATTCAAAAAATGAGATAGTAAAAATAAATATATGATAAAATAAGGAATCTAACTGTAAATACTTGGAAGGTAAATAATTGTGAATATTAACATTAAATAGGGTGAAAAAAAAGTCATTTGCTATTGTTTGATTTATTGTGAGAGAAAAATATAGTTCTGAGAGTCCTAATGAAAGATGAAAGAGCCAAGATGGTGAGGAGATGATAACTAAGATGAGGAAGACACCTAGTGGCCGTAATGGGTGTAGCACAAGTAGGAAACTAAGAATTACAAGCTTAGTTTGAGTATTTTATTGGAAATTAAGTGTTTTATAGAAACTTTTAATTTATACCAAATCTAGAAACTAGAATGAACCCTAGGGGGTTGTTAAGGGAACTAGAGGTTGAATGGGGAAATGGGTTGAAAATAATTAAAGTGATAAATGTTGAAGGTGTTTATTACAAGCATGTCAAAGAGTCAGTAGTTTAAACCAACTAGGTTGACCTAGTTGACCTAATAGGTTAAAAATCATGATTTGACATTGCCAATCTAGTAGGTATGTGTTGACTTAGTTGATTCAGGTATAGTGATGACTTAGTACCCTTATGCCAACTTAGTTAGCTAATCCAAACTACCTAATTAGTACTAAGCAGGAAAATGAAAGGGTAAACTTAGTTGATTAAGTCTACATAGTTGACCTAGTACTAGTTGGTCGACTTAGTATGTGAGTAAGTGGCTAGTATAGTACTAAAATATAGGAATTTAGCTAAAATAGTATATTTAAGGTCCAAGTTGACTGAGTAAGCACTGAAATGGCCAAGTAGGCTAATCATAGATGAAATTGGCCTAAAATGAAAATATTAAGGCAAAATAAGTTCATTTTTATTAAAATTAAAAAAGAATGCATTTGATTATAAGTGACATGGAGGTCTAATACATATTTTATTATTTGATGGTTGTAAAGGAATCAAAGATTCTAGTGATTAGTGGATGCTTCTTAGCTACCAAATCTATTAGAGTGATTGTTAGAGGTGGACTAAGCTAGGTTAGTCACACTAAGTTTAGAAGGCATCATGGAGATGTGGTGAGTGTCATTGAGTGATGATTTAATAGTCATGTTCCTAGGAGCTTAGGAATGCTTGACTAATAGCTTTAGGTGGGTATCACATTAGAATATGTCCATGCTTTACTTATAATTTTGATAGGAGAGACATCAATGATCATGGGGATACTGGGTAGGCAAGAGCAGAGATGAGCATTAGTCTGATGGGTGACTTACTCAAATAAGATATATCTAGGGCTGAGGGTGAGCTTATTTTATGTTTATATAGTCTATATTATAGATATATAAAAGGTGGTGATGGGACTTATGACAACATGGGTGATGTGTCACAAATCAAATGGCAAGTTATTTCTATAGCCAATAGCCTTGCACCAATATATATTAAAGAGGGGCACTCTATGACTTGGGTTCTTTCATCTAGGTATGCATGATATGTATGAGATGCTATTTAGAGGGTAGAATACCATGCAACTAATGATATTATTGAGTGCTTGGATATATGAGAGGTTCCCAATGTGCTAAACAATTAGGTTACCCCATATGATTGATGATCATTTACCTCAAGATCTAAGATGAAGATAGGATAATGTGGCATGAGCCATGCCCCATGTGCTAGTGATATAAATAGTCACATAAGGATAGATAGTTTGGTAGCGTTATGCACATATTGTGATATTTTGGCCAAGTTGGAGGATGATGATACCAAAGTTGGCACAAGAAAAGATCATGGGATAGTACCCATGGTGGATAAAGGTACATCTAGTGGCGTGCTTACTAAGATAGTTCATATTCCCTCACCTGGTATTTCCTATAGTGGTGCCTACATTTTGGGTTAGACATGTGAGAGAGATTTGGAGAGGGACCACTAGTTGTGAGACTAGAGATTAGATCATGGGGTGAGAGACCATAGATAGGTTGAACAAGATGGATAGTAGCTAGAGAGGATATGGATGTGGATGTAGAAATTATATAGGTACCATAGTTGGCACCACAATATGAAGAACACTAACCACTTTGATCACATGACTAATAGAGATACCAATGATGAGAGAGAGCACAAAGGGTGGTCATCTAAGATGACCCATCAGTTGGCCCAAGCAGATCTTGTCTATAGAGGCACCACTAAGGTGAGGATTGCAATGGGGATGGGTGGTGACCCTAGGGTTTACATTAATTGGGAGGCATCCCATGAATGAGGTACTCAAAGGATTAGCTGATGGAGAGACTATGATTAGTGATTGAGAAAATGGGGAGATAATGCTTGGTGACATAGAGACTGGTAATAAATGGTTGAAATTTTCTTAAGTTTTAAAAATAGAATGCTAGTTGTATAAGATCTATTTGATAATTTGTAAATAAATAGCTTTTGAGATATATCTATGATCTAGCATCTATCAAGTTTGAATTTTGTAGATATTACAGAGGGGGATGAGATAAAATGGGGATCCTTGGTAAGGGGAGTACTCCATGATATCCTAGATGGGGAGTTGATGCCATATGAATCTACCACATTTGATGATCCTGTGGTACCATTTTCTCCATCTTAGGTGAGCTAGTTTAGACTAGTAGGAGAGGCTATGAGGTAATGAAAGGCATGTTGAGAGGGGCTAAAACCACTAGTAAGGGTGGGAGTGGGAGAGGCCTAGACATGATAAGCCTTGGCTTAGGAGAGAGCCACACATTTGGCTACCATCATTTAGTTAGGGAAGGTACAAGCCTAGGTGGCTAACCTATAGATATAGGTAGTATGCTTGATATCTTAGACATCCTCTTTAAAACATACTATTTAGAGACTATTTGAGGCATCTATGAGAAACATGACTAGGCCATGAGATAGACATGATAGAGCCTAGCATTAGAGTTAGAGCAATGTATTTTTTGCCTTTGTATCAAAAACACATGATATATATATATATATATTTATTATATATATATATATATATATATATATATATATATATATATATATATAGATTTTCTATGTTGATAGTTAGATGTTGATCTTATGTGTTTGTATTGTGGTTGTGGTTGTGGTTGTGGATGCATAGATATATTTATGTCTACCATATGTATTTTTTCTTGTGTTGTATATGTTATAGGAAATATAGGTGTTGTGTTTTCTTTTCTATCATTATGTAGGAGACATGCATGGTTAAAAATAAATAGGCTAAAAAGACTTGGCAAAGTATAATTAATCAAAAAAATGTACTACACACTATTTCATGTTGGGAAATGTGTAATAAAAAATATGTCTAAGTATAATAAACCAAAGAGTGGTAAATAAGAGGGGAAAAATTTGTTTTTAAACTGTACAAAAGAGTGGCACCAAATTAAAACAAGTAAAATCAGACTAAATCATGTTGGGAAGTATGAAAATAATGTAATAAAATAGAAAGTACGTAAAAGAACATTGGTATAAAAACAAATCAGTTAAGTCAATAAATTATACTAAGTCATGTTGGGAAGTATAAAAGAGAAACAAAATTGACAAAATGGTCTTAAATTAATCATAGTAATTCAAGTTTGGAAGTATGAAAAACTAAATAAAAATGGTTGGATTCTTACATGCAATAAAGAAATAAGAAGATAAAATATGAAAGATTAATGAAGTAAGCATAAAACATAGTAAATCAAAATGGAAAGCATGCCAATGATGTGTAACTCATAATCAATAGCCTCTTATCTCATATTTGACACATGTAATTGTGTTTATGACTTGGATATTGGAATTTTTTTTGAGGAAGGCCAGGTCTTATCCATTGTATTATACTGCAACTCACAAAGGGAACACCAAGGAGGTGGAAATAAAATATGGTAAAAATGGGTGTTTTGAATGGTAATATTGAAATATGGTAATTTGTGAGGAAGGCCAGGTCCTATCCATGGTCTTACAATATAACTCACAAATTGAGTCCCTAGGGGAGTGACCAGTGAACAAAATAATATTTATTAAGGGGATATATTATAATTATAGGGAGTGAAAAAAAGAATGTAAAAAGCATAACATAGGTATCTTATGAGAACATAGAAGACATGAGGCATACTAAGTATATGAGAAGACACTAAATAACTAGTGACCATCAATATATAGAGGATACTTGTTTGCTATAGACACAAAACTATCTAGGCAAATAAGTGTGCTACTAAGATCAACTCATGTAGGTAGTTTTGAACAAGAAAATTAAAATGGACCTACCTTCCCATGACATGTTCCCCATTATTCAAGACCCCTTACAAGGCTATAAGTCTACTATTAAGATTGGGTACTTACATGAGAAGATGCATATCACTAAAAGATTTTTTATTCTCCTTGTCTAATCTACTAACCTACTTCACCCCAATGGACCTCAACTCTATTTTGAGGCCAAATACGGAGTTTGAGCTTAGATTAAAAGGATATGTGCTTAAAATCATATATTTTAGCATGATTTGACTTTTGATAATTTTGAATGTTGCCTTTTAGGTCATTGCCTTTTGTTAAATGATTTGGCTTTTGAAACATTTTATGGATTTTAAGATTCCTTCTCCATATGGACTTGGAATAAAAAATCATTAGAGATAGAGTGATACACATAAATGATATTTAGTATTTGGATAAAGGAAGCTAAGTATCCAAAGATAATACTTACTAGAACACTTAATCTTAACTATGAACCAACATGTTATCTTAAGTCTCAACCATGTGTATGCCTAGTTTGTGAAAGGGAATAAAGGGGAAGAAAAGGAGATCCAAAGTGGACCAATAAAAGGATAGTATAATGAGATGAAATGTTTTATAAATGATGACTTGGTAAATAAGGACTGACTAAAGGGAGTAAGGTTTGTATAAGCAAGTCACAATAACTGTTATCCATGTTTATAGAGATAAGATAGCAAATAATCATGAAAAAGAGAACAAGGGAGCCATAAGAAATGAACTCACACAAAAAAAGAAGGTAAAGATAAATAAGAAATCCATAATATAACATAAGGACATTATTATCAATATAAAATGTGAAAACAAAGTCACCATGTAAGATATATAAGAATTTGACACAATGTCAAATGATATAAAATAGATAAAGATAAAATTGGAGCATACGTCCAATCTAAATAAAAACGTAAGAACACCATGCATGTGTTCATAAGTACTAATATATTTGTCCACATATATTATATATAACATTTGATAAGTCCCTATGAATTTTAATGTGAACTATAGCCAATGTCTCATCGATCTTCAGTGAAAATTGAGAAAATACTTCACATCAAATATCCTAGATTGAAAATGTAGGAATGCTTGAAGGATCATGTTGAGGATAAATATCATGTAGGGGATGCTCATGAGAATTCATGGGAGTGGTTTTTAAGGGAGGTGAAGAGGTTTTTGATAGGGAAGGAGCCATGGGTGAGGAAATCATGGGTGGAGAAGGATCCATAGGTGAGGGAAGGTCCATAGGTGAGGGATTCATAAGTAGAGGAATATTAGGTGAAGAAGGTACCATAGGAGGATATGGAACCATAGGAGGTAGAACCATGGTGGAAGAAGGGGAAGTTTTCTTATGAGATTGACCTATGAGAGGAATGGTAGAAGGTGCAAGAGTGGTTAAGAGGTGATCCTTGAGATGCTACTAAAGGATGAAAAAATGATTAGTGTGATATGTGCCAGATATAATATACCTCTCCATACTTAAGAACATATTCAGGTAATACTTTTGGGGAGGTATAACCTTGTCTGAGGGTTAAGAAGTATTAAGATGAAAAGTGTTGATATACTGTTGTAGCTTACAATAATACGTGAATTAATGGTTATCTATGCTATGGAAGTAAAATATATGCCTATGAGTAAATTTGGTAGGTATAATCATAAGAGGAGGTGTAATAGAAGCCCAAGGAACTTGGTATAGGGAACAATATCTAGTCTAGTGATCAGTAACTTTGTGGATGTTATAATAAGGCTTATCATCCCATTTAATGGATGAAGGAGCCAACTATGGTAAATGGAGAAAACCATCACCAAAATATGGTGGGTTTGGTGGATAGATAGGATGAGGCTTGATTGAAGGAGAAATAAGATTAGAAGTGGGAAGAGACTCAGGTAAAGTGGAAGTGAGAATGAGATCCAAACTAGGATTCACTAAGGGAGGGGAAGGGTCCATAGAAGGCTAAAGGAGAGTCACAAGCATCTCAAGGATAAGTAGGATATATAGGTCATGGTATCTAAAAAATTGATAGATCAGTCATAACATGATCCATAAACATACTCCTATAAGGTTATTAAAAAATTTGAGGTGTCTACACCATCTTTACCCTATGATAAAGAGGAAAAATACTAAAATTAAGAATGCTATAAGATGAAACACAAGAAAATATACTAAAATACTGATGCAAAGAGGAATGATAATGAATAATCTCAGCATCTCAAGCCTAAACTAAACCTCATAGGAATGGATCATCTAAGGTATAATCATCATCATAATTAAGTGTATAAAGATCAATGGCATGGGTAGGGATGACCTTATCACCTGATGTGGTGTGATGAATGGAATCTTGAATACACCATGGTCTTAGAATTGTTTGAAATTCTAAGGGTTAGTGTCACCTTGAATCTTATAGATGGTTCCATTATGAGGAAATTTGATGCATTGGCAAGTGGAAGAGGAAATGACTCTCATATGGTGAGTTCATGGCCTACCAAGCAAGATGTTGTAAGATAGAGGAAAGTTGAAGATCATTGCCTTCACACAAACACTGATAGGTGGGATGATAATGGAGATCCACACATAACCTAAAGAAGGCATTTTATTTTTTTTAATAACCTTTACATGTGATGCATGTGGAATTAAGATTTCATTCAAAATATCTAAGGGTTTTGATAAAATCAAGACAGTAAAACAAGTGCCAAAACCCTCATCAATCAAGGCATATTTGACTTGGATATAAATAATTTGAACACTGATAAACAAAGGAGGATCATCTGCATGAAGCTAAATCTTATTATGGATCATAGAAGTAATGGGGAATTTGAGGGAAAGATGAGTGTCCATTGTTTCATCAAAAAGTATAGACATATCTTTACACTATTGGAGAATGCTATCTTTAGATCTTGATAAGGTGGCTTTGCATCTTACTAGGGGAGGATGACGAATGTTCATTTTGAACAAAATTTACATAATATGGTTAAGATGATATGGAGAGGTCCTCATAAGTCTAAAAAATGGGATTTGGGATGGGAGATTAGTAAGTTATATGATATGATCCCATTCATCATAACCCATAAGATTGTTGGAAAGAGGTGCATAGTGTTGAAGAAGGTCCTTGAAAGGGGGAGCTAAAGTACATGTGATTTTATGTTGATAAGAAGAAGGTGTAATAGGAGGATAATTTTTTAGATTAAGTTAAGAAGATGGAGTAGTTGATGTAGATGTGGTTTGAGAATTGTTAGAATAAGTGTTGATAAAAGTTTGAGTATCATTTGTGATAGGTAAAAAATATGGAGGGATGGTAGAAATAGTATGGGAAATGTTATCCAAAGAAGGAGTTGTAATTGGTTCATCAAAATATATAAGCTCATCTTTCCCAAACTTAGTTAAGTGAGTGGGAGAAGAATATTAGATAACATGAAATGTGTGAGACAAGGAAGTAGTGTATATGGGTTGAGGATAAATGAAAGCAACCACCATTCACATATTATTCATATTGACCACTTCTCTTCAGGAGTTGAGTCAAGAAGACTATCAACATTATTGGTAAAAGGGGTAGTCTTGTCTTGGTTATTTTGGTGATTTGGAAGATGATATTTATAGATGGCCAAATGAGTATTAGCCTGATTCAAAGGTTAAGATTTAGTATGTGTTTCATTGGCTTTGAAATAAATGACATAGGCTTATTGACATTAAAGAATGATAAAATCATTGTCAAAATTGGGACCAAGAAGGAAATCCATAGCCAAATTATGAAGCTATCTATAAGACTCATGAGAATGACCCCAACTAGCATGAAACCAACAAAATTTATTGAGATAATAACAAGATTTAATAGGATTAGTGGGATCAAGTTCTCATGGGAGAGGACTTGGTATATGTTTTAGTAATTCTATTAAGGATAAAGGTTTGTGAACATTGATGTTATTGGTTGAGGATAAATGAGGATTGGTGATGATAGGAGAAGCTTATTCCAAAGATTGGTTAAGAACAATAGCTTGAATAGTGTGAATGGTGTCATAAGATTCATGACACCATCATTGGTAGCATGACAATTCTTTTTATTAAGTAACATGTGAGTACCCATAGAAGGTTGCGATGGATCAAATTGATGCATAAGGAAATATTGAAGTTTAGATTGGTCAATAGTCTCTTCCAAAGTACATGGAGAGAGAGTTTGGACCCGATATTATAACTTGGGAAAAAGAGCATTGGTAAAGAGATGGAAAAGGTTATCATCTTCCATATTCTGTTCATTTTTATTATACAAGGCCTTACATAATTTAACAAAATCTTGTGTAGTTTTAGTTTTAGTTTGATTACAATTTATTAAATGGGCCAAAGTATTCTTAGGAAGATTACTTGTTTGAAACTCTTAGACTAAAGCATTTACTAAATCTTCCAAACTAGTAATAAAATAAGTTTTAAGTTAGTTTTACCAATCTAAAGCATCACTCGTGAGAGTTTTGGATAATAGATTGGTATCATCAAAGGTATTTAATTTTAACTAGTCTTTATATAGATTTAAAACTATTTTTAAATCAAGAGTAAGATCAGTTGATCCATTATAGGAAATGGTAGGAGTGATACCTCCTATATAATTTTTAGAAATTTGAGATGAAGAGGTTCATTTTGAATATGATTGATTATCTTATTGATAAGAGGAGGTTGGGGGATAATATTACCATGGGAATCCCAAAGAGGAGGTTGGGGAATATTTTGATTAGGTATGCCCCATGGCATTTGTTGAGGGTGGGTTTGAAGATTTATAAGGTGATTTTGCATTTGCATAATTCGATTTGCATTATTATCTTGAAAAAGATTCATTTGATTAATATTTTATAATAGGATTTGATGGGTTTGAGTTGTATTTTGGTATTAGTTGAATTGTTAGAATTGGTGGTAGTGGCTTGGTTACCACTATGGGTATTAATAGGAGCTTGAGAAGAGATGTTAGTAAGTGAGGCACTAGTGGAATAATTTTCTTATGTGGAAAAAGATGGACTAATAAAGGGATGAGAATAAGTGGCACTAGAGGCATGGTTATCATGGGTATAAAATGATACACTAGTGGAAGAATTAAGATGAGTGGGTCTTGGAAGAGGCCCACTATATGTAGAACCTGCCATGTTAGTAGAGATACTAGGCATGGAGGTAGAGGAAGTCAAGTAAGAAGTCATGGTATAAGAAGGGGTCAAAATAGAGGGAAGAGGCTAGTATCCCCAAATTTATGTGAGAATATGGGAGAAGGTGAATGAGGCTCTTTAGTTTGACCAATTATCTGAGTTGGTAAAAAGTAGAAGGATCATTTCTTTAATGTTGAGGAAACTCAAAGATGAAGAAGAGCATTTCTGGTGTATAATCTAATTTGAGTTGATCTTCAAGTGAGAAGAGATGATTACAAAGAAAAGAGGAATGAGAAGGGGACCCATAGTTTGTTGTATGAATTGATATATGAATATTGCTTTCATCTAGGATAAGAACCACAAGCTACTTATGGAAGAACTTATTATGGTTGGTAAGACTCATCATATCCATTAAATTAAATAGTGTTATCTTTAAATATGAATTTGATGATGAAGGAGAGGGGTTAAGAAAAACAAAGTTAATGTAAAAAGAAGGAAATACAAAGGGGTAGACAAGAGTATGGAGTAGACTGGGTCAACTTGGTACAAAAATATGGTTTAAAAACTGAGTAAATAAGGATACAGAGTCGATAGAGTTGACCTATTACTATGACTTGGGACATAAGATAACTTGATAATGATAAAAAGTTGACAAGGTTGACTTTGTACTATATCTTGAGAGGTAGAAATGAATACTGGGTTGACCAAGTCAAATCAGTACTATAAGTAGGTGAAAAAGATAATCTATAAGAGACTGTTGAATAGAATGATAGTGTAATAAAAATAGGGAAAATTTTTGCAATGTAATTTGAAAGCAAGAAATGAAAAACACACAATAAATTTGGTTAATGAGAATGATCTAATTGAGGCACACATCACAAAATCTTACACCAACACTGGTCAATGCAAGTTTTTACAATACAACAGACAATGAGCAAAGAGTCAGTAGTCAAATGAAAAGAAAATGCCACCTAAGTGGTCATCTTGAATGTTGTTATTATTATAAAGTTTTATTTTAAGTGTGATACAAAAGTTGGCTAAAATTAGGGAACTATAAAGTAAGATATGGATGGTTTCAAGATGTTTAGGTTGAAAGGGATATGTGTTGGAAGTAATATTGGCTTGGTATTGGGGGCTACCCCCTCATTTCACAATCCTATAGAGATAAAGGTGTCAAGTGATTTGATAATATATACCCTTAACCACATGTTTATATTTGGCCAACAAACCAAGTCAACTTCCCCCTTAGTGATAAAATCCAAGTAGGTAGGCTTGGGTAGACAAATGTTTAAGTGTGTTTTGAAATTGTGTGATTTGGTAGTGTGTGCAAGAAAGAGAAAAATAGTGAGACTAAATGGTATATTGAAAATCCACCTAATTAGAATATGTGATCTAATCTAAGCATGTGAACAACTAAAAGTGAAAGTGTGAAATAATTAATAGCATATAGTTGTTAATTTCCAATTTTAAAAATAGTATAGTGTCAGTTTAGATGATAGTTTATGCAAACATTATAGAATAGAGTCAACAACATTGTTACTATACTATAGAAGCAAGGGTATTTAAGAACTATGTTGACAGGGTTGATCTAGTATTTTAGATAGAAGATAGGATACATAGCTAAGTCAATTGGGTCAACCTAGTTTGCTATATGATGGAAGTTTTAAAGACTAAAAACTATGCAAAATAGAACTGTAAGGAAGAACTAAAATGAAAGAGAAAGAGAGAAAGGAACCTTGGTGGGTTGGAAGATGTTGAATAATGTGAGATTGTTGTTGAAGTGATTTGAATTTTACTGGTAAAATTTCCCAACTATGTTGATTGGGTTGACTTAGTTCTAGAAATCCCTATTTGTTGAAGCCTATGAAGATAACTATATCGGCTTGGTTAACCTAGTATGTTTTCCAGATGTCTGTAAGATGATTATATTGACCTAGTTGACCTAGTATGTTTTTTGGAAGCCTATAAGAGTATTATGTTGACCTTATTGATCTAATTACCTGTATCTAATGAAGACCTACACACATATAACACATTTATTTTTGATGTGACTATGTGTTAAACCTACACACAAAATTTAAAAACTATATCGACCCTGTCGACCTAATATTACAAATATAGAAAAATAATAAATAAAGTGAAAAAAATGAAAAACATGAAAGAAAACCTGTAAGGGTTAGATTCACATTGGGTTCACTAGAATGTATGAAATTCGAAATGTAATAGATTCATAAATCAATCCTAGCTTAGAGATGATAGATCCTACTTACACTTCCGATTAGGATACATTAGATAATTGAGAACATGACCAATATTTGGTTATGCTAGACCCAATTAGGGGATATCTTATCATAACAATAATAATAGGGAGGGTTCCAAAGCCTCAAATCAAGAAAAATCATGCAATAACCCTAAGTAAACCCTATGTTTTCATATTCACTAAAATAATAACAAGTAAAGCAAAGTCTAATCTAGTGCTCACCAAAGCCTATGGCACAAAGTGGGGGTAATAGACAAAAAAATTAAACATACATAAGAGACATATACTTACATTAATGTATATATAATCTTAATTCATGGAGGAGAAGTACAAATGTATATGTATCTACTCTTACAAAGGAAGAACAAAGTTATGAATACTTACCTTTGAAGATGAACTCATTGATCCTCAATCTCTCCCTTGGCCAAGGTAATTCACAAGAGGTTATTGTGGTATGTAAGGATGCCAAGGATAAATTAACTCTAGGATACATAACCTATAAATAAATCCAAAAGACTTTTCCACAAGATAAGATATGTATCTCCAAAGAAAGTATGAAACCCTAAGTTTTCTCCTTAAGTAGATGCACAATATCTCTTACTTCTTATTCTCTTCTCTAAATAATGGTGAAAAGATCTTGTATATATAGGAAGATTTAACCCTAAGCCCTTCTAAAAGTTTTGTCTTTCTAAGTCAACCCAATTGACTTAGTACTGATATTGACAAAAATTCACTAGGTCATGGGTTAGGTTAGCCAAGAGCTGACCTAGAGCCCAAATGAATTTCACCAATAAGATTACAAGGTTTACCTAGTTGACATAGTATTTTAAACTATCAAAAGGGGTGGGAAGTGATTGGTGGGGTATACAAGAGAGAAAAATAAACTTAGGGGAATGGTTTTTAGGAGACAAGTGTATTTATAACAAGTGGCAAAAGGGACAACAATCTTATGAAGTACCAATGGTCTAACCACCCCTTTCTAAGTAAGGTGTGTGCTCAGAGATATTTAAACTCGATGGTTTATTACAAGATAAAAAGTGTCTATAATTGATAAAAGTTTAAAAATATAATATATATATAATTGATAGGTGTATTGGTGTATTGAGTAATGAGATGAATTTCTTGGAGCTATGAATGGTCCACTTATATCATGGTTGGAAAGGTTGGTAGTTGAAGGCTACATGCAGAAGAATAACTAAGACTTGGTGATCCTAGAAGGATAAAGTCTATGTTGACCATATAACTCAGAGTGATGGAGTGTTGTGTATACATTTATGGCATTGGCTAGGTAAACTAATGCATGGACTAACATTGTAGGCACATGAGTTGGTGTTTTGAAAAAAATTGGTTGAGCATGACACATTAAAAATGAATTATTGAGGCTTGAATACTTGGTAGGTGCAATAATGCACCAAGTAGTGTGGAAACTTCCTAGGAGCTATGATTGGTCCAATGTACTTATTTCATGTTGATAGCTTTTATAGCTATGTGGATAAGTCTAGTTTTGACTTATATGAGATATTTTCTTCTCGCTACTATCAAGATTAATACATCTACTAGTTTATATTCAAGGAGATGGAGTAGCATGATTCCTGCATGGTGATCTCTCTTAGGGAGAGATATATACAAAGTTTAGGAAAAGATGTTACTAGTTTACATGTTAAAGAAGTAATTATATAGGTTTTTAGTAGATATGCTGAGGGAGTATAGAATATTTAGTACCTTCATGGAGAGCTTATGTGTTTTGACATGTTAGATACATACCCTAATATGATCACTATTTTGATGGCTCAGTGATAAAGATGTAATGAAGGTGGTATGTGGAGCAAACCAAGGATGGAGATGTACAAGGACAAATAAGCAAGGAATTACCCCACGTCTTGAATTGTTGAGTTATTTTCCTAGGATAATCTAATAATAGAGGATAAGAAATAATGTGTCCTATGTATTAGATTCATCAAGAGTAGGAAGCCTCATGTTGCTATGGTGAACACTAAACTAGATATTTTCAAGTAGTGGAAGTTATGAGTGGTTTATGGCACAATCCTAATTAGAGGATTGGTTTATGTGTGGAGAAGTGATTTATCACTTTAGTGATGCAATATACTATGGAGGAGCAGATGTTGACAAAATTAGTTAGGGTAGAGAAATTTTATTAGTGCAAGAAAACTTCTATCAAGTTTGTGTCAGGGTAATAAAGGGTATTGATGAGTAGCTGGTTGCAAAATACTTAGGTGTTTTAAAAGGTTATGTAAATTGACATAAAGTGGGAGTATGTTAGGATGTGAAGTCACTATTCATAGTCACTATTTACAAATCACTATTCATAAGCACTATTCATGGCCACTATTCATGGTGATGTGGATGGTTAGTGATGTGGCTAGGTGATGACTTGACATGACCCATGATGGGTGGTGTGGCCCATAAGGCATATTTGAAGGTGAAAAGAGGAGAAGAGAGAAAATGGGGAACATTTTTCCACTCATTCACATGGGTTAGCTAGTGAATGCATGTGAGGACATATTGATAGTGGATCTCATGATTCCACTTAGGCATGTGTTTATGGGATGTAGTTGGTCTATGGGCTCCTGTTGGATGAGGTCAAAAGTTTAGAATCATTTGACTCATGTGAAAGCACATGGGAAAGTGGGGAACAAGGATAACTATGCTAGATTGTGGTCACATGTGGAGTGAGGCATAACACATTGGTATGCACATGGAGTGGTCAAGTGGGCATTATAAGATGTAATTCAAAGGCTTAATTTGGCACATGGGGGGATATGGTTTTTTATTGATGAATAGTGATTCACACTATAAGATGACACATTTTAGTCCTATCTCTCTATTTTATCTCTATATTGTAAATGCTATTAATATAACATAATCTCTATTGTGTAATTCATCTAATTAGTGGATCCATGCAAACCTTTGGATTGCAATTTGGAGGTTAGATCTTATAGTCTAGTTTATCTTAGTTCACAATATGAATGCTTTAGGTGGAAACATTGAGTGATTTTATGTTAGAATTGATGGAGTTATTGGAGGAGTTGTTATATAAGAGAGTTTATGTTGAATTAATGAAGTATAGAAGCTACCATTTTGCCCATGGTTTTTTCCCTTGCTTGTTTGCAAGGGTTTTCTACGTAATCTTTGTATAATGTGTCCTCTTGCTTGTTTATTATTTTGTGTAGATTATTTTTGCATTTATTTAATTTCACTATAGGATATAGCTCATTGATCTAACATGTAGCCTCAATGATTTATTCCTAATAATACCTTCCATTAGTTGTGTTTGCTTACAACAAATCATACCAATCAACATTGAAGATGGCTCCATTTGAGGCATTGTACGAAAAGAGGTATAAAACATCAATTAGCTAGGACAAGTTAGAAGATAGGGTAGTATTTGGACCTAAGATGCTTGCATAAATGAAAGATCAAGTTAGGACAATTAGGCAGAGGTTGGCCAAGGCCAATGATAGATAGAAAAGTTATGCTAATATGAAGAAAATAGATAGTTTTTTGTTGGTGATAATGTGTTTATGCAGGTTAAGCCTAAAAAATTCTCAATTAAATTTGTAAAGTTAGCAAAACTTTCATTGAGATATGTGGCACCCTTAGAGGTTTTGGAAGTGGTCAACCCTATAGTGTATAGGCTTACATTACCACCAGTTCTAGCTCTTTTGCATAATGTCTTCCATGTGTCTTATCTTAAATAGTTTATTGTTGATCTTTTACATGTGTTGGATTGGAATGCTTTAAAAGTTTTGGATCCAAGGATGGTCATGGTAAAACCAATCAAAGTAATTGACACTCACAAGCTCCATTTACATAATAGATAAGTGTCATAGTACAAGGTCCTATGAGACCAATATTTAGAGGATAGTGCCATTTGAGAGGACTATGATGATTTTTAGAGGCTATTTCTATATACACATAATATTTTTAAACTTTTATTGATTATTGACACTTTGTATCTTGAAGGAACCTATCAAGTCTCAATCTCTCTAAGTGCATACCTTAAGGGGTGTATTGGGAAAGGGGTGGGTAGACCATTGGTGCTTTATAAGATTTTTGTCCCTTTTTTCACTTGATATCTACACACTTTTCTCCTAAAACCATTTACCTAATCTTATTCTTCTTTATTGTACACATTCTAGTCATTTGTCATGTTTTATCCTCCTTTTTCTAACCTTAACCCGCTTTTACTAGTTGACTATACTATGTTGACCTTGTATAGTTTTTAGCCTCTAATTACTATACAAGGTCGATTGGGTCAACCTTATACTATTTTTGGGTATTTTCACTTAAGAGTTTTTTTATCCCTTCAACTAACCTACCTCAAGACCTAGTGAATTATCTCTTTAAAACATATAGGGTTGACTAGGCCAACCCCTTACAGTTGACATATTTAGAAGGATTTAGGGAAAGATCTACATATATATACAAGTTCATTTCCAACCATTTGAGAATAGAGAATTGAATAAGAATAATTTTGAATGAACATCTACTTATTGACCATTTTACTTGAAGAATAAGACTTAGGGTTCCATACTTTCTTTGGAGATACAGATCTTGTCTTGTGGAGAAGTCTTTTGGATGCATAGATAGGTTGTGTAGCCTAAAAATGATTTGTCATTATCATCCTTACATACCTTAACAATCTCTTATGAATCACCTTGGCCAAGGGAGAGATTGAGGCTCAATAGGTTTGTCTTCAAGATAAATATTCCTAACTTTATTTATCCTTTATAAGAGTATATAGATAATGCAATTATGCTTATTTCCCATGAATTAGGATTCTATATACATTGGCCTCAGTATATGTCTTATATGCATGTTTAGTTTAGTTTTTTTCATTTATAACACCCACTTTGTGCCACAAGCTTTGGTGTGCACTATATTAGATTTACTTTCTTGTTTATTAGATATAGAGTGAATATTAAACCTAGGACTCTTTTAGGGTTGTTATGTGATTGTGTTAGATTTTAGGCTATGGAACCCTTCCTAGCATGGTGTATTATGATAAGTGATCCCCTAATTAGGTCTAGAGGATCCTCATATTAGTCATGCTCTTGCTTAACAAATGTATTCCTAATCAGAAGTGTAGGTATGCTCTATCTTCTTTGAGCCAAGATTGATTCATAAACATGATGCATTTTTGATTTCATACATTCTAGTGAACCTGATGTGAACCAACCCTTTCAAGATTTGTTCACTTATTTAATTATTTTTAGCATATATTTTCCATAATTTTCTTATTTTTTCAAATTACTTTCAAAAGTACTTGTAAATTTTTTCTTATTTCTAATATTGCATTGATACTACTAACCTAGTACATTTTTTAGCCTATAGGGTTGACATTGCTGACCTTGTACTTCTTTTTAGCCTATTGGGTTGACCTTACTGACCCTATACATTTTTTAAACCTACTAGGTCAACACTATTGATCCTATACATTTTTTTAGCCTATTGGGTTGACATTGCTGACCCTGTACATTTTTCAACATACTAGGTCAACACTACTGACCCTGTACATTTTTTAACATACTGGGTCGACACTACTGACCCTGTACATTTCACTCTAGGTTGATTGTATCCCTCTTTTTGACCAATTTTGTCCCTATTTTTCCTCTTTGTCTTTTGATATCCACTTATACTTGGAATCATGAAGCCTCTTATCAAATTATTTCTTGATAGTCTCAACCCATTTTGAATATACATGGGTTGTTCTCTCCTACCTCACTTTTCTACCATAGAAGACAACTCTTTATGGTGAAACTCTTTATCAAAATCTTTTCAATATCAATCTATCCCATACCTTATAGATGATCCAAAGAATCCTATTAGACAAATACCAAACCATGGAAATCATATACCTTATACCTATTTTATACCTTCTAAACCTATAATTCATAAACTCATCAATCCATCTACATCAAATGTTAGAACCTCACATTATGTTCCACTTATTAATACCAATGTTCGCAGTCCTCTTGTTACACCCATAACTAGAGAACCTAGTATTAACACTTCTCAAATTAACATGCTTGAAACCACTCAAATTGATAATATAGACAGTTTCTAATTATTTAAAAACCTTGATGATAATGTTATTTACATTCCTACCAATAATGGTGGCTTTTCCAAGCTTTCTTATTTTTATACCACACTTAAGACAACTAACAATAATATTGAGAATTTTCCACCTACAAATAATCCTTCTCCCACCAACATTACTAATATCCCTCCTACAAACACTAACCCACCTATTGATACAACTCGACTTCTTTCACAAGTCATACATCAAGTAAACATCATGCAAACAACCAATCAATATCAAATGATGAGCATGCAACAACATTTTTTAAACATGACTAGTCAAACACCTCAAGTCATCATGTATCAATCAAATCAAAATTTTGTCCCTCTTCTTTTTAGATATGCCAATGGGAATATCAACCCTCAACCTCAAATGAATAATAAAATGCTTCAACATCTTCAAATGAACCTTTATCCCCATTCATTTCATCTATAGATATTGGAAACATTACTCCAACTATCACATATAGTGGGACTAAGGACCCCACTATATTTCTTAAGTATTTTGGTAATCTCTATAAAGAATGGGTCCAAATTAACACCTTTTCTACCACCAAGTTCTTAGCCAAAACATTTGTGGGTGATTCACTTGAATGGTATAACCAAATTCATATACATTACATCTCACAATTAGATGATTTAGTTAATGCTATAGTGAAGGAACTCCAACATGATGACCTTCCTAAAAATTACATTAACCATTTTATCAATGCCAAACAACTTCCTAATGAATCTGCTCATACTTTCATCAAATGATGGAAGTTTCTCACTCATAAAGTGGATCATAACATAAATGATGATACTCTTTTAAAAATATTTTTCACTACTCTTAAACCTCCCCTTCAATACAAAGTTTGAATCTTTCCCCCTAAAACTTTAGACGCAGCCTTAGACCAAACAAAAATGCAAGACTTTCTTATGACTCAATTTGAAACACCTCAAACAACTACTAAAGCACCTTTCCAGTAATTTTATCATAACATTGATTCATCCAAGCCTCCTTAAACTAAAAATGGAGCATCCAATTCAACTGATTTTAACCCAACCCACCCATCATTGACTGTAGAACAACTTAAGAGAAAATTGCCACCCTCTAAACCCTTGAGCTTTGATCCTTCCAAACCTACTCCAAAATGGTATAGTCTTGATAGGTTTTGTTGGTGGCATGCTACTATAGGTCATTCTCATGAGTCTTATCATAATATTCACCATTTTATTCTTTTTTCCTTGCTTGGTCTATATTTTAATCTTGATATTCTCACAAAACAACATTATCAATACTATTTTCAAGCTTCTCAAATTCAATCTCAAGAACCACAATCACATCAAAATCAACTATCTAGTGATAAAAAACAATTATCCCATACCTATACCTTATATGATAATTTTTTTCAAACCACAATTGATCCTTCTTCCTACATAAATAAGGAAAGGATATATAACATGAACAACTTTAAACATATTGTTACATCCATTGAACCTCAAAATCTTATGTCACATGAACTAAAAGAGTACCTAGTTCAAATTCCTACTACAAAACATATCATACATGGTCCTCCTTTACTTACTCTTCCTACTCATACATCACCTACACATCATATTTTACATTCAACCTCCCTAAAATCTAACAAACCAACACATTTGCCTATCTATGAATTCACCTACCAACCCAATGCAAACCATTTTAATAGTTAAATGTTACCTCACTCCATATCACATATTGGGGCATCTTGCGATGCCAATCCACATGTCCCTTCAGACTTTGGGGCATTTATCTATGCCCACACCTATATCCACTTACCCATTGGGGCATATTGCAATTCCCACTCTTATTCTATGATACATAACAACAAACAAACTCAACTTCAAGAAACCTTTCGAGACTTATATGCTTATATTTTATATGCTCATCTTTGATATAGTTGTTAACATAGGTCTTTCTTATTTTTTTTCTCATGTTTCTTTGTTTTAGTGCACTTTCTTTCTTTTACTTTTGTTTTATAAGCATCATTGTCTTCCTTTACATTCTTTGTTTTATTTCACATTACATTTGGCATTTGCTTTCATTTTTATCCTCATATGTTTCTTTTTTTTTTATGTTATTCTTTGCCTTAGTATCTTTATGATTATTTTTACATTATTTATCATTCATCCCCATGGGTTTCTCTTTTATGATTTTGTAGTATAAGACCATGGATAGGACCTAACCCTCCTCATAAAGTACCACCTATATTTCTTTTTTCATTTTTTCACATGTTTATTTTTTGGCACCCTCATGGGTTTATCTTTTATGAGTTGTAGTATATGACCGTGGATAGGACCTGGCCCTCATAAAATTACCATTTTGTCATTCATTTTATAAGCAAAATATCACTAATTCTTGTTCACAACTTTATCTTTATCTTCTTTTGATAGATGAAATTTGTACAATAATCTATGTTAGCATGTTTTCCTCTATTTCCCTCATTATTATGGTAAGGAATCACACTTTACTATCATTATATCCCTTTTAACCCTTTTTCACATTTTTTTTTTGTGATTTGAAGTAATTAAATTTTTTCCATGTGTCATTCCTCTTGATTTCTTTTCCTTTTACTCCACATTGGATAAAACAAGGTCAAAGTCAAGATAAGACTTTTATTTTACCTATATTTATGAGATTATTAGACCCCATTCTCTTTGAACTTTCTCTCTCTTAGCAACCTTATCCCAAGTATTCAAATGGAATTCATCTTTAACACCCATATTTGGTTTTCCAAATCCATATGGAGGACCAATAAAAAATCTATCAATAAAGTTAAAAGCCAAATCATTTGAAATAAAAGGTAGTGATATACAAATGGTAACATATAAATCGTAAAAGTCAAATCATACCAAAAAAGTGATTCCAAGCACATCTCTTGTCTCTAATTAAAGCTCAAGCTCCAAAGTTGGCATCACATAAAGCCAAGGTCCTTTGGGGTGTGGTAGGCCAGTAGATTGGAATAGGAGAATTAAACAAACTCTATGGTGCTACCTAATTTATCATGTAGGTACCCAATCTTCATAGTAGATCGACAACTCTGTAAGGGGTCCTAAGGAATGGGGAACACATTATGGGGAGGTAGGTCCATTTTAATTTTCATGCATATAACCTTAATGGGATGATCTATATACTTAATTTTTAACCTAAGACTTGTGTATCTAAGAAAATTTATTCAGAGTCTTTAAGGTTAAAAGTCCTCTTATTTTGACAAACCTAAATTGAGTGTCTTGACTTAGATAAAGAGTTCCTATACCTTGGTTTTTCCTTCATTTCTACCCTCCACCCATTTCATTTCCCCCTTGATAGGCAAATTATGATTCCAAATTTATTTTCCCTCTTATATTATTTCTTCTTCTTCAACTCTTAGAAACATGCTAGCATTTCTTTATTTTAGTTTTGTCTATCCTTAGAGCAAAACAACATGTCTGAGCAACTATGGCTTACACCCTTACACCATTTATTTACCATACCACCTCATTGTCATACTAGTCACATCATTACATGGTTGTGTTTTCTTACATTATATCTTCGAACAAGCACTAAGTTTGAGTTTTCATCCTTTAGAGATTTTGGATTTTCATTTCTACATCATGTTCTTGTTTGATTTTTGTGGACTTCTCTTACATATGACATTTGACATTATTACATGTTTATATTTATGTATTCCTTCTTCATGTTTGTCTCACATATTCAATTATATTTCATTTTTTGTCTTTCATGTTTCTCTTTTTGCTTATCTTACATGAGCTTACTTTTCATTTTCTTACATATCTTTGTTCAAGTTATCTTATATTGATACTTTATTTGCCATTTATGTCTTACATGATATAGTATGTTCTACATTACTTTTTGTCACTTATGTTTTACATGATTTCCAACATGATTTAATGTGTTGTAAAATCATTTATCATTCATTTACACTCATTTTTCATTCATTTTCCATCATTTATCATTCATTTGCCATCTTTTTATCATTCATTTGCCTTCAATATTCTAGCCTTGCTTTAAAAATCTTGATTTTCCAATTTTCCCTAATACCCTCATATCTTTACCTTAAATCATTTTACACTACTATATGCTTATCTTCCTAAAATTTTGATTTTTGGCTATTCTTTGCACTAACTTCTACAGGTTTGCCTATTGTTCTTCACATTAGATGCCTTCACTTTCTATTGCAGTCTACTTATTAATCTACAACATTAAGGTAAGTAAAGGTATGTGTTTTTCAATTATGTCCTTTCATTTATCTTATTTTTCACTTATTTCATGTTACTTAGCATCAATGTTGTGCATTACCATGTTCTATTTCCTAAATCACCATCCTGTGTTACACTTATGTGACACATGATGAACATCAAGTGGGGAATATGTATACACATAATATTTTCAAACTTTTACTGATTACTAACACTTTATATCTTACAAGAACCTAACATTACTTTGTTTTAGTTTTATCTATCCTTAGAGCAAAACAAAATGTTTGAGCAACTATGGCTTACACCCTTACACCATTTATTTACCATACCACCTCATTATCATACTAGTCATGTCATTACATGGTTGTGTTTTCTTACATTATATCTTCAAAAAAACACTAAGTTTGAGTTTTCATCCTTTAGATATTTTTGATTTTCATTTCTACATCATGTTCTTGTTTGATTTTTGTAGACTTCACTCATCTTACATATGACATTTGACATTATTACATGTTTATATTTATGTATTCCTTCTTCATGTTTGTCTCACATATTCAATTATATTTCATTTTTTGTCTTTCATGTTTCTCTTTTTGCTTATCTTACATGAGATTACTTTTCATTTTCTTACATATCTTTGTTCAAGTTATCTTATATTGATACTTTATTTGCCATTTATGTTTTACATGATATAGTATATTCTACATTACTTTTTGTCACTTATGTTTTAAATGATTTCCAACATGATTTAATGTGTTTTAAAATCATTTATCATTCATTTACCCTCATTTTTCATTCATTTACACTCATTTTTCATTCATTTTCCATCATTTATCATTTATTTGCCATATTTTTATCATTCATTTGCCTTCAATATTCTAACCTTGCTTTAAAAATCTTGATTTTCCAATTTTTCCTAATACCCTCATATCTTTACCTTAAATCATTTTACACTACTATATGCTTATCTTCCTAAAAATTTGATTTTTGGCTATTCTTTGCACTAACTTCTATAGGTTTGCCTATTGTTCTTCACATTAGATGCCTTCACTTTCTCTTCCAGTCTACTTATTAATCTACAACATTAAGGTAAGTAAAGGTATGTGTTTTTCAATTATGTCCTTTCATTTATCTTATTTTTTAGTTACTACATGTTACTTAGCATCAATTTTGTGCATTACCATGTTCTATTTCCTGAAGCACCATCCTGTGTTACACTTATGTGACACGTGATGAACATCAAGTGGGGAATATGTATACACATAATATTTTCAAACTTTTACTGATTACTAACACTTTATATCTTACAAGAACCTATTGAGTCTCAATCTCTCTGAGTGCACACCTTAAAGGGTGCACCAAGAAAGGGGTGGGTAGACTATTGGTGCTTCATAAGATTATTGTCCCTTTTCCCACTTTCCATCTACAAAATTGTCTCCTAAAACCATTTACCCTAATCTTATTCTTTGTTATACCCATTCTAGTCATTGTCATGCTTTATCCTCCTTTTTCTTACCTTAACCCCTTTTTGCTAGTTGACTGTACTAGGTCAACTGGGTCGACCTTATATAGTTTTCAACCTATGATTATTGTATAGGGTCAATTAGGTTGACCTTGTATTATTTTTGGGTATTTTCACTTAAGAGTCTTATTAGCCCTTTGGCTAACCTAGCTTGGGACCTATTGAATTATCTCCTAAAAACATATAGGGTCCATCAGGTCGACTCCATACATTTGACATATTTGGAAGGATTTAAAAAAGATCTACCTATATATACAAGTTCATTTACAACCATTTGAGAATAGATAAGTGTGAATGAACATATGATTATTGACCATTATACTTTAGGAATAAAGCTTAGGGTTCCATACTTTCTTTGGAGATACCGATCTTGTCTTGTGGAGAAGTTTTATGGATGCATATATAGGTTGTGTAGCCTAGAGCTGATTTTTCTTTGTTATCCTTACATACCACAACAACATCTTACGAAGCACCTTGGTCAAAGGAGATATTGAGGCTTGATGGGTTCGTATTCAAGGTAAATATTGCTAACTTTATTTCTCATTTATAAGAGTAGATATATAATGCTATTGTGGTTCTCTCCCATGCATTAGGATTCCATATGCATTGATGTGAGTATATGTCTTATATGCATGTTTAATTAGTTTATTTTATTTCTAACCCCAAATTTATGCCATAAGATTTGGTGTGCACATGATTAGATTTACTTTCTTGTTTATTAGATATAGAGTGAACATTAAACCTATGACTCTTTTAGGGTTGTTGCATGATTGTGTTAGAATGTAGGTTGTGGGACCTTTCCTAATATGGTGTATTTTGACAAGTGATCCCATAATTGGGTTTATTAGATTCCCATATTGGTCATGCACCTACTTAACAAATGTATTTCTTATCAGAAGTGTAGGTATGCTCTATCTTCTCTGAGATAGGATTGATTTATAGACATGATGCATTTTTGATTGCATACAATTTCCATAGTTGTTTGCTTGATTTGATACTGCATATTATATTATTTTCTACTGAATAATGTTTTGAATTCATAACTTGTGTTTGAATAAATGTCATCAAGATGATTACTAGCTTTAGGGGGAAATGATGTGACATCTTGATTTCTCTCTAAAATACATAACCTATTTGATCTATGGATTTTTATGGTTGATTAGTTGATTAAATAATATTTGATTAAGCTTAATTACATATGCTGATTATAGGATAGTTTGTATTACTAAATTTACATTATTAGTTTGCTATGAGTTAGTAATAATTTTATATTCTGTATATTGTGATCATGTTTGTTATATATATATATATATATCACTATTTTATGGATATAATAATGTTTTGGTGACCTTTGTAATGAGGTAGATATAGGATAGATTCTTCCTTTATATTGTGATAGAGGGAGAACATCATGAGAGAGGGTGGTTTAGATGAAGATGTTGGGGGATGATAGAGAATAAATCTAGAAACCCTTGCACACACCACTCATTATATCATATTTTATAATTAATTGTTTGATATAGATAGCATAGCATGTTTTGTGTACTTTTATTTTAGGTGATTATTAATATGTCTTTTAGTATGATCTTGATTGCTGATGATGATCATATTATTTCATTGAGTGATTTCACTAATTTTGTGATCATACTAGCTTATCTTATATAATGCAATTGTTTGACTGAATGAGTGAATTTGGTTATGTTTTACTTACCTTACTAATTTTTTAAGTATGTATAGTGTTACAATATGATGACACATTTTAATTTTTTAATTCATCTATAAGGTTTATATAATAATAATTAAATATTATTATTATGATATTATATTTTAATGTTGAAAGATAAATACGAGTGTTTTAAGAGATATTATATTTGATTAAATATTTTACTAAAGGATTGGTACTCATAATATATACCAAATAAATGAGTGTATTGATTTTAATTAATTAATGATTTTAGGAAATCATTGTAATTTCTATGTATGTTTTTGGATAGCATTTCAATGTAAAACTATAGTCTTATAATACCTAGATGAATTACCATGTCATATAAACATTATTGTGTTTGGTTGATAGTCGTTGCATGGGAATACATTAGTTATTGACTAGTTAATAGTATTTTCATCTAATATAACATAGGGATTATGTGAGTTAATGTTTAGTTGGTCATTGATTGTTTGTTAAGTCATTATCATGTGGATTTTATAAAGAATATAAAATGATTTTTTATGGGATTCAATAGAAGCCTCAAGATGATTAGGGTTACTAATCATATGTTAACTTAGGTTAAACATCATTTTGGAGGAAAATATAGAGGTTACTATGTTTGCATGGTGATAGACTCTGGAAATTTGTTGAGTAATTTATGCATACATTTATATAGTCAGTTAAAGCAAGTAAGATAATGAAAAAGAATGAAAAAAGAGAAATAGGGTTGCGTAAAGATACACGATACACGACATAGAGGAGAGATTTTTAGAAAGTGAAGAAGATGATAGTTTTCAAGAAAGAGAAAGGAATACATACTTCTTGGGTAGTCACAAGTAGGTTTTATAATTTAATTCTTTTGTGAAATAATGAATGGGTTTTTGAACTAGTTTGGGTTACTGGTTTTATTTGTTTGAGCCTCAAAATTAATGGGTTGTATGTCGAGCCCTGTGGAAGGCTCAACCTCCATAGAACTCAACATTTGACTCAGGGTAACTTGAGGGCTTTTGATAAATCCATAAAATTTCCATGTCTATATAGGCTCTATGAAATCTTGTCTTAAACTCCTCTCTCAATTCAAAAAATTATATTTATTAATGATAAGATATATTTGATGGATATATTTATAGTGGCATGATCTAATTTTTTTAATTCAATTAGTATATATTCATTTTGGGTGTCTGTGTATAATCCAATTCTAATTTTTAGGTATAAAAATGTGGATATATATACAAACATATATATAAATATATATTCAATTCAATTTGAAGAATATATATATACATATACTTATATATATAATGTGTGTGTGTGTGTGTATACCATTGTTGAAATGTTAGGATTAAGTGTGAAACTATATGTAGTTCATCAGAGAGATGAAGATATTAATATAACAAACTTATGGTTTTGTTTTTTATTGAATTTATGTGGCTTAGATTCAAATGTGTGTGTGTGTGTGTGTGTGTGTGTGTGTGTGTGTAGATGAAGTATAAATATATACTCTCAGCTATATATTGTAACCATGTATTATGCATATTTCTTAAGTAAATTAATTTGGGGAAAAATTTTATTGTAATTTTTATTATAAAACCCAGGTATGAGTAGGTGAACAACTGGTTGTAGGTTATTCTATTAGTTTAAAGCATGGGAAAATACCAAATGATGTTTTGATATATATCACAGAGTTTTAGTGGATTCTATTCATTATAATTATGAATTAAGATTATGTTTAAATATGACTATGTAATATATATAGTTTAGATTTGACTTTTATTTGGGAAAGAGACTTAAACAGTTAATGAATGGACTAAGTTTTTGGGTTAATTATGTGTTATGCATAGTATTCGGTTGTGTGTTATTATTTTAATAATGAAACCTTAGTTGGGTATTTTACTTCATTATCATTATTTTATTAAACATGATTGTGCATAATCAAGCTATACTTGAATTATATTTAATTATGAGTTTGTAACCCAATTAGGTATAATTAGTTGGGTGTTCGAATTTGGTTGAAGTGTCAATTTTGAATTGATTATTCAATATATTTGATTTAAAAGGAATTGATAAATTGATACTATATATGAAATTTTGTATGTTTCATAAAAACAAGTATATGAGATTCATTCTATTTATGAAATATTTATGGAACTATTTTATTAGATGGATATATATATATATATATATATATACATTGAGTATATAGAATACTCTAAGATATTCGATAGTGGATGTCATATTAGAAGTATACTACATACAAAGTAGTTGTTGTTTGGTATTATAATGGTATTCAAAGATTTACAAATATACATGTGTGTGTGTGTGTGTGTGTGTGTGTGTGTGTGTGTGTGTGTGTGAATTGGTAAAACATATAGTTTTAGACTTATTAAATTAGATTTATTATACCATTTATATACATGTATTTTATATACTCAGCTGTGTTGTGCATTATTATCATATGGTGTGTAAATGAATACTTGTTTTATATTTTAATGTTTAAATATAAAGCATTAAATTAATGTATTTATGAGTTTAAATACATAACATAATAATATGTTTAGACTAGATTTTATTATAAGTGGATTAAGAACAATTTATGAAATTGTGATATAATGTTCATTCATGGAGAAATAACACTATAAATTACCTAGTAATTGATAGTTTTGATGTGATCATACCTACATGGTATGTTTAAGATTCTTTTTGGATTTTATCTATTATATATAATAAACTAGATAAATGGATTCATTTCACTTCATTTGGTAGACTAAGTGAATGTGTATGATAATTATTTACTTAGCATAATTTTGATTTACTATAGAGGAATTTTTTTGAATGAATCTATTGGTTTTAATATTATCATTTATTTTTACTAAATCTCACATTCATTACCCTAATTAAGCAATAAATAGATTCTAATAGATTATTTAGTGCCATCAATTCAAGATGGGGTGTTATCTAATCAAGTGGTGTGTATGAATTTTATTGATCATAAAGATAATTTGTTATTGATAAATTTGGCCAAAGTAATTATTGGCTATTTTTGGCCTACATACAAGACAAGGAACTGGTCCTCAAGTAGGTGTCATGGTATTCAATGCATTTAGGGCCATGGAGAAGCCTGCATATGCCTCAAGGTTTCATTTAGAGCCTTAAAAATTCTATAAAGTTTAAAATCAAGCTTTGAAGGACCAAACCATCATTAAAATGTAGTGACAGAGCAAAAAAAATAGCCAACTTGAGTATTTTGTATCTTCACTCAAAAGGATCGTAGGACCAATGGATCAAATGGGTTCATCCCTTTTAGTCTCAAGAACATCTCCAAAATATTTGGTGCCTCCATGATTTTTGCACTTCAAGATCGAAACCTCCAAAGTTGGTAAAAAAGTATAAGATGTTGATGTGAATGTCAATTTTAAGACTTGATAAATAGCTGTTAGTTTTCAAACTAAAGTAGATCTAATGGTCCTCACTCAATTATACATATTTATCTAATAGATTGAGATGGGTTAAAATAGTCAGAGAGTATGAGAGGTTAACATATGACACAAGATCATAAAATGATAGACTGATAAGATCCTAAAGATTAATGCGAAATTGCCAAGTTGTACTAGTGAGGATAGAGTTGATAAATTCAAATATAAATCTAAAGATTCATGCTCGTTCATACATGGAAAATCTAATAGACGTAGGACAAGGATGATTTAAGTGGGACCATCCAAAGAGATAATGAGTCAAGGACAAGTAACACAAACACATTTAATTGGTAGAAGATCAAAGGCTCATGTGCATCCACGCATAGGAAAATCAATGAAGTAAGATGAGTAAAAAAGAGTTAGAGGATATTGATGATGAATACAAAGAGGACAAGTATCCAAAGTTAGTGGGTCCTAGTAGAAGATCGAAGACTCACATGTATTCACACATCCATATCTAATGATGTAAGTGGAGTCAATAAGTCAAAATGATTTGTGGACCCATTAAGCATAAAGATAATTGAGCATGATGTAGATGAGCCTAGTTGGATATCGACAACCAATAAAAAAATCAAGCTCAAGATATTTTTGATAAAAGTTAAAAAGGTTATTCGGGACCTAGATAAAATAAATATCAAAGAGTCGAGCTTAGAGGTCGACCAGGGTAAAACTAGGGCCACATTTTAGAAACTAAACAGCATCTTTAAAGATCCATATAGGTAAAATATATCATTTTGGTCTAATAAAATAATTAAAGATAGATCAATGACTGTGTGAAAACCAATAGTCTAAGATTAATTTTTGCATATAGTGGACTTGTGTCTTGCCTCATCATGGTTCACATTTTTAAGTTTAGATGGCCACCTAATGTAGATGTGGCACTTTTTAGCCAGTTTCAAGACATGATACTCCTCATTATATCAAGTAAATAATGAAATGTTTCCAAGAAAAGATCTAGTAGTTGGATAAGGGCAATGGATATTTAATTCTTTTATAGGGTTGGTTTTTTGTTGATAAGATTTGAGTCAACATCCTCGAGGTTGCTAATCCATCATAAGTGGTTGGTCCTTTTCTAATATACAAATCTCACTCTCTCTCTCTCTCTTTATTTTTTTTATAAATATAGGATTCTAATCCTTGATATTTATCCCTCTATCCCTCTTTTTGGTAAAACCAAACTTTGCCAAAATTTGTCTGTAACACCTTTTAATGTAATAAAACCTAAATTCTATCCTTTTCTAAGCCAGATTAAAGTGTGTTCTATGAATTCATTCACTATTGTTGAGTGAATGTATGTTCCTTGTTTATTTCTGAGTTTTTATCACCTTTAGGAAGTGTTTAATAGTCTCACAAGTCATTATAAACACAATCTATAGTTTATTATCTAGTTTGAATGTGGATATTTGTCCTCTCTTACAAATATGGTAAATAATTAATGCCTTATTTTGAAATATTTATGTGAGATTGATGTTATTTTGTCTAAAAAGTGTCTTATAGTGTGTTTTATGTAAGTTGGAGTGATCAAAACATTGGTGAATCACCACTTTTACATGCTTTTATAGGTTTTGTTAATTCTATCTCCCTTTTAGAAGCAGGTGCTAGTTTAGTTTTAGTGTAGGTGATAGTTCCATAAGGAAATTAGCCTTCTCTAAAGGTATGATACACTTTTAAGATACCCACAGCCTAAGATCAGTCCCATGTTGGTTTAAATTTGTGTAGAGGCCTTAAACAATCCCCTTAGCTAAGGTGTACTTTAAAACCCTAAAAATATTGGCATACTTGATAGGACTAGGTCCAAAAGAGGAGGAAGATTGTTGGTGTGTCTCACCTTTGATCAAATTTCTGTAAGAAATCAAGTTAACACCATTGACAAATCCAAATCAAGATTTTAGTTATGAGCAGACTAGGTATGTCTCAATAAAGTTTCTAATCAATTATCTACATCTCATTTGATGTATGAAGTCAATATGAATAGCTATGGTGAATTTCCTTATTATCCACCTCCTTTTAAACAAATTAAATCTTATCTTCATTATCCATATGAGCCTAATTAACCATACTAAAATTTATATCAAAGCTATGAGGAGCCAAGGCAAGTTTCTTGTGATCCAAATTATCAAGGGAATAAATCTTACCTTCCTCGTGATCCTAACTAATAATATGATTACCTTTTTTAGTCATATGTGAAAAAGTATTACCTTGATCATTCCTATGGCCAACAAAATTATCATAATACTTCTTCTCCTCTATCTTATCATGAGCCATCCATACCAATACTTTATCTGAATTTAATAATCCTTAAAAAGCATGCACTAGAGTTGTGCTCACAGAAAATTTATGGGCAAGATGTCCCTACTCACTTGATTCATCATGTGAGAGAGTCATTAAAAAAAATAAAAGTAGAATGGTCACCTGTTAAAATATAAAATTGGAAAAATATCATAGGTGAGATGATGGATGTAGGTGGTTACATTCAAAGAATTTGAGATGAGCTAAAAGGTCTTGAAGAATAGTAGGTCCAACCTCACCAATATTATATGACTTCATATACACCACCTCATCTTTATTATGTGCCACCCATTCCTACCCAGGAGAATATAGTGAGGCAAATCAAAGAGTTAGATTTGAAGATAATGAAAGAGGAGGAGAATCAAAATCAAAAAGGTAAAGAAGAACCTCTATCTTTCCCATCTTAGAACCAAATCATGCAGTCAAGAAAATCTAAAGATACTCAACTTTCACCCCTTCCTCCTAAAAATTATAGATCCTTCCCTTCATGGAAGAAATTCAAGAATAATTGCATCAAGTGGAATCTAATCCCTTGAAAGTTCTCATATTCATGGATTCCACCTAAAGAGCAGTCCATAAAGGCACCAAGTTTCACACCAATTCCTCATATGCCTCAAGACCCAATCCACCTAACACCCCAAGAAATAATTGTCCCTCCATGCACTCCACCTACAATTCTTCATGAAACCCATCGATCTCAAATTTGGAGACCTTTGTGGGCTATGCACTCAGATTATGTGATGCCTATCCTTTATCTTGAGGATCCTATTGTGCTTAGTCTATCTGATCAAGCAAAGGGGGTAAAATAAGTCAAGTAGTCCAATGTTATAATCTTTATGATTTTCCTCTATAGAGAGGCTACCCAAATAATTCAAGTTATGTCAGAAGTGGAGCCATCTTTTATTTATACCAATCACAAATAATAAGGAGAGCATGTCATGTGGGAACTATAATAGTAAATTGTAGAATAAAATGAGCTTCAAAGAGAATATGCTAAGGAGGATTCAAGCATTTATGAGGAATAATATGTTATTTATATCCATCTTAAATGTGAAAGAGGCAATTCTACTTTCAATAATGAGGATGATGAGCTACCATGTTATGTGGAGGATGAGGAAATGAATGAAATAATTGATCAAATTGATAAACTTGTGTTGTAACTAGAGAATATACATCAACCAAAGGGATAATTTGAGGATTTATTCAAGATATTGAGAGAAGGATATGTTATTATACAAGGGGACTATGTTCTAGTTGTATCCAAGGAGAGAAACCTTGCCGAGCAGATCAAAGGGGATGGAGTGAGTAGTCTTTCAACTCTACCACCTCAAGAGTTCATTATACACATAGACTTGTTTTAAATATTTAGAATGGGATATTAGTTCCTTGATGAGATTAAATAACTTGAAAAAAAGAAGAAACCTAATCTTATTGAAGACATCATGGAAACCAATAAGATATGCCTTGTTGAACCACCATTGGAGGTCATAATTAAGGAGCCATATGAGGAAATTGAAATTGTTTGGATGCACATAGATAACCTATTTAGAGATACTTGGTTCTCACTAAAAATCATGCCAAAAAAGTTGGTAGATGAAATAAAGGAGGAATCAAGGTTAAAGGTCAAGGAATACATGCCTCATCCAATTCCACATCTTGTGATGTAGGAAAATTGCCAAACTTTCCTTTTGATCCAAGAGGAAAGGTACACATTGTTTTAAGTTGTATAAATTAGGGTGTTTATTAAAATTCCTCTGAGTGCCATTTTTGGCACATTTTTTTGTTTTCCTTTTTATTCTAGGTTATTTTCCCTTCAATAAGTGCCTTGGGCACTCTATTTTGTTTTGCTCCTTTAGTCTTTGTGCTGTTTCAAAAAGAGGTTAGAGCAAAATTGGTAGCCAATGTTAGATCCAAGTCAATATGTTGGACCTAGGTAATGACTCCACACCCTATGGATAAGGAAAACATGGTCTGAGTTCAAGCATAAAAGGCATGATTCCCAACTAAGTCACTAAAGTTGTTGGCCATTTTTAGCCTACGTATAGAGCAAGGAATTAGTCCCAAAGCAAGTGTCATGGTATTTAATGCATTTAAGGCCATGGAAAAGCCTACATATGCCCCAATATTTCATTTAGATCCTTATAATTTTTTCTAAATTTTAAAAGCAAGCTTTAAAGGACCAAACCATCGATATAACATCATGCAACAAAAAATAGAACAACCAACTTGAGAATTTTATATCTTCACTTAGAAGGATCTTGAAACCAATGAATCAAATGGGTTCATCCCTTTCATTCTCAAGAACATCTCCAAAAATTTTGGTTCCTCCATGATTTTTGTGCTTCAAGATCCAAGCCTCCAAAGTTTGTAAAAAGTATAAGACATTCACACGAATGTCAAATTTAAAACCTAGTTAATAGCCATTGGTTTTCAAACCGAAGTAGAACTAAAGACACTCACTAAATCATACATCTCAATACAATAGAGCGAGATGGGTCAAAATAGTTAGAGAGCATGAGAGGTTGACACATGGCACAAGATCATAAATAGATAGACTAACAAGATTCTAAAGATCAATACAGGATTACAAATGGCACTAGTGGGGACATATTTGATAATTCAAAGATAGATCTGAGGGCTCTTGCTCATTTTTACTTGGTAAATCTAATATAAAGAGAAAAATGATGATGTAAGTGGGACCATATAAAAATATAATGAGTTGAGGACAAGTGGCACAAGCACATTCAATTGGTAGAAGATTAAAGGATCATGTGCATCCATGCATAGGTAGATCAATAGAGTGAGATGAGTCAAAAAGGTTTAGAGGATCTTGATGATGAATACAAAGAGTAAAAGTGTCCAAAGTTAGTGGGTACTAGTAAACGATCAAATAATTGCATGAATTCATACATCCAGATCTAATAATGCAAGTGGATTCAATAATTTAAAAGGATCTATAGAACTAATAATCATAAAGATAGTTGAGCACAGTGTAGATGAGCCTAGTTAGATATTGATATCCAATAATAAAAGGAAAGCTTGGGACATTTTTGATGAAATTTGAAAATTTTATTCATGACCTAGACAAAGCAAATATCAAGGAGCCGAGCTCAGAGTCAAATTAGGGTTGAACCAGGGCCACATTTCAGAAACCAAGCATCATCATTAAAGGTCTATATAGGTAAAATAGATCCTTTGGGTCTAATACATAAGTCAAAGATAGACTAGTGACTATGTAAAAACCAATGGTATAAGATTGGTTTTCACATATAGTGGACCTATGTCTCACCTCATCATGATACACATTTTTAGTTTTAGATGGCCACCTAATGTAGATGTGTAAATTTTTAGCCAGTTCTAAGACATGATCCTCATTAAAAAAATCAAATAAATAATGACATGATTATAAGAAAAGATATGGTAATTAGATAAGGGCAATGGACATTTAATTATTTTACAAGGTTGGTTCTTTGATGATAAGATCTGAGTCAACATCATCGAGGGTGCTAATCTATCATAAATGGTTGGGCATTTTCCAATGCACTACTCTCTCTCTCTCTCTCTCTCTCTCTCTCTCTCTCTAGTTCTTTTTGTTATAAATATAGGATTTTAAGCCTTGATATTGATCCCTCTATCCCTCTTTTTGGTATGACTATACCAAAATTTATACCGCAACACCTTTTAATGTAATAAAGACTGAATTCCATCCTTTTTAAAGCTAGATTGAAGTGTGTTCTATGAATTCATGCACTATTTTTGAGTGAATGTATGTTACTCACTTATTCCTAAGTTTTTCTCACCTTTAGAAAGTGCTTAATAGTCTCACAGGTCATTATAAGCATAATCTATAGTTTATTATCTAGTTTGAAAGTGGATATTTGCCCTTTTTTACTAATATGCTAACTAATTAATGCCTTATTCTAAAATATTTATGTGAGATTAATGTTATTTGGTATGAAAAGTGTCTCATAGTGTGTTTTATGTAAGTTTTAGTGATCTAATCATTGGTACAACACCACTTTTTACATGCTTTTATAAGTTTTTTCAATTCTCTCTCCCTTTTCCAAGTAGGTACTATTTTAGGTTTAGTATAGGTGATAGTTACATAAAGAAGCTGGTCTTCTATGGATATCTGATCCAATTTTAGGATACCCATAGCTTAGAATCAATCCCATGTTGGTCTATATTTGAGTAGAGAACCTGAACAATCCCCTTGTTTAGCTAGGGTGCAATATAGAACCCCACAAGTAATGTTTGATAAACATTGTCATTTCATATGTTGACATAGTTTTCATATTTGTGTGATATCATATTAGAATGGATTTATTTATGGTACAGATTATGTATTAGATATATTCAACACATAGGTTCTAGTATCATTATCTACCCATCCATGAAGGAAGGGCCATACCCTTATTTGGGAGAGAGTGCACGGGATCTACGATCCATGGTTGGGGTGGAAAAATGGTATGATGAAGCTCTCCCTCCCAACTAGTGTACTATACTTAATATTATAAATTGATACTTGAGTCATGGAGACTCTACTCAAAGGATATTTGTATCATGTATTATAATTGTAGATATTATTATGTATTACTAAAAACTGTAACATTTATACTTTATACTTCTACAATAGTGGCTAAAATGTTGTACTATTCATGTAAATTTATACTATTTCATTTATGATGATATAATGTATTTGTTATTGTTTTAGTATGGATCATGATTTATTTATCTATTCATAGTAATCCTTATCTAAGTGGATTATCTATAACCTATATGGTTAACTAAATTAATATAATTACTTAAAGATCTAGTTAGGTTTATTGTGGTGAAATCTATATGTTGAATATGTGTATTTAATTTTAATTTTTTTTTTCAATATTTCATTAAAACCTAGTGGAGTTGTTACAAATGGTCTAATAAATATATAATATAAAACCACAATAATCTAAATATGAGTCCAAAATTGACACACTAGTACAAGAACCTAATCAGACTATGTCATCCAAGGGACTGAAAAGATAATTTACATGTTTACCCGAGTCCTCAGCTTCATTAATCTCACTGTTAATAGAGTCCAATCTTAATCTCTCCCTCATTTTATTAATGTTGATATGAGTTAACCTCTATCCAAAGGATATGATGAAAATGTTTATTGTCACTATCATCAAGGACCTCAGAATTCTATGAACCATTGCTTTATCCTGAAGCACAAGATCCAAGATCTTATCAATGTCCAAAATCTTACATTTGAGGATCCTCCAAAGGCATTAGGTTCATAAAAACTCAAAAAAAATCCATGATAACAATATTTAACAATTACATTATATGTGGGTGGTCCTTATTTTTGTTATAACCATATTTATCCTACACAAACAAAAGCCACTTGCAATATAAAGCATTTTCAACAACTTGGTTTTAGACTAAAATATTTGAAAATAAGGTGATTTGGAAAGACTCTTTAGGAAATATAATAATACCAATTACTTGTGGTCCTATAGTAATTCAAACATGAGTTTGGGTTATGCTTACCACATCTCTATATACATTTACATTAGAAACTCTTTGGGTATACCAATTGTAAGCAAAAATTGATCTAGATCAGCAAAGTATTTCTTTTCCTCATGAAGGAAAATTAATAAATATTTAAAATGATAGCATTAATTATAATACACATGCAAAACTTGAGGAGGATCATGCCATGTACCTTTTCAACCTATCCAATCATGATGTAAATAATGTAAAAGATCCAACTTGAGGTTGTACACTTCACCGTGGGGATATATATATATATATATATATATATATACATATATATATATACATATATATATATACATATATATATATACATATATATATATACATATATATATATACATATGTATATACATATATATATATATGTATATATATATGTATATATATATGTATATATATATATGTATATATATATATATTTATATATATATATATATATATATATATATACATATATATATATATATATATATATATATATATATACATATATATATATATATGTATATATATATATATATATAAATATATATATATATACATATATATATATATATACATATATATATACATACATATATATATATATATATATATATACATATATATATACATACATATATATATATATATATGTATATATATATATAGATGGACTCATATGATGATATTTCCTCCTAAAAAATTCCAAAAATAATAAATAAATAAAAAACATCCAAAAATCCAAAAACACTTTCATTATTGTAAGCAAAAATTGATCTAGATCAGCAAAGTATTTCTTTTCCTCATGAAGGAAAATTAATAAATATTTAAAATGATAGCATTAATTATAATACACATGCAAAACTTGAGGAGGATCATGCCATGTACCTTTTCAACCTATCCAATCATGATGTAAATAATGTAAAAGATCCAACTTAAGGTTGTACACTTCACCGTGGGGATATATATATATATATATACATATATATATATACATATATATATATATACATATACATATATATATGTATATATATATATACACATATATATATGTGTATATATATATCTGTATATATATATATGTATATGTATATATATATGTATATATGTATATATATATATATATATATATATATATATATATATATATATAGATATATATATATACACATACATATATATATATATACATATATATATATATACATATATATATATATATGTATATATATATATAGATGGACTCATATGATGATATTTCCTCCTAAAAAATTCCAAAAATAATAAATAAATAAAAAACATCCAAAAATCCAAAAACACTTTCATTGCTTACATGTTTTATTGGATCCTTGGCATCCATGTGTTAGTTCCATGTTGGTGGATGACATAGTTTGTTACTCCTACATACACATATGTGTTACACTTATATTTGAGTGTGATAAATTCATACACAAACACATGATACATTCCTATTTTAGATGTTGGGATTTCCCTCTACTCATGTTAGATGGAAATTAGGCCATCTGCTTCTTTGATCTTGATTGAATGGGGCCATGCTTTGGAAGCATGTCCTCCACACTCATTCAGTATATGATACTTATATCAGTTATTAGATTCTATGGGGGAATGCTTTGGAAACATGTTCTCCACACCTATTCAATATTCAACATCTCTAGATTATAATGGGGGCATGCATTATAAACATGTCCTCCACATTGATATTTACGTTAGTTTTCATATTTATCTATATATAGTGGGGGCATGGTTTGGAAGCATGTCCACACTTACATAGTTATCTGAATTGGCTAAAACACACAATTATATGATTTAGATTCGTAGTTGTGGTATAATTCTATACAATGGTACTATTGTTATACATAATTTCAGCATAAGACATATATAAGGTGTATATTCTATGAAACATGTTCTTAATATTTCAAAATCCAAATTAGTTTCATATTACAAAAATCTTTTATGGACTTTTACCATATCATAGAATTTTTTGTATTGATACCCTACATACTTTTATGGACTTTTATTGAGCCAATCTGCTGTAATATTTGATTCACTTTTGGTATGGTTGAGATGATCAAATAACTCAATATTTCCAAGTTTTTAGGTTGGAATTGTTCATCCAGGCTCACCAAGTTATAAGTATCATGGATTGCACAGTTGAGCTAATCTCAACTACTAGGTGGAAACTTACTTTTACTCTTAATTTAGGTGCATGTACCTTCCAATCTCTCTCTTTCTCTCTCTCTCTCTCTCTCTCTCTATCTATCTATCTATTTGGATATATGCACTATAGAGATGTGTCTCTACCTGTATTAATATTAGTTTCAAATAGTTACAATGATACGTCTTTTTCAAACCAACCTACCAATAGGCAAGGTAATTATATAAACACATATGTGTACTCTTAAACCTTGTTCTTTCATATTCAATATATTTCAATTAATTTGAACCCAAATTATATGCATTAAGTTTATATTGTTACATTCTTTTGGTTGTAAGTCAGTTACCAAAAAAACACTCAAGTTGGGAACATGAAAAGATAAGGTGTGAATACATACCCAGTTACACATTCCTTTATTTAAAACTAACAATTTCATTACTAGATAAATGGGGGGGGGAATGTACATGATATTTAATGATTATATATCACCTCAGTCTTGGACACTTAGAAAAATTATACCTTGTCTATTCCTCTTAATTATTTACCTTTACTGCTTCTGTACATCTTACATCTAATTTATCTTTATGCCCCTTGGCCTATATCTCTTAGTCCAACTAGTCTTATTTTGATGATCTAGGTCCTTTATATTGCCAATTTTTTTTCAAATGTACTTATCTTCCATCTTTACAAGTTTATAACTTGTACCTAATCTTCTCCCTAGACATTAACATACAAGATAGAAAGTAGTGCCGCCACTACTATCCTATCTCGATGTAAGTGTCCACTACCCTAAAGTCATCAAATTTGAAAAAGAAACATATCCTAAAGGTTAGCCTAAGTGATTTAATGTTAACTATATTCCAAAGGGACTGATATAAATAGAATATCAACCCTCATTTATTCCTTACCTAACAACCTAGAAAAGACCAAAGAGACCAAGGTAACATATCAAAATCACTTTATCAATCATTAAATTGGACAAACTTTCCCTATTTATATACTAGTCATAGGTACAACACATCTATAGGTATGAAGTACTAAAAGAGTAGCCCAAGAGATTGATTTAACATGTTATAAGCTATATCACTATTTTACTTACTTTCCGCATATTATATGATTCACACATAAGCCAACATGTATGGGATAACTACATGATTTTGAGGCCCTATTTAAAATATTGGTTATGTAAGCATTTCCAACTAACAATGGGGTCTTTACGATAGCTCAACACTATGTGCCCACAAACCCATTTCCCCCCAAAGTCACTATGATGATGAAAAGATAGGGTTTTTCCATTTCACAAGGAGAGATAGTCTATGAACTAGATCTTAATGCACCAAAGCAAAGGTGAATCAAAACTTAGAAGCATATAGGTGAGTGCAACCTATTCCAATAGGTATTCCATATAAGACATTAGAATCAAACCCAAATAGTAGTGTTGACACAACCATCCTAGGATGATGTTACCATCAAGAGAACTAGAAGTATTAGAACTAGAGTCTGGTAACTATTCCAAAATTTCCTTCCCACCTAATTTTCACTTGTTATAGATCTATAACTATATTAGCATCATAACAAGCTAAGAACATCACTTATTTATCATTTATATATCTAGCATAGTTTTAATTTACATGTTTAGACTATCTTATAATAATAAATTTAGTGTATGGTTATATCTAAGTTTATCATATAATTGGCCTACTACATATCTAATTATCACCCTTGTTCTATTTTATTAATATACACCCCTTTAATTATAATCTAAAACTTACACTTAGAACTTTAAATTTATATTTTAGGGTTGAAAATCATGAGTGATGATTTCTTAGCATGTACATTTGGTATGTACACATCAGTCACTAAACACATGTAGGTATATTTTTATAAATTCTATGTTAAATTTAAGTTATATTTGTATTTAAAATCTAACAATTAATTTGCACATAAATTGAATAATATATATGTAATTTTTATGTTTTAGGAGGAGACAATGCCTACATCTTCACAATCCAAAATTACATTTATGGATCTTATCCAAATGATGTTTACATATGAAAATAAAACTTTTGGGCCATCCAATAAAACATATATCGATGTTACTAGGCCACTATTTATATATATCGAGGTAAATTGTTTAGTTAATATTATTCTCTATATACATATTTTTTATTTATATAGATTTATGCTCTTGATTAATAATCATACATGTTAAAATAAAATTTGAATGATAATAATGTGAATACAAATTATATGTGTGAGATGTGTTTAAACATATAGAGATAAAATCCCTAACCTAATAATGATCAACAATCTAGATAGTCTCCTTCAATGTCTAATGATGTCTTTCACATATATTTTTAAAAATATATTCTTCCTCCTATTTATTATAATTGTTGTTCCTTCATATTTTAAAACTTATTTTATTTATTCAAATTTTTATTTATTATCATATCTTATTCATAGTGTTTCTTAAGTACTCAATATTTTAATTGCTACCTATTGTACCACTATTTATCTTCTAAATCCTCAAGTTTGTTCCCTTGTGTGAACCATACATGCTATACAATAAATTAAGTCATCTATAAAACTAAGTGAGGTTGTTTTTTTAGTTAATGAACATAGTAGAAACTCTTCAATATCTATGAGATTTTATGGACACAAACAATGCTATTTTAATGTCATCTACACAAGTACTCATCAAGATATTATTGACAAAATTTTCCACCATTGGTCAATGTTCCTTATGTGCAAGTTTTAGGAAGACTCCATTCATGGAGTGAAGATTAAAAAAAATATATATAAAACATCATAAATCATTAATAAATCCTAAACCATGCTCAATAATATCTCACAGGTCAAAAGCTTGGTAGAAGTTTCTTCTATTCCCTTAACAAGCTAGTTGCAAGCTAGTAAGGGTAATTTTAAAATTTTCAATTCATGAAAGATAAGAAGAGATGGATAACATAGTATTAGAAAAAGATAGGGGGAAATATTAAATAAATATTAAATTCATTTATTTCAGGTTATAGGGGATTAAATTTATGAACATTTGTTAAGAAGAAAAGGTGTTTTAAACCCCTTCTAAAACCCCAATAACTCAGTTTTAGGAGATGTGATTGCATTTTTGAATTATTTGTTGAAAATAAAAAGTTGTTTGAGATATTATTTGGCATAAATAACCTTTATAAATATTCATCAATAAAAATTTAAATTCAAATAATGGATAAAGGTAAAGGTATAGATTGCACAGTTTCAAAACTTTCAAGCATGCCAATGAGACAATCATAAAAGGCATTTTTTGAGAGGTTTAAGTGATTGGTTGAAGATATATAATGGTTTTAATGATGATTAGAGGGGATATTAAAGTTAAAATTTAAAAAAATAATGAGGTATTTATTCCTCATAAAATTCAATAAATTTTGAAAACATAGACCTACAGGGCTTTAGAAATGAGATTATGTAAGCTAGGAAACACTAAAAATTGCATATTTTGAGTTTTACTAAGTAAAATTTACTAAAATTTGAAATAGAGGAATGTATTGGTATAATTGAATATTTATAATTGGTTTTATGTTCATATTATATCTGAGGAGAGACAAAATAGAAAAACATAGGTCTACACCATGAAGGAAATCATGATTTTGATCAATTTACTCGTAAATGGAGTTAGAAATGAGTTTTTCAGATATTTAAAAGAGAATTAAATGATTTTATAGGATGTATAATTAATTTAAAGGTATCAATAAATAAATATACAATGAAAAACAATTCAAAATAGGCTCATATCAAAGACAAATATCTCCAGGTCACCTTACGGGTAGTAAACAAACATTTTTTTGTGAATTTTTTTTGAGAGTCTGGTGAAGAATTTTTGATATTTTAAAAATTTAACATGTATTATAAATTTATAACTATAAAATTATAATATTATGATTGTCTAGTGAGGCCTATAACACATTTTAGACCCCCAAATCCAAATCAACATTTCTTGAGACCTAGAGAGCATAAAAGAGAATTTTTTGAAGTTATATGTGGAGTTTGAAGCTAAGAAATTATTTTAAATTATGTTACACCATGGTGATGATTTTAAAATTATATTTATACTCCTTATTTATTAAAATAATACAAATTCAAATATTTCCAGGTTTTCATGGTGTATTTGACAAGCTTTTCAAGTTGGAGAAGATATACATATCCAAGAATAACCAATATGGAGAGCTATGATTGTAACAATCAAATAAAATTTAAAAAAATGTATTTCATGTAAAGAAATAAAAATTAAAAATATGATCCCTCTCCTTCTATGCCACCTTTGAGGAAGAATACAATCAAAAGTTCAATCAATACATGGAAACCTTCAACAACCTTGCCTAGTCAAACACATGTGATCTTTGTTATTTATAGATCAAGAACGGGTCAAGTGTTTGTTTTAAAAATGGAATAAATGTTTCAATAAGAGTTAAAAAAAATTAACATGTAATATCTCTCCGTATATTTACCTTTGAGATAATTTTATAAAAATTCAAGCAAATAAGAAAAAGTCTTCAATCAACCCTAGAAAGGCGGAGATTCAAACATGCAAGAATGGAGAAGTTTAGTTGAAGACTTGATAAATTAAAATAGACCTATTATCATGGAGGATAATACATAAAACAAAATGCAATATCTCTCCTACTATGCCACCTAGAGCTATTTGAGGATTTTGAGAGAGAGAAACATGCATGCTAAATACAAATAAGATAGCTGAAGTCAAAATCTAAGATACAAGTAAGATAATAAAAGTCAAACTCCAAAATGTGAGTAAGATATCTGATGTCAAAATCCAAGATACAATGAAGATAACTAAATTCACTCACTATATATATGAAGAGTCTCAAGGATATTGAAAAAGTTGTTCACAAGGAGTTAACTAAAGATGATCAAGATCTCTTAAAAATTGAAGACCATCAACGCATTCATGAGAACCTTTGAATTTTAAACAACATAAACAAGATAATATCTCTTTCTCTCTCTATCCTATGCCATATTCCAAGAATAGAAGGCTAAAATCAAAATGTATAGTGTAGGAGTTTGGATTTTAGGGAGTTGAGTTGAAGTAGGAGTGAAGGATGACTTGAAGTAGGAGTGAAGGATGACTAGGATGATGACTCATCCCTCGTTTGGTGTTGCTTGTCTCCTCTCTCCTTACTTCCTTTTATATATGTATGCTATTTTTTTTAGAGAATATTATTAGATTATACTTTTGATTATATACAAAATTTTCCAAATTTTTGTATTACATCACGTTTGAAGCAACCAAAAGTTGATTTTTCCTCCATTTTTAGGTTGTTTATAAAGTGTGTGCTTAATATTCATTGATGTAACTTAGTGAATGACTAATTTTATTACATTTATGTCTAAATATTTCACCTTCATGAATAAAATGATAATTCTTTTAGGTCATATCAAGTGTATGAGTCTAATTTCTACCTAATTTAGAAGTGAAGTCAACCTACATTCATTCCTTCTATGCTAGTGTGAATGTTTCTCAAGACCTCTGTATGAAATACTAATGCAAGAGTCATTGTGAAAAGATGAATTGAATGTGTGCAAGTTGTTTAGATTAATAAATGTGTCAAGTATAGACATAATTGAATTTTATATTGGTGCATCACCCAAAATTTTTAGTTTTCATATCTAATTTCATCTTCAGTATTGATCCTTTTACCGTTTTCTTAGTCAAGAAATCACTAAATAGAGATTTTAGAGAGAAGTAGGTGAGTTTACCAAATGGAACCAGCCATCCATCTAGATATTATCTTTAATATAAGGTCACCCACACCTTGAAGAGTTTACATGGTGTCAATAAAAATGAGAATAAACACATTCTTGCAAGAGTGTACTTATGAGTGATAATAGATACACATTGACTTGTAAAAATATGTTTGTTTTAATATTTTTACTACATACTTGTTAAAATATAAATTATGTGAATGTATTATGTATTTAGGGTATTCCTATGACATTTAATAGTCACATTTATATGATTATTAGGGTACCTTCTCGTATTTTTCCCCCAATCACACACCTGTTCATGTGCCTCGACCTGTCACTGACCATGTTGAGTTCATATGTAGATTGAGAATAACCATAAGATTATAGTAAGTCCATGTTTAAATTATTTTTATATTCTAATTTAAAATTATTTTTGAACTTGGTTTCATGTGTAGTATGTATATTTAATAATAATATTTATATTAGAATAGGTTCATCTATATGTAAACTATGAGCATATAAGGACCCAAAGTCAGACCTTGGAGGAATCCAAGGCATTTTAGGGATATCCTTCTATGAGTAGGTCATCTTAGTGAGAGTATTATTAAAGGAAGGTTAAGAGAGGGAGACTGTTTAATGATTATGATATCTTAGATGATGTACTTGTTTGTATGTTTATATGTCCATGTCCACATTTTTGACATTATATATGTATATGACATTCATGTGACATTCTATTATGTTTTTAGATGATGTAATTTTTTGTTCACATATATGAAAATGTATGAATTAGTGGCATTGTATACATATATGTTATTCATCCAACATTCTATTATGTTCTTATTTTATATTCCTTTATGGATGGATTTTATGGATACATGTGTGTGTGTGTGTGTGTGTGTGTGTGTGTGTGTGTAAATTTTACAGTGATTAAATTTTTGTGTAAATTCTAGCTAACATTATTATTTAAAAATTGAATTTGATGGTTTTGTGGCCATATTTAGATATGACATCTTTAATATTTCATTTGTGTAATTTATTACTACTAACTAGTTTAAATTTTAAGGGTTTATGGAGTGTAAGACGTATATTGGTAAAGGGTCTCACTATAGTAAATTAGGGTAAAAATATGTAATAAATACAACCAATAGTTTGTGTAATAATTGACCTAATTTGATATTTATAAAAATAGTAATGAATGACATAAATAAGTACTTAACTAAAAATTGATCGAGAAAGATGATCTAAAGGATAAAAACTAGTGTGGAAGTAGATCTGAGTGTCACAAGTAGGGTCCAAGTTTTATAATCCCTACTAGACAATAGTGTTGTACCTTAGATTGTAGTGGTAGGGCACTAGTGTCATATTTTAAATGCTAGTGTCCTTCATGTAGGAACTATTTTATCTTATAGGTGCACCTCCAATTGAGTCTGACCTACCTAAACCTATGTGGATGAACTATAATTCACTATCTATGTACTATTTTGAGTTGATTTAGGATAAAAACCTAAACCTCTATGTTGTTAAGGTATTTGAATGTCAAAAGTATTAAAAGTGTGATGTTAGCTGGGTAGGATGGAAATCCTCAACACACCACTATCTTGAGAGTTGCCTACATACCAATACTCCAAGGAGGGATCAAACCCAATGTATTTCTCCCACTTATGTGCTTGGTGCAAGTGAAAGTGAATGCTAGTATGAGCATCGACCTGAGTGATTTGAATGAGGCTTGAGATTTTAAATCTAAGTATTCTAGTACTGGGATGGATATAGATGAATGTCTATATAAGTAGGGTAGAATAGGGAGCAATAACCTTGATTATGCATAACTTATTCTAATATTATTTGTGGAATTTGCATCCCCTTTTCATCTAGTGGATAAAAGGATGAAAGTCATGTATATATATAAATTTGGTGCTTATGTGGGGTTTAAAACTTGTCTATGTTGACCCTAGGTATCTTAAGAATTGAAAATATATCTATTGAGATTGAAATTATGCAAGTGACATTAACATGAAAAATAAGACACTCGTGCTAGGTGTCAGTGTCCAAAGTATAATGTTATTATCTAGGTGGTAGAAATTGAGGAACTAGGGGATTAAATCCATAGGGAAGGGTATGCGACTAATTTTGAGATGCCCAAGGATGTGTAAATGTCTACATAAAATACATATAAGTGTCTATAGAGGCCTTAAGATAGGTCTAGGGATAAGTTAGGGATGGGTGGTCTTAAGTCACACTCATTACACTCAAGTGACATTTTATATGACTAAATTTCTCCCCATTTATTCTAGAAATGTAGCAAAGTGAAATGACTAAGATAAAGGAAAAACAATCGTACCTAGACTTACCTATGAGGAAAAGCCCTTGAATCTAAGTTTGAGTGTGAAGTGTTCTATATTATGTATCCTACATATAAAACTTGGTATAAATAAATCCTTACTTAGGAGATATCAAAATTAAAGATAAAACTAAGTAAAGAGGTAAGATAGTGAGTAAATAAATGAATACAGGTAATTGGGTATGTGAACCAATTAAAAAACTTGGTGACATCCTATGTGTGCATGTAGGTAATGATCAAATGGTGAATAAATTAGATTGAGATGATGGCTTGATCAATCCCCATGTGTGGGTGGATCAAGTACCCAAGTTGGACTTAACTCCATCATTATCCACCCTTGATCAGTGGATCATATACTATGAATAAATGAGATTGGAATATTGGATTATCCAACCCTCTTATGTAGGTGGCTCAAGAACTCAAAATAGGTTATGAATCCATCATTGCTTACCATGTGTAGTAGATTAATATATAACTAAAACTATGAAATGTAATTGTAACTATGTAGGATGTCTCTAGGGCCATTTTCAAACTCTAAAGTGAAAAAAATAAACAAAGGGCCATTTAGGTACTCAAGAATGTAGCTCAAGGTCTACGTGGAAATGTCAATTATTACAAATGGAATAAGGCATCAATCTAGTGTGATACCTAGTGAAAATGGTGTTTAAAGTATACCATGCAGATAATGACATGGATTTTATCATTCCATTTGAGATAAGATAGTGTGAAACTAATCATGTAGAAATAATGTGTCATGCACATGCCCCCAATTTTAATACCTATGCATATGGATTCTGGATTGAGTTTTAACAATATATGTCTATGCATCTAAACTAAAGTGGGAGTCATCATGTTGTGTATGATGCCCCTAATCTGAACAAACTTAATATGATCTAGGTCCATTGCTCATATGCATTATTTTTCTTAAATTATCATTTCAAAGTCTTTAAATAACCATACATCTAATTTTTTATAAGATATCATTGAATCTAAGTTCTAGTGACAATCACATGCCTAGTGGGATAGTAAATATTTTTTCCATCTATGATAGGAAAGTCATTTTTTTAAATTTTCCTCTACACACCGACATAAGTAGTAATTTATTCCCTCTTCATCATTTTCATTAGCAATAATTGCAAAAACATGCCTTGTATCAAGATAGATAATGAGAATAAATAACTTAATTTTTTCCCTTTTAATGACATTGTCAAGACATATAATGACAATAAATAGTACATTATGATTAATATTCTACCTAGATGTACTAGATAGGATACATGGTCAAATTCATGTGATGATGTCATATCTATAAGTTATAATGCCGGTGGAACATGACATGTATCAATTAGAATTATAGGTCTATAGATCCATTCATCCACCCACTCTTTTGAATCACACTTATTCCAAATAAAGTCCATGCATGTAGAAAACAAATGTGCTAAGTGTCTCATATGAATAGTCCAAGACGTTTCACTAAAATTTTTCTTTTATTTCTATTATAGAAGAGAGTAAAAAGTGAAATAAGGGTGAGGTTAGTAGAACCTAGATTTGGTTTGCACTTGGTGATCCAGATGGTTGTAGATGCTCCTCTATGTGTTGGGAGGATGACCTAAAGATACAAAAACACTTATAAAATGGTTGATTAGTTGGATATTAGGGTGGATTGCCTAGCATGAGCTAGATCCAATAGGCACAAGCTTCTTTGGAGGCTATCAATCCACACTTTTAAATAATTTAGTTATGATATACTAAAAGCAGATGATTGCATTAAATAACATAAGGTATTATAAACAAATACAAGAAATGGTTGAAAAAAACAAGAAATATTGACTAAAATAGCAATAAATGATAAAATATTCATGCTAAATAAATCAAACCTAATTTAAAAAATATGTTAAAATTATGTGATGAGATAGAGACTCAAGAAATAGGTTTGGGTATAGGTAGATGGGTCAAACTAGCTTGCTATTATGGGTGTCACAAAGTGACCATTGACGATTAGGGTAAGACTATCAATGGTTAGGTCACCATCGGTGGTTGGTGTCCATTGGTGGTTAAGGGTCAACTGTTAGTGGTTAGGTGATACTTGGAAATTAATTTTAGACTTGGCTTGGGAAAATAAGTCTATTGAAGGAGATTACTGAGAGGTTTTAGAAAGGTATTTTTTTGGGTTGTAGGTTGTTTTTGAGATAAAGGGTAATACTCAAAGGTATTTTGGTTCAGGGATTAGGTGTTGGGAATAATATATGGGAAGAAAAAGGTTATGGTGAGGAAGTATTTAGAATTATAGGGAAAACTTCAACATAGAGAGGTGAGATGGAAGGGAGATAAAGAGAAATGAAACAAATAGAGCTAATTACTAAACTTTTAATAAAATAATATAGATACTTGACTTTTAGATGTTACTAGTTTAAGGAATGTAAATGTTGGTTGAAAGCTATTGTAGATCTTGGAGTGATGTTGGAAGAGTAATGGAATCTTACCTCTTGATTGATAATCTAAATATGTACATTAAATCTTTGTCTAATTCCTAGTTTACTAGGAAGCTCTTTGATTTTCTCAAGAGTAAGAATATCTCTTGCTACCTGCTTGATTGATCATGATGATGATCCATTCAACATTCTCTACGTCTCTTAATATAGAGGAAGGGGAGGTTCCAATCAAAGGTTTAATAAATAGTTGACCATAAAGTCTAATTGTGCATTGATCATGTGAATAACCAGCTAAATTTAGACAACTAGTAATCATTGAGTGAATTATAATTAAATTATAGTTGAATCTTTTGATCATGCAAGAGCTAGGGTAACTGTCAACAGTCAGGGTCAACCATGAACAGTCAAAGTCAATTGTTAATAGTTTAGGGAGAAAGAAATAAAGTCGCTAAAATTAGCCATTTATACTTATGGTTGGTGTTTAAGAAGTAAGTAAATGGTCCTAAGGGGTTAAAGGGTGTTTTTATGACTATAAATGTAGTGTGTGGTTTTTGAGTGTCTACATTTTACCAATTTTTGTTGTGTAGTTTATGTTAACAATTTATAAAAAAAAAATAGAGAAGTTGGTAAGAGTTTGGATGCCCTAAGTATGGGAGGAGGTGTTCCACCTCAAACTAGGAATTGAGAAGGTGAAGGTGAGTCAATTATAGGTTTAATAATTGGATAATTAGGTGATAAAAATGGGAAAATAGGTCAATTTATGGTTAGGCATTAAAGCATGAACATGTACAAAGAATGTGACTAAGTGCAATATCACAAATTGTGCATAGACTCAGTTGTCATAGTTAAGGTAGATTGTAAAATAGGTTGGTCTAAAGGGATAAGTGATGGGGTAACTAGGCCATAAAATTAGGCATAGACGATATGGGTTACTCCTATAAACTCAAGTCTCCTAGGCAAGGTTGATGTATTCATAAGTATCTACTGTAGGATGTAATCTTAAGAAGAAAAAATGGGTCATAGGTGTTGGGACCATAAAGGGTCATGATATGAGGCACCTAAATGGTCATGCATGAAATTAGTGTAAGTCTATCAAATATGGTAAGGTAGTTGATGTAGTTAAAAGGTCCAAGGTAGGTTGAGTCATAAAAAGTGTGAAATATAGGCCAAAATAACCAAGTCTAGTTGATTTTGTTGGCTGGTTGAATGGGTAATAAGGTGCTGGGTATTAGGAGTATGTTAGAAGTAAGGTGGTTTTTGGGAAACATGTGGTGGGGATGGAAAAATCCCCTAGGGGTCAACCATCGATGGCCAAGTTTAACCATCGATGGTTACCTAGTGACTAGTGGTGATCAAATGACAACCCTAAAAGGGTGACCATTAAAGGTAAAAATGAGGTTTTATTTCCTCATTTATAAATTAAGACATGTAGTGCTTATATTTGTTTTTTTGTGTGAAAATAGTGATGGTTTGTGTTTATGAATTGAGTGAGTGTTAACCAAGGTTAATTATGTGGTTGACTGACAGTGATATGAGTTTGAGGTTTGATTATAGTGGATGAGATCCATTAAGGATGTAATGAGGTGGAGATAGGGTGTGGGGTTGAGTAGTGGTGGTGATTCTGAGGGATCCACCATGATGGTGGTCATAGAATGAGGTAGGGGATGTATTAAATTTTGTTAGTTTGTGGTTTTGTTTCTTTATTGTTGATTGTAGTTGTTTAGGTATGGGTTATGGAAATTGGGGTTTTTAAGGTTTTTGTAGAATTTTTTAGAGAGGGGGATAAGGAAGATGAGGGAGGGAAGGTAGGGGATAGATTATAATGTGTTTATTGAGGTGTGTGAGAGTCTCATAGGTTAGATCTAGGGTTAAGTCACTAATGGTCACTATACAGTGACCATTGATAGTTGTTATTAATTGTCACCATTTGATAGGTGACTATAGAAGGGTCAAGGTGTAGACTGTCAGTGGTCCAACACCAAATATTGGTGGTCAAAGGTTGATTGATTATGTTTCCATAAGGAATTATTACTGGTTGATACTAAAACATTGGTAGTTTGAGGATAAAGTTTAGAAAAGGTTGAAAAGAGGGGTACAAGGAATGGGTTGAGGGTTTGGGTTAAGGGTAGGGGTTAAGGTTTTGGGCTAAAGGTAGGATTGGGTGAGTGTTATAAAAATGAGGTAAAATATGTTTAAGGTAGGGAGAGGGTGAATGGATAAAAAATAAAGGGTAAACTAAAGTAAAATAAACTAAGGCATGTGTCTTACCTTTTAGATGAGGGAGCAGTTACAAGTACGATATCACATGTCGTAGCTCCTAGATGAGGTTCATAGGATTTTGATAGATTAGGAGTGGGAGTAATTGATAGTGGTAGGCTTGGGAGACATCATATATTATCATCATGTGCCTAAAGATGTGGATATGTTGGTGGCCCTCATCAAGAGATGAGACCTAGTCACCAACACATTCTTACTACTAACCAAAGAGATTACCATCCTAACAGAGGACATACACTAGATTATGAGGCTATTGATATGAGGTGAGATGATAGAGCACATCAATGGTGAAGAGTGAGATTAGCTCATAGATGTGCTATACAAAGAGGACTTGGTGCATGTGAGGTGGCATATGGGAGGCTTCTATTATGCACCCATATATCAGAGGGATAGGGGAAAAATATGAGTTATGATGATGATGATAGCCATGACCTATTATGCACTACTAGACTTGAGTAGTGGTAGATTTCCCTCTTTATTTTTAGGTGTTTAGTAGGTATGATGATGGACTAGATAGTGTATGTGTGGGCCCTAGTTCTACTAGTGAAGATCTATCAAGAGTTCTAGGGATATAGGTCACATAGGAGGTATGGAATTAGTGTCAAGTTTGTTCTTCACTACTAGGCATATGATCACATTAGGGTAATTTAACCAAATAGATTGTCATGACATATATATGTACATATGGATCATAGAGTTAGATTCATACATTGGAGGTATGATTATGCTCTCACACCACTAGGAGGAGGAACATGAGATCTAAATTGGTACATGGATAGGCTAGAGGCATTAGTTGAGGGGGAGGTGATTTGGAAGCCATATACCTTATTTAATACATGGGTAGTTTATATGAGATAGATCTTGTCATTATAGAGTTATAGGTATATTGAGGGCAAATAGGATCCTGAGGTAGAGTTGATTACTTTTGATAGGGTAAAGAGGTAGTTTGGGTTAGTGTAGAGTATCCTAAATGCTTTCCTAAGGTATAGGAAGGAGGATGAAGAGTTTCCACTGATAGCTTTAGAGTTAGAGGATATAGAGTTTGATTGAGAGGAGCTACCAATAAGGCTAGATATTGATGATGTAGAGGTCACACCAGAGTACCTTATTTGGTTCTAGGCACACTATGACGTAACAATGTTTGACACATATGGTGGACAAGTTGGGAAATAGGCTATGGATGTTGATATGGAAGAGGGAAGTGGGGAATGGATAGAGGTGGATGCCCCTGATAGGCAGACATTCATCATAAAGAGAGATTAGGCTAGGGCAATAGTAGTAGCATCATAAGTAGCTCTAGTGGCAATAACCCTAGAGAGTGATGTAACTTAGGGCTAGGTAGACACTCTAACATAGGAGAGGGATTAGGCTAGAGCCTAACTAGCCTTGGTTACATAGGAGAGAGATAATATTAGATAATCAAGATGTAGGGTATTGACACCTATAGGGCCATTGCTATGGAAAGGTATGTGGTGATAGTTAGGGAGCTTAGATATTACAAGGCATTGGTATTTATATTTCTTTCAGATGAGCCTTGATATGGTGATTTCAAGGCATTGGTTATTAGGGGAGTTAGCAATATAACAAAAAGTCAAGGGGTAGCATCTATTGGTGCATAGATAGGCTTTGGAGATAGGTAGGCCCATGGGAGCAATAGTGATCCTGCACCTTAGACTCCTATGATAATTTCATTTTGATGTAGTAAATGATTTTGATACTGACCTATGAGATGATGCAGCAAGATGTACATTCCTTTTTGAGAGATGATATTATATGTATTATGATTTATGATTATGAGATCATGATGTGATTATGGTTTATGGAATAGTTGATTATTTGATGTTTATGATGATGTTATTGTGGTTATTGATGTTGGTGATGTGACTTGATATATGTCCATGATATGATGATGTTGCTTATGATTAGTATTTTTGTTTATGAGTAGATGTATTACTTGTTAGAAATATGGATGTTTTAAATTAATGAATCTATGCTCTCCATTATCTATATGTGATGGATTACCATATGTCATGACTCATTAATTTATGATGGATGATTAAATGGTGATGATTATTTGACATGATTGGTTACTTAGATAAATGAGATGGTGTAATTTATTAAGAATGTTTTATTTCTAAAACACTTTAAAAAATAAGGTAAAAGCAAATCACTAAACAAAACACAAGATGTTTATGTAATGTTAGCTAATGAATTATATGTAATTAGAAGAAGGTGAACTAATCTGAAAACACATGATTTTTATTTGGCTAATAAAACTAGATGTGAGAAAGGGTAAGAAAAGATAAGACAATACAAAATATTTATGTCTAAATGGATATTTTAACAAGTAAGTTAGAGAAATAAAAATAACACATGATGCTCTTTCATTGGTAATGAACAAAACAAAAGGAAGTTAGATTGGCTTATGAACATAAGCCCCTCACATGCTTCACATTAGCATTCGTTGGTTAGTTAAAAAGGTCCTTGATCACATAGTGTCAAGTAAGCTCAAAATCCATCATTTCATAGAGGGTATAAAAGGGGAGATTGATGATAATGGGACCTTCATGTGAGACTATCTTGCTTCTTTTGTAGGTTGCCTAAAGAGCTAGTATAAACAATACTATGTTGTATAGGGTGTAGATTGATTGATGTAGGAAGTCTACATATGAAAGTTGATTGAAACTTATAAAATGTACTTTTGCCTTTTCTAATTGTGATAATGGCTCTCTTGATATTTTGTTATTGCTTTTTTGAGAGGTTGGGGGAAGTTGATCGATGTGAGAAGCTTTATAGAAATTACTTGATTTGACAAATGTGTTACTCAACCATCCTTCAAGGTAGTGGTATAAATTTTTGAGATTTTTTATAGGATTTTTGATAGTTATCCTTCAAAGGAATGGTCTACATTATATTGTGCAATATTGATAGGTTTTGGTATATATCTTTTAAAGGAGTAGTTTAGAATGCTAGGAATGACCGATAGAATATATGATTTTGCTTTTACTATTTTGTTGACATAGACTTGCTTATATAGGCTTAAAGGCTCACCTTTATGAAGGCAAAAATAAAGCATAAGAAGGTTAAAATAATGGGTTAGAGGATTATTTGAGGGATAATGACCATGGGAATCCATCCTATTAGGGATGAAAAGTGTCGATGAGAATCATGCTATGGGTTGAGCTATGGTACCCATATTTAAGATTAGGCTATAACTATGATGGAAAATCACATGATTCTATGTTATAATTAATCATCCTCAAAAGGAGGGGATGAAGGTGATAATATCATAAAAATAAGGGATAAGATTAAGTTAGAATATGATCTTGGTCTTATTTGACAAAAGAAAGGACACATATGTGAAGCATTGAGAGGTTCAAGTTATGGTTTCCCTTCAAGAGAGGATAAATAGTAAGCTCCTAATCCATACTTGTACATTATGGTATAAGGTCTAATCCAATTGAAATCAAAATTTTCCCACTTGATTTTATCCATATCGATTACATGTTGATTTTCATTTAAGATGAGGTCTTCGATGTTGAATTCTTATACTTTGAGGTGTTTATTATAAGCATTTTTGACTCATTCTTGATAAACATGAAGATGGGTAAGTGTGGTCAAATGACACCTGCAAGTAGCTCAAGTTGGGATAAACATTCTTGATGATAATTTCCTTAAAAAATAATATCCTATAGGGATATGTGAAGAGAGGGAATTTTGAATTCAATAGGAAAGATAAGAGAGAAAGGTATAGCACCTGTAAGGGTTTGAATGCTAGTAAAATATGCCCATTAGGTGAAAAGAATGTGTAAATGCCAATCTTGACTAGATGCATTAACTATTTTAGTTAGCATTTTGTTAAAGGGTTTTGTTAGAGGATTTCACTTGTCCATTAACTTGTGGATGATAGGGTGAGGAAAAAATTAACTTAATGCCAAATGTGTCATAAAGACCTTGGAATTTTTCATTCTTAAAAGATTTACCATTATCAGTGATTATCTTATGAGGAATACTAAAATGGTAGATGATGTGATGGTTGATAAAATCAATAATATTTTTAGATTTGGTTGAGATAGGAGGAATAAAATCCACCTATTTAGTGAAATATTCATTCACCATGATGATATAATGTTGTCTCTATGAATAATGAGGGTTAATTTCACCAATAAGATATAATCCCCATTGCAAGAAAGGCCAAAAATATTTGGATGCTTAGAGACTATGGCTAGGTGTGTGATGTAAATTGACATGTTGACATTTAACACACTTATCACATAATCACAATTCTTAATTTAGGGTGGGATAATAATAGCCAAGGTGAATGATGTATTTAGTGATAGATAGGCCACTAAAGTGTCCCCCATAGATCCCATCATGCATTTACTTGATAGCATGAGAGATCTCATGGCTATGTAGGCAACAAAAAAGAAGTCCACTAAAGCCACAATTGTAAAGTTTTCACCCTAGTATTATATAATGAGAAGTAATCTGAATTAACACTCTTCAATCATTCCTAGAAATATCAAAAGGGATGATGACAAGGTTGAGATAGTCAAAGATTTAGATATACCAAAGATCGGATGGGGATTCTTCCACATTTCAGATGGAAGGAATTTTTGATTTGGTATAAGAAGGTTTGGTAAGATTATGTATAGAAATAAATATCTTAGATTCATAAGGTATGGATGGGATTTGGGAAGTAAGGGAAGCCACTATGTCATAGATCCTGAAATGGTTTGGATATGGTAGTGGTCAAATGATGCTAAGAGTACATCGACTAGTTGTTTATACTCTTGTTTAACATCATTCTTACATTGATAAGTTCCATTAATTTGATTGACCAGAGCTTCATACTCAACCATGTTATTGGTATAATCAAAGTAAAGTTTGAAGGATAAAGGAAGAGGTTTAGTATCAAAGGGAATAAGGATGATACTGGCTCCCCCACCACATTAACATTTATATATATATAAGAATATGGTCATTTGATAGGTGATGTCCTATTGAAAAAGGGTGATAATCGACTCATCAAGAAAATCAAGTGGAGACGGTTGGTTATCAGCTAAGGGTGTTTTGGATGATTGGTTGATGATGAATTTCCCTTTTATTGACTTATGTTAGAGAAACTCAAGGTTAAACTCAAATAATAAAATGAGCCACTTAGTCATACATTGGTTTTGGTATGGCTTGGAGTACATATACTTGAGTGGGATGGTATTGGTTATGACATAGGTCTTATGGTTGAGAAGGTAGTTGTAGAGTTTGAAGGCTATGAAGACTAGTACGAAGCAAAGTTGTTTGATATGGGTGTACTGAGTCTCATACTTTATAAGCATATGACTTATATATTAGACTACTTACTCTTTGTGCTTCTCATCTCGATGAACAAACATTACCCCTAAGGAATGGTCAGTGGTGGATATATAGAGGTAGAAAGTTTGATCATCTTTGGGAGGAATGAGAAGGGATGGAGAGATAAGGTAATCTTTAAGTGAATCAAAGGCACTTTTATAGTCTTTATTCCATTTAAAATGCATATCTTTCTTAAGAAGGTGATGGAAAGGTTGGAACCTATTAGGTATTTAAGACATGAAGCGATGAATGGATTGAAGTTTCTCCTTCAAACTGTGGAGTTGCTTAAGGTTGGTTGGAGGAAGAATGTTAAGGATTTCTTTGATTTTAGTGGGATCACCTTTGATTCCATGAAGGGAGATGATGAAGCCAAGGAGATTTCTTGACAAGACCCCAAAAAAGTATTTTTTGGGGTTAAAATGAACATGGTAATGGATGAGGTACTTGAAGATAATTTTAAGAATGACCAAATAATATTTACAATATTTAGATTTCCAAATAAGGTCATCAACATAGTCCTCTATGATTTTGTGAATAATGTCATATAAGATTTAGGTCATAGTGCATTGGTAGGTTTCACTAGTGTTCCTTAGACTAAAAGGCATGACCCTATAGCAAAAATTTTAGTAGGGGGTGATAAAGGTGATTTTATATTTAGCTTTAGGGGTAATCAAGGTATAATTATAACCTGAGAGCCTATCTATAAGAGATAACTATTAGGTTGTGGAGCTAAAAGCTTCAAAGATGCAAACAGGGGAGGAGGTTGTTGAGTTGTAGAGCAACCAGCGTCAGTCTGATCAGTTGACATCGGTCAGATTAGTGAAGAGAAGCAACCGACATTGGTCAAGGATCAACTGACGTCAATCACCTCTAGGTAGATAGGGACCAATGTTGGTCACTTGTGCGGTTCAGAACTGTGAGTGTTACAGATAGTTAGTTAACGAACTAAGTGTTTGCATGTCAAGAGCCAATTTTAGACTTGAAGCTGTGGATCTAATTATTGTAATTAGATGTCTAATTATAGTTTACATGAGATCTATTTAAGAGGCTCTTGGGCTGTATTGTAAGGTGTTCTAGTTTGAGTTGAGCAAAGTTAGCTCCTTTTGTGTGTGTTGTGAGCAAGGGTGTTCCTCCTAGTTCCACAACAGTGCCAAGTGTGGGTGCTAGTTTTGGAGAATCAGAAGGGTTCTTTAGGTGTGTAGGATCTTGGTCAGCAGGTGTGCATGGCTACATTAGGAGATATGCATGGTAAGTAAGATCATTGATCTATAGGTGTATGTGTGTGCATGATCTAGGTTTGTAGGTGTGCAGAACCAGATTGATTTGCAGGGATGTAAGATCAGGGAGGACATCAACACAATAGGGAGTAGTATCAGGCAGGATCTACTTAGAGTATAGTGTGTACTCAGTTATAGAGCAAGAGAGGAAGGCAAGGCAATTCCTTCCATAAGTAAGATCATTTAGGTTGTAGGTTGTTTCAGTTTAGGGGAGATCTACTTGGAGTGCGTGGAGCACTTGTGGAGTGTGTGGAGCACTTGTGGAGTGCGTGGAGCACTGGTGTACTGGCAGTAGTGGATACTGACTGGTTGGAGGTGAACACCAACTCTGTGTTTGAGTTGTGTGTTGGGACCATAAGAGAGAGAGCTTTGAGGAGAAAATTACTATACACTTGAGGTGTGGGAAGCCTCTGAGAGGTGTGAAGAAGAAGTGGCATCTTCTTTATTGTATTCTTTTTTGGATGAGTATTAATACAAGTTGTGTATTGTCTCTCATATTCTGTGTTGTTTTTGGTTTCTAGTTACTTGTTACTTCTGGTTAATTCTGCATCTTAAGTTGCTTGTATATGGTAATCAATTGTGCTTCTAGGGGTTCCTAACAGTTGGTATCAGAGCTAAGGTTATAGGGAGCAAGTTTTGTGTTTGGTTATAGGTCACTCTTAGGGGTTTTTGATTGAGTGGGAGTATAACAATGGCAGAAGAAAGTAAGCTAAGAATGGAGGAATTGAAAAGCACGAATGGTCAATTATGGTCCTATGGAAAGAAAGAGCAGGGAAAAGAATATTGTTGGTTGGTAGAAGATCAACATGAAGGAACTAAATAATTAGATGTTGCAGGTGTTGTTGCACAGGATGCTCTGGTATGTTTCTTGGATAAAGTAGAATCTTGGTTTATATATTCTATTGCCTCTTTCCATGCAACCTCAAAGAGAGGTGTTGGTGAGCCTTGCCAAAGAATTGGAAAAGGGGAAGTGAAGCTGAAATTGTAGGCGACCAACACATGGGTGTTGAAGGAGGTCATGCATGTCCTAGTGTTAAAGATATGGCTAATTTCTTTAGGAAAGTTGGGTGATGAGAGATGCACAAGAACTCTCACAGTGGATGCACTTGAATTAGCTGGTGGTAAGAAAGCAGGTATTCTTTATCTACTTATTTATATTACTGATTCTTCTTCTATTGCAGAGACATGGCTTTGTAGGCTTGGTCACATGAGCAAGAAGGAGATGCATGTTCTTAACAGGAAGTCAGATGTCTTTGACAAACTTAAGAACTGGAAAGCCTTGGTGTTTATGGAGGAGATGGCAGATAGAGATCAGTGGAGAAGGCTGGATACTTCTGAGCAGGTAGTTTGGACATGGGTTTTGATTCAAAGGAGCTTGTGGGTAAAAAGTCATCACTCACAGGTGAACACAATTACCGACATCGATCAAGGGAAACCAACGTCGAACAGACAGGTGCCGATGTCAGTCATGTGTAAACCAGATCCAGTGGTGTCGGGTAGTGTGGCTACTGGCATTGGTCAAGGAATTGATGTTAGTGACCAGGTAAGACTGATGTCGGTCATAAAATTGACATTGGTAGAAGGGACAGTTGCATGGGAATCGATGTCAGTCGAATGTAGATTGTGTGGTGACCGAGGTCGGTCACTGAGATGGATTTTGGGCAGATAGCAAGCTGTCAAGGAGTCTCAAATGCCCATGGGGAGGACTAAAAGTGCAAGTAAGCCTCAAATTCATTGTTCCTCTTCTTTATACTAGTTGCTGACTACAGATCAGGAAGGATCTAGGAAATAGTGGGAGCATGGCATGAACAGGGTGCAGGACCAAACAAGAGATTTGGTAGGGTTGCTAGCCGATATGAAAGCACTGAGATGAATGGATACCTTGGTTAAAGAATAGAGAGAATGGACATGTGAGATGAAAGACCAGGTCATATGGTCTTGAGGAAGCTGCAAGATAGTGGTATAGGTTTTGACAGGTGGATGACAAAGCAGGGCTTTAGTCAATGTCAATGTCAATGTAACCATTGTGTTTGTCTTACCAGGTGGATGATGGCCATGACATTATCTTGTTACTATATGTGGATGGTATGCTAGCTAGCAGGTTTGTACATATAGGGTTTTGCTGAGCTAAGGGTAAGGTTAGTTTAATGGCATGTCATGAGAAATTTGGAGCAACAAAATTCTTTGGCATGAGAGACATGGAAGATCACAGGTTGATTTTGTCTCTAGTGGGAGCTGATGTGAATTAGGTGTTGGCGAGGTTCAGGATGTAGAACTAGAGCACACCAAGGGCTAGACATTTTAGTGTCCAAAATCACATGAGGTCTGGTATAGACCTGAGTTTTCCCAGCAGTGGGAGCTGTCAAAAAGTTTGGAGCCAATCTGAGAAAGAAGCACTGGAGGGTAGTTCAGTGGATTCTCAGGTATTTGAGAGGGACCAGTAGTAGGTCGACATGCTATGCAAGGTCAAGTTCTTTTCTACATGTGTTTGTAGATGTGGATGCGGCAGGTTACTTAGATGACAGGAGGTGCACCACAGGTTGTGTGGTGGGTGGTCTTCAAGATTGAGCTTGAAGAGGGATACAAGCTAAGAAAAAGATTAGATGGGGTATAGGTATAAGTACAGTGCAGTTGTTTATCTCCAAGTGGGAGATTGTTAGGTTGTGGAGATAATATATTCATTGATGCAAATAGGGGAAGAGGTTGCTGAGAGGTTACTGAGTTACAGAGCAACTGGCATCGGTCTGATCAGCTGATGTCGATCAGATTAGTGAAGAGAAGCAACTAATGTCGGTCAGGGATCGATCGATGTCGGTCACCTCTAGGCAAATAGGGACCAATGTCAGTTGCTTGTGTGGTTTAGAACTGTGAGTGTTACGGATAGTTAGTTAATGAACTGTGTTTGCATGTCAAGAGCCAATTTTAGACTTGAAGCTGTGGATCTAATTATTGTAATTAGATGTCTAATTATTGTTTGCATGAGATCTATTTAAGAGACTCATGGGTTGTATTGTAAGGTGTTCTAGTTTGAGTTGAGCAAAGTTAGCTCCTTCTGTGTGTGAAGTGAGCAAGGGTGTTCCTCCTAGTTCCACAATAGTGCCAAGTGTGGGTGTTAGTTTTGGAGAATCAAAAGGGTTCTTCAGGTGTGTAGGATCTTGTTCAACAGGTGTGCATGGCTACATTAGGAGATCTACATGGTAAGTAAGATCATTGATCTATAGGTGTATGTGTGTGCATGATTTTAGGATCCTTAGATTTAGATGTTGAATGGGTTGTTGAGGATGGAACTTCCTTAGTAATGATAGTGATGGGAGATGAATTGGTTAGATCTTCAGGTGGGGTGAATCTGGGACCAAATTTCTCATGAGGTTCTTAGGTCTTACATGGAATCAACTCATGTGGTCCATGTTTGTAATTCCCTAGACTAAATACCTTCTAAGCACACCTATGGAGATATGTCTTGGTGAAATACAGATTATCTAGATAAGAGAAATCAGAAGTGAATGGTCAAGGAGAAGAGGAAGTAGTAGAGGCAAGAAAAGGTTGGTCAAGTCCTCCATAAACAAGATTAGTTTAGATATTGGGAGGTTTGAAAGGAATAATATTTATAATGTTAGGATCATAACTAGGATTTTTATCAAGGTTCTCATACTCTTGAGGAGTAGGTAAGGTGTCAAAGGTCAAGAGATGATACTCCCAAAGTGAGAGATGTTGATTCTAAGGGGTCCTTTATGGGGATTTGGGTAGAAAGGATAGAGGAACTGGTCAAGGCTTGGTGGGTGGAAGAGGTGGATTCATCACTATTTAGGGAAGGCTTGGTGGATGGAAGGAGGAGAACATCATTGGGTTGGTATGCCATATTGCAAAAGGACTTGGGTCAGCTCATATGGTAAATACCTGACCTTCATACTCAAACTTGACATACTAGTATAGGATGGATGGTACACAACTCATGGAATGGATCCATGGGCATCCAAGTAAAATGTTATACTGTAACTCACCTTATACTACATAGAAGAGCTCAAGAAGACTATGAGGTCCTAATTAATTTGGAGGATGATAGTCCCTAGAGTTGTTACCATAGTATCATTGAAGGATTGGAACACCATTGTGGTTTTTGACATAATGTTCTCTAGCAATTTTATTTGGTCATATGCATGGGAGGATGATGTTAATTTTAGTCCTCCATCAATTATATCCCTTTTAATGTGGGTCTGATTGATATACATGGTAATGAAGAGGGGAGGATCCATATCATTAGTATTAATGGAAGGTATTTTTGAATCCTTAAAGGTAACAAGGGTGGAAAGATGAAGAGCTTTGATAAAGGTTGCTAGAGGTTGTGGATCTTCTGGTTGGATTGTTATGGATTACAAAGCCTCTATCATCACTTGGCAGTAATGGGTTAAGCTATTTATTAGTTCATATAAACTCATATTCACTGGTGTTTGGTGAAGTTGCTTTAGAACTAGTATTTGAATTAACTCTGAAGGGTTGGATTGGGAGGCACCCAAGATAGACACCTTGGGTTTAGGTGAAGGTGAAGCTATTTAGGTTTGGTTGGGAGATTAGGTGGTAAAATAAGGATGTCTATGGAATGGACACCTTTACTTTCCCCTTATCCTTTTTTGGGCTTATGATCATGTGACCACATATATGGTATGGATTTGGGGAAGAGTTGGGCTAGAGTATTGCTTCTGATCCTCCTTACTCTTAGATGAGAGTGTGGGAGTAGGTAGGTTTGGTTTGGTATATTGTGATTCTTAGAGTGGCATGGGATTATGGGTGGATTTTTTAAAAATATTTCACAAACAACACATAGCTAATAGACTAAGACTTGGAGAGATTGATGGTTCTTTATATCATGCCCAAGTGTTCTATGTTATGAACATACCAAAGTGCCATTAAACCATGATGGTTTAGGACTATTAGGGTCGAATGGTTTGATGGGTTTCAAGGTCAAGAAAGAGGCTTGAAATAACGTTTGTAAGATGGTTGATTAAAAAACAAGCAGTAGTGGTAAGGAGGTGGAGCTTTTAGTTTTGGTGGTTGGGGTAGAAACCTTTTTAGGAGTGGGTTTGGTAAGGGGAGATTTTAGGGGAGGTATTTTATTGATAAGTTTTTTTGGAATAGATTGCTTGGGGGTTAATGGTGTGGAGGTGGAAATTTTTTAGGTAAAAGATTTAGAGATAGATGGTTGAGAGGTAGAAGGTCTAAAGGAAGATGGTTTGTTGACAAATGGTTTAGTGAAAATGGGTGAAGGTGTAGTTAGGAGTGGAGGTTGGGTTTGAGTTTACTTAGGAATATTGGCCACATGAACTAATGTAGAGGGGTAAGGTCCCAAGATAGAATAAGGATTCAGTCCTAAAATGGAAGGTAAGGTAGAAATGCGAGGCAAGGTTTTGGGATATTTAATGGCTCCACTTTTTTGGTTGGTTTAACTTGGGGTTTCTTTGATGGGTTTAGTTGAGTCAAATCCAAATTTAATGGTGGGTGATCAAGGCTATGAGTAGGGAACACACCTAAGTTTTTGATAGGCTTGGTTGGGATGATAGAAGTTATTTGGGTTATTTTGGGTGGAGTTGGTGTGGTTGGTTTAACTATGTTTTGAGAGGTAAAGGTTTTTAATGGTTTTGTTAGGATAGTGGTGGGTTCAATAGTGGAAGTGGAAGGTTGGGTTAGAAATGGTATGATTGAGGGTTATTTCTTGGTTGGATAAGGAAGTCTAAGATGATGCCAAAATGTGGCATGATTAATATTAGGTTGGGATAGGAATTTCATGTTTTAAACCAGTCTAGATAAAGGTTTGTAAATAGGTTTGGTTACTTCGACATTAGACTCAAAGGATAAGTTCAAGGGTTGAGAGAGGGGAGAAATGACCTTTTAATTTTCCTCAATCAAAGGATCCAAGGTTTTAGAAGGTGATTCCTCCATGGGAGGGGTAGGGAAGGTGACCTCTTCTTTAGGAATGATTTCTAAATGAAGAGTGGATTGATCTAATATGCAAGAGAAATGTATGGTGGCAATGGCTAGCTCCTTTAGTATGTATCCCAAAGGAGAGATTGGAAGCTCCACTACCTCAATAGGTAGAAAAAGGGGAATAGTTTCTTCCTTTGTTTTGGTTTTCAAAGGAATAGAAGGTGGTTCCACTAACTCAATAAGTGGAGGGGAGGAAGAATTGGTCTGGAAAATGGTTTCCTCAATAGTGAGCTCACTAAAGACCACATTAATAGTATAGACCTCATGGTTGTGAGAAGATTTTAATTTATTGTTTTCATTGTTTATAGAAGGGGCATAGTTGGGAAATGGTTGTTTAAATATGTCAAATGACTAATTTGGGGGTACATTGGGATTATCTATCACAATTTATCCCTTCTTAATCAACCCTTGGACAATTCTCTTTAAAGAATTACATCTACTAATGTCTTGTCCAATGACATGATGGAAGGCACACAATTCGTTCTCTTTATACCAGGTGGGTACGTGATGAGAGGAATAACATTCTTGTGGAGACTTAATTGGAGTAAGTTGTATGATGTTTTATTTCAACAAATTTTCAAACACTAAAGCATATGACTCTCTTAGTAGAGTGTATTGCTTTTGGTTGTTATGGTTTTGGTTTTAGGTATTTTGGTTGGAAGAATTTGAAGAGTTGGGTTGCTTAACAACTAGAGGAGTTGTGTTTATAATGACAACTACATTCATGGTTCCCTTGGTTTTGGCATTAGTGTTAGGGTGGTTGGTGGTTTTGGAGGAGGAAGCTTAATTTAATTTGAAGGTATAGTTCTTGTTTCTCAAGTTTAACTTCCCCTCATCAATGGCTCTAATCTCTAATGTCTATGCCATGGTAAAAGCCTCATCAATTTTTTTGAAAGTTTGAACTTATAAGGCGGAGGAAATGTGTTTGGCACAAGTTCGAGAGAAAATCTCAATCAGCTCAGGTTGGGGCAAAGAGAAAGAAAGTTGGTTTATCAAACCTCCCCAATGGGCCATGAAATCAACAATTGACTCATCCCCAAATTGTAAAATGGAGTAGTGATTGGTAATGGAAACTTTCTTAGATATATTTATGGAAAAATGATCTAAGAAGGTTTGATCTAATTAGGCAAAATAAAAGAGGGAGTGCCTGGTAATAACACTATACCAATCTAATGCCAGACTAGATAGGGACATGAGAAAGGTGTAGAGAAGGTGGACATCATCATGAGTGATCAAATAATAGGAGTTTTAAAATTCCCTAGGATGTTGTTGAGGATCTTCCTTGATCTAAAATTTTGGAAGTTCCCACTGAGTAGGATAAGGTTAGATTGGGATGGATGGATGAATTGGTTCATTGCAAATTTGATTGTATGATAAGAAGTTATGAGAACTAGAAATAGATGACTCCAAAGTGGTCATCTTATCCATAAACATCTTAACTAGATTGGTTTGAAGTTGTGTCCCCCCCATAATTATAGGGTAAGTTTTATTGGGATTGGGTAGGTACAACATAAGGGTAGATAGTGGAAGGTTGGGAGGTTGTCACATATTGGTATGTGGACATGGGTGGTTGAGTAGATGCCAAGTATGGGTAATTGGATATAAGAGGTTTGGTAGAGGATGGAACCACATACACCTATGGGTTTAGAATATAGCTTGGGTTTGGTGTAATGGGTACTTATTGAATAATTGACAAGGGTTGGGTTGGAGGTATGATTGGGTTGGTAAGTTGAGGATGGGTGGTAACCTTGGTACTAAAGGGTGGAAGGGTAGAAGTTATGGGAACCACTAAAATTTGGAATGGAGTGGAGGTAGGTGGATTAGAAATAAAGGGAAGGTTGACAATGCTACTAGAGGGTACTCCAATGGTAAGTGGAGTCCAATTTCTTAAAGGTTAGGTTACTCCTATACTAGAAGAGTTATTGGTTAGGGTGGAAGGCATTTTGGTGTTTGTTGGTTGGATGAATTTATTTTGGATGGTGGTATTAGTGGGATTGTTAGTAGAAGAATATGCTTGGGTGACTAAGGGTTTGGTGAAAATGGTGGCAATAGAGGTGCTTTTCATAAAGTGGGATGGCATACCATAGTGTGGATCAATAAGTGGAACCTAAGTAGGGGTACAATGGGATATGGTGTTAAGGTAATATTAGAGGGGTATGGAATTTTTATCTGGAAATGTGAAATAATATGTATCACCTTGGCAAACCATCCAAGGGATACTAGGACTTCCAAAAGGATGGAGATAGCTCCCTATATCCGAGATGTACTCCATGGATGAAGAGGAAGAAGAAGATGGGTGGTTGGGAGGTAGATCCCAATTTGTTTGGTTTCTTAGTTGTTGTCTAGTGAGAACCATGAAAGCAAGGTAAAAAGGAAGATACAAGTGATATCAAAACTCAAAAGAGAAGTAATACAAATAAAAATATCTCAAGGAAAAAAATACATACACTAATGTGTCTTAAAATCCTAGGATACTTTATTATCTCTCTTTAGGCTTATGCCTCAATTTTAAAGAAGTTATGAAGGACCAAATTTGGATTTGTAGAATGAGTACTAGAAGAAGATGTCTAAGGATGGTTTTAGGTAGTTAACAGCTCTCAATATCTATACTAGAACTAATATGTGGCTTGATATTGGGGCCTACACCCTCAATTAATACACCATAATGATAAGTGTGTCAAGTGCTTAACAATAATATACTAAGTTGCTAGAGATTATACTTGTATTGAGTTGGTTCTCCCTTTGGTGGTGAAATCCAAGTAGGATAGCTAACGAAAGGTGACTGCTAGGTGATGACATCCCAATCAGGCCTTATGTCAATGTTTTAAAGTTTAATTGAATGTGTGATTTGGTCTTGTGTGTGTGGAGAGAAGTGATAATATGATTAATTTACTTGACTAAATTAAGCTATGTGAGCTAATCAATATAAGCAAATAATGGATGCAAAGTTAATTTTAATCCAAAAGAAAATTTGAGTGTCTTTTCAAATGAATACAAAAAAACTAAGATGTACCTAGATATGATGGTGATAATTAAAATCCTAAGCCTAGGATGAATAATTTTTCTTTTTATAAGTGAAAGTAAACAAGATAGTGTTTAATTTTTTATAGGAAAGTAAAAGAAACTATAACTTGCATTTTGGAAAGGAAGAAAGGAAAATAAAGAATGTTTAATTTCTAGAAAACTATGCAATGAATGAATCTTTTCTAATGAGACTAAATGTCCTATAGCTATGAACCTAATAAAAATCTATAGGGTCCCATCAGGCGCGCCATAATGCTCCACTAAAAGTTTTCTTTTTTTTCTATTATAGAAGAGAGTAAAACTTGAAATAAGGGTGAGGTTAGTATAACTTGGATTTGGTTTGCACTCCATGATCTAAATTATTGTAGATACTTTTATTTATCTTGGAAGGATGACTTATAGATTAAAAAACTCTAAGAAAATGGTTTATTAGTTGGATGTAGCATGGATTGCCTTGTGTGAGCTAGATCCAAGAAGCACAAGCTTCCTTAGAGGCTTCCAATCCACATTTTTAAATAATTAAGTTATGATATGCTAAAATTAGATGATTGCATTAAATAATAGAAGGTACTAAAATCAAATACAAGAAATGCTTGGAAAGAAACAAGTGATCTTGACTAGAATAACAATAAATGATCAAATATTTATGCTCAATAAATCAAACGTAATTTAAAAAAAAGGTTAAAGTTATATGATGAAATAAATACTTAGATAATAGGATTTGGGTATAGGTAGATGGGTCAAACTAGCTTGTTATTATGGTTAATACATAGTGACCATAGGTAATTTGGGTAGGACCATTGATGGTTAGGTTACCATCAATGGTTGGTGTCCATCGGTGGTTAGGTGATTGTTAGTTATTATTGTTAGACTTGGCTCAGGAAAATAAGTTTGTTGAAGGAGATTATTGAGAGGTTTTATAAGGGTAAGTTGTGTGTTGTAGGTTGTTTGAGAGATAGAGGGTAATACTCAGAGGTATTTTGGTTTAGGGATGGGGTGTTTGGAATGGGGTATGAGAGGAAGAAGGGTATGGTGAGGAAGTATTTGGAATTATAGGGAAAAATCCAACATAGAGAAGTGAGATGGAAGGGAGACAAAGAAAAATGAACTAAACTTTTGATAAAAGAACATAAATACTTAAATTTTAGATGTTGTTGGTCTAAGGAATGTAGAAGTTGGTTGAAAACTATTGTAGATCCTACAGTGATGTTGGTAGAGTAATGACATCTTGACTCTTTATTGATAAGCTGTATAAGTTCCTTAAATCTCTATCTGGTTCCTAGTTTGATGGGAAGCTCTTTGATTGGCTTAGGAGTAAGAATATCTCTTGTTTCCTACTTGATTGATCCTGATGATGATCCATTCAACCTTATCTACTTATCTTAATATAGAGGAAGGGGAGGTTCAAATCAAAGGGTTTCATAAATGGTTGACCACATAGTTTGATTATGCATTGATCGTGCAAATAACTAACTAAACTTAGACAACTAGTAATCAATGAGTGAATTATAGTTGAACTATAGTTGACCCTTTTGATCATGAAAGAGCCAAGGTAAATGTTGATTGTCAGGGTCAACTATCGATGGTTGAGGTCAATCATCAGTGGTTTAAGAAGAAAGAAACAAAGTGGCTAAAATTAGCCATTTGCACGTATGGTTGGTAGTTGAGAAGTAAGTAAATGGTATTAGGGGGTCAAGGGGTGTTTTGATGACTAAAAATATAGTGCATAGTTTTTAAGTTTCTACACAAGAACCTACATTTGATCTAAAAAATTAGTGGAACTCAATTGATCTCATTACAGTCATATAATACTCATATTTTTCCTAGTTTTCTTCCTCCATCAAATAATAATATCTATGAATAGTAGAATTTTCTTGAAAAACATACCATATTTTCTCATTACACCATTTAACAATGGTTATTTCATTAGTAAAAATAAAACCATCTTTGAACTTTAAATCCTATCTTGTAATGACTATTTTACACATGTTTAAGAACCATCATGATCTCCTTTTCCATGGCTAGCTTTTATTAAACTTTTAAATATGTTCTACACTAGTGGTAATGTGCATCCTACTTATAATGTCCCTAATTTTTTTATGACTCATTTTGAAAATACCGTTAGCCTAATTCATTCTCAAAGGCTAAGTTGGGTGATATAAAGGGAATAATTATGGTCAAGTCACTATTCATAGGTTACTATTCACACAACCACTATTCACATGTTACTATTTACTATCATTATTCTTGGTGATGTTATAGGTGATGCAATTGATGATACAACATATAAGGTTAATTTTAAATGATGTGGCATGGCCCATAAAGTATCTACCATGGAATCTAGTGCATGTAATGGAGTGGTGCATAATACTCAACTAGGAGATAGGGTTTCTTGTCATTGGCAAGTCACATGTCTTCTTTTTAGGGATGAAGACAAGGGGGAATAGTTGGGGTGAAATTATAGTGGAGAATATTTATTGGCATGAAAAATAAAGTCAAAATATGTTGGACATATTTTAGATGCTTATGGGTCACATAGAAGAAGACAACAATATTGCACTATTGGAGATTTGATTCACATGAGGAAATGGAGTGCCAATTTTGGTGTCACATAAAAAGTGGGGGAGCAAGACAAAATAGTAGATGATAATTTGATCCTCTTTTGAAAATTTTCACAAGGGATAAACATATCACTATTGTTCACATGTGTGAATGAGGAGGACATTTTGGAGTGATATGGAAAGTGGTAGAGATGTTTTCAAAAGTAGAAGATTCACTCTTGACCCTTGTACAAGGTGTCACATGCCTAATAGTGGTAATTTTAACCCACATGGAAATGTGGTGCCACATTATCTCCCTCCTCATGCTTCTTCTCTCTTTCCTTTTTCATTGTAAATTCTATATAAAGATAACTCTCTCCATTTGTAAGACATGAATATTGGATATGATAAACCCCCCATTTTAAGAGTTTGAATTTGGTTCATATTATTCCTCTCCTAAGGATGAAACCCCTTAGAGTGGAAAAATAATTTAGGATGAAACCATTCTATGGTTTATTGGTTTTGATGGTGAGAGATCCTCACTAGTTGGCTTTGGTGGTTTCATATAGAAACTAAATTGGTGTTTCAAAGGAGTTATTGTGTAATTAGTTGTTATGTAAAGTTTCTATTTTATAAGTATTCTTTAGTGTCTATATGTATTCTTAAATAATATCAATGTGATAATCTCTTTGAATAAATATATTTGTTGGGTATTAGTGTTGTAGTTAGTGTTATACAGTTCTTCTATGAATATATTTCAATAGGGATTAAATAACAATATTGTATGTGGTTGCCTGGTATGTTTAGAAATCAAAAAGTTATAGTGTTTTTGGTTCATTTGTAAGAATTATTATTAGAAAGCTCATAAATTATCAATATCACCATTTGGGGATATTATACTAATCAACCAGTAAAATATCCATGCATTTTTGAGTTATGATGTGCAATTGCTTGACCAAATGTAATGCTGATTGAAACTAATATTTCTCCAAGTTAACTATCCATAACTTCTCAAAAAACCCTTCATCTCATGAAGGAAGGTGACACATGGGAGAAGGCCATGTAATGTCTCTCCAAGTTTCTCAATCTCAATTCCACATTTTAAATTCTTTGTAAGTGCCAATTTTGATCTAAAACTATTTTACTCCTTTTTCACCCTTTTAGACACATATAAAAACTCTTCAAGTTTGTACTTGGTATGACCAATAGGGGAGGTTTTTGTCAAATTGATCCTAGGGATGTCTTCTACACTCAGTAATATTCCATTTTATGTTTGGTTGTAGAGGAATGGTGACTTATGCTTTATGAACTATTCCTAAGAAGTTGACCTATCCAATTTGATTATTAATCTATGCACCCTATAGGTTTTAATCTTATTTGAATGATTATATATAATAAAATTGATAAGATTGGTTTTATATGATTTTTAATCCCTCCTCTCATGATTTTCATGCTTATTTTCATTTTTGGCAAAGATATCATGGGCTTATTAGTTTAGTTTGCGGGTTGATGTTCTAGGTCGAATGGTAGTTAGGTTTACGACTTGCAAAAGGTTGAATTCTTTGTAAGGATTCATATGAGTAGGATATTGTGTTTTAGATGTTAAAATTCCATAAATACCACCTCCCTTTCATTTTGGACCTTGTCTTCTATACCTAGTCTTATCATACTTATAATCAACTTTTTACCTGCTCTTAGTCTCAGTCATGATGTTTGAACTCTAATCATGTTTATAAGGGATTAATTTAGAGTAAAAAGTAATTTGACATATTATTATATAAATATTTTGTTAGAACTTTCCAAATATTATAAATAGTCTATAATGGTAGTCATGTGAAGCATATATAGTTAGGCAACCATTAATGTACATATATGGGCATCTCTTAGAAAAATGTCACTTTTGGAATAAGGGTAGATGATCATATTTTAAATATTAAAATATTTTAATTTCATGTTAATGAAGTTTCATTGAGAGTTATTTAAAAATTCATGAGATATACACATTTCTCTAGGTTCCCAGTCACTACCCTGTATGATGTGTGAGTAGCTACAGGCATATACAAAGATATTAAGTTACATATATGTGAGTGTTGAAATGTGTTGGAAGATTTAATAAATTCATAGTATGTTTAAGTGATAATTTAAGATCCATTTAAAGTGTGAAATTGACAAATATAAATGAAAACCTTGATCAATCATGAGATGACAATATTCAAGACTCTTTTCCCTAAAAGTGTAAAATAGAGGTCTAAGCTTTTTTGTCAAGATCATATAACATGGTTACCAAAGCTATTAATGCATCATAATGTGATTGTATTAAATTATCTACATGGGATAATTACTTTTCACAATTTTAAAGGAAATATACTAGTGGAGACTGATTTTTGGAGACCTCAAAATTGCCCATTTATGCACTAAACCCAATCAATGACATCTATAGGATTTTGAGCCTTTGAGCAACTTTGTTTTCCAAATTGGTAGTCTAAGGAATATTATCATGTTTAGATGACCTTATTATGTGAAAAGGAAGTTAAAGGATAATAAAACTCATCAAGAGAGAAGGATTTACTGAGTTATTGATCACTACACCACCTACAAGCCTCCTTATCATCATAAAATGTGTACCTACAGGCTAGCTATAGGGTCACCATGATGAATGGGCTATATACCCTTGATAAAAGACCCTAATAAAAGAATAAAATGAATATATATGGATGTATAATGGTGTATAAATATTCAAGAGGAACATAAAACATTCTTTCAAGACCTAATTCAAACATATTCACATACAACCAACTATAGATGAGTATGATGTAACAGTGAGCTAAAGCACATTACCTAGGTGATGGTATAACCTAATTGAGGTGGGTATGGGTCCAAATCACTGATTGATGATCCTATAAAGTGTAAAATATTATCATTAAAGTTTTTAAAATTCTAATCCAGACATACACACCTATAAGTGCCCCTCCAACACATAAAAACATAGTCAACTATAATAATAAGCAGTCAGTGAGCAAAGGTTGGTACTCTTAAGGTTGGAATTGTAGGTATATGAGGTGAATATAGAAATAAATGGTAAGATTGAAAATAAAACCCAAATAAGGTATTTTAAATTTTTCTTCAAGGTCAAAATAGGTAAGATAACCTACAGGTATAGTACCCTAAAGCAGAACATAGTCCAAAAATTGACCCCAGTCTAGGCCAATCAAGGTAGGGTGTGAACAAAAAAGTTTGATAGGAGAATAATGATAAATGTGTTTTAAGGAATTATACAATGATTAAATACATACAAATATATCCTCATATCATATAAACATGGTAGGAGGAGATCTGAACAAGCAAGACATAATACATATTGAGAACCTTGAACACAGTCTACAGCTTCAGCAGTCAACTCAAGGGTGTGAATTAAAGAGTTTAAAATGGGTCAAAAAACATGGTAAATTTTTTTTAATGGAAATATATCCATAAAAATACAACAATATCATGAATATAGATTAAAAATGACCCTCAATCAAGCAAGACACAATCTATATCTTACATCCTACACAATCTACCTTCAAATAGTCTGCCTTGGAAATCTAAGGAGTTTGGGGGTCAAATGGATTTGTCAAAGGATAAAAATTGGTGAATAAGGTATCCATAACTTTTATAACCCTCTCAAACATTAAAAATAATTGATTAAATATGGTAATTACCCTTTGTTTTGTCTTATATAGAGGATACTTTCCCTTATACATAAACTAGTAGGTTTGAGAAAGAGTGATAAAGAATAAAATAGGAGATGTTGAGATATTGAATGAAGGTTTGAAAAGTTATATGGAATATATAAAAACATGATATACTAAGAAATAAATGGTGAAACTCAATATATGGTACAAATCCAAAAGAGTTGCAGTCAGGCCTAGTAGGCAGGGTTTAGGCCTAAAGGCCAAATGGAGGGTCACATCCAAATGTAACAAGAGATGAGAATTAGAATGAATTATGTAGTGTTTTTGAGGTCATTTTATACATGTTAAAGTTATTATTATGTAGGGGAAGCATAATGAAAGCCACTTTTGGATCAAGACAACTTTAAGCCTATAAGTAATGAAGATGACAAACTTGATAAGAGAGGTTTGGAAGATCATATCTATTTTGATGCTTTGTATGGAGGTCAGAGAAGTTTGGAGAAGTTGATAGGGGCCTTGAAGATCATTCTTGTGGATTTTTTTTGAAATTATAATGTCCAACTTCATGAATAAAGCTTAAGAGTAGAATGACATCGAAACCCTTAGATAAGGAATCGATTGGAAAAATGAGGTTGGAGTGATATCTAGATGGGTGATAATTACCATGAAAATTATTTAACCTTGTATAATAATCTCTCGTGATACTCCCATAGGTTTTTAGACTATATGAAATTATATAGATGAGGTACAAAATAGGGGTTTCTTGACCTTTTTATGTGTTTTTTAGGTTCTAGAAGGATTCTAAAGATGCCAATCACATGGAGAGTATTTAAGGTGTGCCTAAGAATTATAAGGACATGGAGAGTATTTCCAAGTGACATATAGTACCTACCAAGTATTTTCATGGAAAATTGAAGCTAGTTTTGGGGCCAAGTGTGAGGGGTGACTGAAAAAGGAATTTTTTATACTACAGGCAATGATGACTCACTTCTAGGAGATTCTAGATGAGTAGGAATAAAAATAATGCATGAAGAGGATTGTATAAAATAATTACCTCTAATTAAAATAATAAGACCTATCCTTAATCATTTTTGTGAGGTTCAAACAAGGTTAAATCATGAAGGCAATTTTTTGAGCCAACACAAGGAATTTTATGTGACTTTGCAAGACTTTCATTCATTGTATAGACACTTGTGATTTATAACCTTTAATGGTAAATTTAAAACTATATTAAATTCACAGGTAAATCATTTCATCATCTTGACAAGTTTCCTTGTGACCTTTTGACTTATCTCTTTTCCTCTCTCTCTCAAGTTAGACAAGAACTAGCCATTTTGGCTATTGTAACTTATGCTCCACTTGAGTATGGATAAGCCTTGCTCATTTGCATACCATTTGATAAATAATATTACTAATTTTTACCTATTACATAAATATTCATAGTGTGTATACTTGAATTATGGATCTTGCTTAGTGAAGACTATGGATTCCTTAGCATGTTGTCTCATTCTCTCACCTATTTGCAACTTCTTGTCGTAGGTCATGTGAAATGTTATAGGATGTGTCAAGGTTAAGTGAGATATCTTATTAAATAGTTCCATTCAAGGCCTCTTGTCTATCCTTCATAGATTAAACATTCATCCATAACCTCATAATGAAATATTGATGTGAGAAGATTCAAATTGGAAAGTGTATGTTTGGTTAGTCCTTTATTCTCATGTATAACATGCAGTTAGTTGGAAGTCATCAAATTATTTCATATATCACCTCTCTTAGGATAGTTTTCTTTCTGTTATATATAGAACTTTTCCCTTACAAATTTTAGGTGTATTAGTGATCCAAAGTGGTACATTAAGGGAGCTAGACCTATCTAGAGATTCACCTCATTCATAGGCTACCCACAAACCTAGAGGTGTTTCAATTGTTCCACTTGGATGAGGAGAGATTAGACATCTCCTCAAAGTGTGAAAATCCAAGTGAAAATAATTTTCATAATTGATAGGGGGTAAATAATCATGCATAGATTCATCATGAAAAAATAAAAAAAATTGTACTTTGAATATGTACTTGAAACATAATATGGACTAAATTGTAAATAGTCATCATTGTTATTCAATTCATTATTTTCAATTTCATCATTACCTATGACATTTGGATCATTAGGGATAGTGTTTTTACCTTATCTCAAGCAAACTACATATATTCATACCTTTTATTTTTCTCTCAACTCTTCTGATTGCTCTAATGTTTTATGCTTTAACTTCTTTCTCTTCTTTAAATAAGTTTCATCAACCATGACTAAGCAAAGAACAATTTTATTACTTTTTATGGCGGGGGACCCAAAGAATAATTTGATTCCTATTGTCTTCACCATGGAAGAGGTATAATGATGTAGAGGATGTTTATGGGGTTAATATTATAGAAAAATAAACATTGGAAAATGACTTGTTTTGTATTGAGATAATAACACATACATGTTATAATGTATACACATTATATATATTATGTCTATGTGATCATATATTAAATTGGTAGACATTATAGTTTATCTTATTATGATATTGGGGTAAATAGACCACCAAATTACCTTCATAAAGTCAAAATTTGGCTCACATGTTTTAATTTCATTAAAATTTAAATAATCATTGTAAAAATGAACTAATTGGGTAAATATGCCAAGAATCTCTTGATCTAATTTATCCCCTTGAATCACATCATAAGCTAGCATAAGTTCAAGGGGTTCATATCGGCCCCAATAACCTTCATGTTTACATTTTTCATAAAATTAGGGTTGATTAAAGCATATATTGCATCCTATAAAATAAATTATTGACCCATAAATTAGGTTCACATGGCTCACTTGTTCCCAAATCATGTCCTTAATTTCACTAATTGACTAATTAGATCAATTAATAATAGAATCAAACCTAATTTAGCCCCAAATCATGTCTTGATATTATATTTAGGTTGAAAGGGCTCAAATTATCTCCAAATTACTTCATGATTGAATTGATGGCATTTTTTATTATAATGATATTGGGGTTGATTGACCCCCCAAATTACATCATGTATAGATAAAATCAGGTTCACAGAGTTCAACTTCATTTGGAACTTGCATCACTAATTCTAATAATCAACTAATTAACTTAATATGTTGGGAAATATGGGATAAATTATCCCTAAATCACATCTTAGAGTCATAATTAGGTTAAATTAGTTCATATTGGCTCCAATTACCTTCATGTTTACATTTATGATAAAATGAATATGAGTATTATATTTAGGTTTAGGGTTTATGATTATAAAAATTAGCTAATAGGGTTTGAGTATTGATTATGGGATATATATCATACCTTTAAAATTAAAACCAAAATTTTATCTCTGAACTAATCTCTTATATCATAAAAAATACACCACTTTCTTCTCAAATAAATAATTAATAGAAAACATGTTGCCCAAATATCATCCTCATGACCACTTTTGAAGTGAGATAGTTAAACTAATTCATCCCTCAAAAATACTAGTGTAGGTTTCCATTCATTCATGATTATTATCCCTTGCCTACATATAAAACATTTACATCGACAATGTTTCATTGTACCCAAATTTAAGATGATGAAACATGTTTATGCAATTTATCACTCATTCTCAATCCATGAACAATTTGAAAATCAAATTCCCTTCCAATATATCTCTTTAAATGTGGACACAATAATGCTTCATCTCATCCTTATTTTTTAATTTCAAATTCATTGTAGATAGTCATATTAGACAAATCACTAACCTAAAATAGCCAACAAGGTTATTTTGCAGAATAATTGCTCATTATACTTACAGGAGCTTACTTAAAAGTTTTTTTCAATCTTAAATATGATGAAATGAATAATGAATAATCATAGTTTCTTTTATTACACCTTACATATTTATAATATGATTTCTCAGTTGTCTAATGTCTTCCTTATTAGCTAAGATCCCTTGAAATTGATATGCCCAAAGGAAAACAAATAATATAGCCATGTTCCTTTCATTTTCTTCTAGTTAGGTGAAAGGGGCTCAAATTGGCCTCAAATTCTTCTTTGATTGAAAAAATCAACTATTTGGTTCATTAAATTATGACATTAAGGTCAATTTCACACTAAATCACATCGCATATAAATGAAAATAGGGTGTTGTGGCTCAAATTTTTAAAAATTATGTCACTAATTACGTTGTTTGACTAATTGGCTCAATATATGATGAAATCAAAACCAAATTAACCTCAAATCATGTTATATAATCATAATTAGGTTCAATTACCTAATATTCACCCTAATTACCTCCAAAATTGAGCCAATCAACTATTTCATTCATTATATGATGACGTTCAAGTCTATTGAGCCCAAAACCACATCTTATACATGCCAAAATTACATATGTCATTAACCCAAATGATTATTTGATTCATTGTCTAATGAAATTAGATCTAATCATTACTTAAATCATATTTTATAGTCATTCACTTAAGTTGAAGGGGATCAAATTATCTCTAATTGCCTTTAGATTCAAACATTGGACTATTTAGCTTATTTAGTTATGACATTGGGGTTGACATGCCTAAATTAAATCTTTTACAGTTAAAATTAGGTTCACAAGGTTGAATTTCACTCAAATTATAACACTGATTATACCAACTCATATAATCTAAGATAATTTAGTCTTAAATCACATCTTATACATGTAGTTATGTTCAAGAAGTTCAAATTAATCGTAATTCACTCCACCAATAAAACATTTGACTTTATTATTCATTTCACAATGAAATTGGGCTTGGTTGTACCCTAAATCATGTTTTATATAGTGTAAGTTATTGTGGGTGCAAACTCACCAAAATTACATCACTTTATTTATGATGCCCTTTTTATGGTAGCATATATCATGACACACTCCACTTTGAAATAAAAATATAAAAAATATAAATGTGAATAAACAAGTTTAAATGAGAAATAAATAAGTATAAATAAATGTATATCATAATAAATAGATAATTATAAACATGTAAAAAATAGTCAAAAGTTATTTTTAGATGCTATGGAAACATGACACATATGCATTATGTTTAGTTTGAATTCAAATACCATTCCTTTCATCTTAGAAATGGGTTGGACTCCTGAGCCAAAGACTTGCACCTATCAACACAACTGAATGCAAGAGTTTCAATAGAAAATAAATAAAATTTAACTTCCATCACCAAATATACTAAAAATTTCAATGATTTTTTTTTTAAATTATTACCATGATGATGAGCATGCTCTCCTCTTTCTAAATATATTATTTTGATAAATTTTGGACTGTTTTAAGGTTTCAATCTATGTTGATTTCTAACTATAGATTTTTTAGGCCAATACATACCACAAATATACATGCCTATATATGTTTGCATATCTTTTTTTCATTGATCCAAATGCAAAAGAAGTAATATGTTTATAAAATAGGCCTAATTATACAAATATTAAAAAAACCTAGTTTTTATTTATTTGAGATAGTTAGGAGGCCCACACGACTGACTATCCATTTTTTGATCAATTTTGAGGATCTATTTACTTATAAAATTAATTAAAAAAATATTCATTGAAAAAGTATAGGTTAAAAAATATATGATCTTATCTAATGTTTCACCAAATATCTTTAAATATTAAACAATGCTAAAAAACTGAGGGCCTAGACGACTGACTATCTATTTTGTTTTCTTAAAAAAATAAGAGTTCTTATTCAAATTTTAGATGTTTTACCTAGTTATACTTAACCATTAAAAAATTTTGTATTTTATAAAATAGAATCAAAATGCTACAATTCATCTTCTTACACCATCCTTGAATTTTGAGTATAACATCTCAAATTATCTATAGAAGTTTAGATTTCTTAATTTTTAGGAAAAACATATCTATGTGTAGGCCTCTTTTTATCCCCCAACTTTGTGCAATTGCCAAGATGTTGTTATTAAGTGGAGTTAGTTATAAAATGTATTAAAAAAATAAAATAAGTAGGTGTGCTCATTCACAACATATATATATATATATATATATATATATATATATATAAACATCTCAAATTATCTATAGAAGTTTAGATTTCTTAATTTTTAGGAGAAACATATCTATGTGTAGGCCTCTTTTTATCCCCCAACTTTGTGCAATTGCCAAGATGTTGTTATTAAGTGGAGTTAGTTATAAAATGTATTAAAAAAATAAAATAAGTAGGTGTGCTCATTCACAATATATATATATATATATATATATATATATATAAAACTTAAAAATTTCCTACTCTAATTTCCTTTACTAATATAAATATAATTAGAATAACTGTTATAGTTTATATATTTTTACTCTATACCTCTTCTCTCTTTAGTCTATTGTTACTCTTGTCTAAATAGTTATTGGTTTTTATATATTATGTGGCCTCTTGTCTCTCTCTACTTATCTCTATTCAACTCTCTCTATGTTTTATATATCATATTATTATATTTTGGTATAAATACTGACTTGATACATTTATAGCTCAATGGTCATGTCTGTGTTAGACAAGTCTTTTCTTCATACATGTCATCTTATAATACCACAATAATCCAGTCCAAACCATTTTTCCTAAGTCAATATAATCCTTTGTCCCATTGGCCTAAAGATTTACTCTTCTTATATGGTAAATTTGGAAGTTTCATAATCCTATGTCAATTAAATCTACTATTGAATAATTCTGCCAACAACTCTATATATGATGAATGATTTTCGGATAACTTAGTTGAGACCATACTTGTAACCTTATATTTTATAAGTATCTATTTTTTGTAACCTATTTTGTTAGAAACCCACTCTTAATAATGTTTTTTTGATTACCTTGAACATGTTTTTGCAACTTCTATTTTACTAATTTCTCTTTTTGTAACTTCTCTTGTAGTTTTTCTACCCATTATTATTCCTTCACAATTTTTTATTTTAATACCTTCTTATTATAATTTTTTTCTTTGAAACCTTTGATTTTAAAATTGTTCCTTTTGTTGTTAATCTTGTTCATTTTGAAACCTTGCTATTTCATCATGTTCCTTTTTTAATCTTGATTGTTCTAATTTTTCCATGTGAATATTTTATTGTACTAACTTTAGCATTTATAACCTTTCATGTTCTAAATTTTTTATTTGTTCTACTTGTACTTGTTCCTTAAGAGATGCAATAATAGTATGATTGGGTTACTTGATTGATGTATCGATTATAGGATCACCACTATCAATTAATTATTTTAATTCATTCTTCAAAGCTAAAAAATTATCTATATGATGCCTATGTATTCTATGATATGCACAATAATAGTTTGATATACTTAGAGGAGGAATATAAGGTAATGTAATCAAATTATTTTGAAGCATTTTTCGTAGAATCTATTTAACCATAAATTGGATAAGAGGGATTTATCATGTTCTTTGTGGTGTAAGGGTTAAGAATATAAAACTGACAATGAGGGTGATAATCAAATCTACAATAGGCCAATTGAGTGTTAAACTCAAATATAAGCATAAAATGAATTTATTATGTTGAGTATAGGCTAAAATAGAAAGTACAACTAAATTATGGATGGAAATGACAAAGAAGTAATATACTTAGTTGGTTATGATCCTAACACAATGTTAGATTTGGAACAAGTAGGAAATAGGCTTGGTGATAGTTATAGAATAGTCATTAGATTCTATATTGGATGCTTCTAGAGATATGGACACTAACATTAGCCTAGGATGGTTCCATTGATTCTATTTTTAAAGTTCGATGCAAGTGACATGTATGGAATAATTGTTAAAAATGGATGCAACCAATTGGATGTTTCTATGTTTAACTTTGCTTTCACTTTTGTGAGTTTAAATATTAGTCATGGAATGTAACCCTTTTCATGAATTTATAAAACTTTATCTCTTCACCATCATGATGATCTTGGGAAAAAAAGGTTTAGTGGGCACATGGTGTCATCTAATCCCAAAGATGTTGAGCATTATCATTGATTGTTGAGTTTTGGTATTAATATTTTTATTGATGTCAAAGTATCTTGTAAATATGCATGTTCAAGTAAGATTTGAGGTAAGTGTATGATGAGTTATATTACCAACATAGTGAGTGTTATTACTCTATAAAAGATGTGATGAGTGTAGACACCTAAAACTGACCACAAATAACCTCCAACTAGGATTTTGACAAATTTCTACCCAAAATGCACAATTTGGCTTAAAAACACTAAAACATGATAAATGATGTGAACTGACATACTCAAGTGCTGATTTTGGCTAGGATATCCCTAAATGGGGCAATGCAATTTATGGGCCAACTAACATTGATCAGTTTATTTTGACTCAAAATGCCAAATTTGCACATACATGCTCTAGACTGTTATTTCCTATCAAATCTTTTACACAAGATGCATGCCTTTGTTATTTGTTGTTGGAAACATTATAAATGGGAATATGCATCCAATGCATCTGATGTGGACTTCCAATTCCAATCAATCAAATTTAGGACCAATAATAAGGTATTCTAATAAATTTGGGTAATTTGTGCATAATATGCTTAATCATTCCTAAGATATAATTAACACAAATTAAGGCCTAATCAAAACTTCCATGGAGACTTGTTGAATAATTTGTTTTAGAATTAAATATTGAAAATCTACATCATCAAGTGACCTCATTTATTAGAAAGACATTCCTAAGTCATAAATGCCATAAATATTAGGATTCATACCCTCCATGCCTCATCAATGCCTTCTATGATGTCTTCCATGCCTCTTAATTTCCCCTTCTTCCAATGCCATGATGAGGATAAATTACAAACTTAATTCTAAAAATTAAATTAATCCTCAACCACACATCACAATCTTGAGATGGATAGTTGAGGTTGAATATGATCAAATCTAAAAATATATAAATAAGAGGCCTCATAACATCATTTTTAAGCGTAATTAGTGAAAATTTATAATGCAAGATTGGTTCCAAAAAGATTCAAGTAAATAATGTTATAATGATAAATTGATTCTAAGCTAAGCCAAGCCACAAGCCAAAGGTGCCACAGAGAGAGATGGAGGTTTTAAAGCTTCCATTACCAAGGACTTCATAAGCACAAGCCAAGCAAGCCACCACACCAAACATTTTGGAGCATCCAAGGAAGGTAAAAGAGTTTTCTTTCACATTTTAGTTGTGTGTTTCATTCATGATGGTTAACTAAGCTCTCCCTAGTGTCTAGGCATAAAGATGTTATGCTATTAGTGTGTTTATTTCATTTTGTTTTCATTTTGGAACTAACACAATACTAACATCCTCTCATGAGTCAAATTCCTAGATCACATAATGGCATGCTCAGTGGGACCAAATACATCCTACACATGAAGGAGATTATTTTACAACTTTAAAATACTTATTTAAGCTCTTAAAACTCTTGAAAATTGATTTTTTAACTTTATTTTACCATTTTTGGTTTCCACAATTTTTATATAGTAAACAACATCGACATAAATACCAACAATGGTCACTGACTTAACTAATTTCAGTCATCAGGATTGACATCAGTTAGATCTCAATTAGTTGTAACTAATGTTGATGGTATTGACCGATGTCCGTCACTATGTTTTTCTAAAACACAGACCCAAGACCTTCTTTTTCAAAGTTTGTTGTTTCAAAATCAAAAGAGTTTCAAAGTTAAAGGACATGCTAATAATTTTGTTGTACGACAAAGTGAGATATTTGCTCAAAACATGTTTAAATTAATTTTGCATGCTTAATGTTTAATTAGGAACTTTGTTTTGGTGTTTAACAAAAAATTAGATGTTTTTGGTGAATGTTTTTCAAAGTTTATAACTAAGATCAAGGGGTCAAATTAACACCACCAAATATTTCATTTGGTTTTAAAGTCAAACACACTTGTCAAATTTTTTTTGAAATAGTTGTTTAATTAGATTTTGTTTGGAAAAAAGATGAATGTTGTGTGTATGTTCTTCCATTTGTCCCCTATAGGGAACCTTTGGAATTAAAAGTGCCATTCCTATTACAAGTAGCCTAGTCCAATGCTTAGAAATAAATTCTTCTAAAACACTCTCCAAAAACTTGTCAAGGTTTGGGTGACCTTGAAAATGACCCTAAAGTCTTTCTATTTTCATGCTTTCTTTATTTTTATGCATCTTGGCTTGTGAGGGGGACTTCATCACCTCCCACAAGTTCTTTAGGGAAGATTTGACTTGGGGTTTCATCTCTCAGAATTGAATTCATTTAGATCCTTTAGAGTTTCACATGGGATTTAGTGGCATTTTAGACATTGCACTACACTAAGTGAACAAAAGGATGTAGTGGTTGCAAAAATTACTAGACCTTTTTGCAACAAGTCAAGTGATACGGACCCAAAATCCATTCTTTTATTTTTCATTGTTTGCCATGAAAGTCATTATGTAATTGATTCCCCTAGAAACATTTGAAAATTAATAGTTTAGTCAACCCCACATGCCATACCCTTGCTAGGATTTGGATGATTATACTTAGTTATTTTTTAGATCATTTTCTCATTTGGTATGTTTTGAGACTTAAACTTGTTTGTTTATTCATAAAGCCATGCCAAAACCAATTTGTCTATACATCACTCTTTTATCTAAAGAGGCATTATGATAGCCATTTTACACCATAGTTGTGCCTTGAAATTTTTACTAAACTTGTTTATGTGTGTGTCATTTGAGTTGTAGAGGGTAGCATTATGTTGCCCAAATCATGTCAAACCATTTTGCCTTTGAGTCTTTGAAACATAGTATTGACCACATCATTCAAGCATGTTTGCACCATTAGGCTGCTTAATTTGTTTTAAGACTTGTTTACCTTTGAATCAAAACCCTTTTTTTACAACCATTTTTTATATACCATTTGGACTTGTGTCTTGTGTCATCATGCTGTCCAATCTTATCTAGCTTGTTTGGTCAAATCCTAGTTTTCAAGATTAAGTTTTCAATTATCTTTGTTAATTTTAGATCCAAACATTGATTTATTTATATTTAAGCCTCAATTCATTGGGATGATACATAGATCTTTATCTTTTGGGTTGCATAACTTTAATTAATCAATTATCCAAAATTCAAAACTATTGATGGTTTGTTTGTTTAAAGCCTCTCCTCATCATTGTTTATGCATTTATTTGGGAGAACACAAACTTTTTCAAAGATCCTTTTGGTTTATGAATTATGCCAACTGATCATTTTTATGTTTGATTTCATGTGCTGGGTCTATGTCAAAGTTGTTTCCAAACTTGTTAGATCAAATCAAATCACATCAGCCTTTATTTCAAGTCTAGATTTTGACACCATTTAGTTAAAAATCCTAGCATATGCATATTTGTTTGAGCCTAGTTTTTGCTTCCACATTTGGATAAAAGACCTAGCAACTCAAATTTTCCCTTTCCTACTTTAGACCTTATTTGGAACACTTTGACCTAGACCTCTAACATGCTAGTTTTTATTCAAATGCTTGACCTTTTGTGCACGTGACACTTGACATTAGAAATTTGACATTAGGATATTTTATGCCAAATATTACCATAAATCGTTTTGGAGACAAAGCTCCACTTTTAGACCATATTAGAAATACAACTCCACCTTTTGACCAAATTAGACCAAGTTTGAACCATTTGTCCTTTGGACATAGTTTTTCAAACTTTGTAGAACTCTAAGTCTTTTTATTTTTGGATCTTTCATCACTTATGTGGATATTTCTAGCTAAACTTATGGTAGAGTCATTTGCAAACTAAATTATGATAAAATGGCCACATAACATTACTTTTATGGCTTTTATCGATACCCCAATGATGCTAATATGGTTTGTGAGATAGATTTCTATCCACCTCATATTAATCATTCATGGGAACAAAGCCATGAAGAACCTTATGATCTAACATGAGACCTTGATTGGTATGAAGAGGCTTGTGAAGACTCAACTATAGATAATGTTGTTTGGAATACAAATCCACGCCCTCTTTTTAATAACCAATACATATAACACAGTCAAGAACTAGCTTATGATCCAACTCATGATTGGGATGATATGATTTATGTAGAAGACTTGGATGCTGTTGCTTATGCAAAAAATCAAGTTTCATGACATCCTTTTTTTATCCAATCATTGACTACCCCTAAACCTCCTTTGGATTATATGAGCTATCAAGCTCTACAATATTCAAGGAATACCATTACCATTCCTAGACCTAGTCCTTTGGCTTGTGCAAGAAACCAAGCTCCACGATGCCCAACCATTTATATACTAAGACCTCTTCCTTTCGTTTGTGCAAGCAATCATGATCCACACCGCCCTATCATTACTATCTTAGGACTTTGTCCTTTGGATAATAAAATAAATCATTCTCCCCTATGTCCTACCATTATCTAGTCACATGTCATTCCTCATCCAGTACCAATCTCAACCAAACCTTAACCGATCCAATCATTCGAAGACTAAGCTATGTTCAAAATTGGTATTCTCTAACTCATTGAAAACTAAGGCCTAGAAAACCAACCAATATGAGATGTTTTTGTTGAACCAACCATTTATAATAAGTCAACCTATGATAAATTGCCTATTGATCCTATACCAATTGTCAAGGAGTCTCACACTGATAAGCCAATCTTTGTTGAGTCACTTATTAATGATTATAACCACCTTTGGGAAAATCATTACCTTGACCATATACCTATTTTTCAATATCCTCCTATTAATAAGACAGTCTCTAAGGAGTTATTTGTTGACCTTTTTCCCATCGTAGAGGAGTCTCACTTTGACAAACCAATTTTTATGAAGCCCATTATGCCATCATAGGCTGTTACTTATCCAAAATTAAATATTCAACAGGACATCATTATAAAAAATTACCCATTAGATGAATAATTAGAGTTAGAGTTTGGTTCTATTATTGAACTGACATCAGTTTTAACATTAGAATCAGAATCAACATCAGTCTCAACATCAGATTTAGAGTCCTTTGAGTTAGAATCAGATTCAAATGAAGAATATGTTCATGGCTATTACAACATTGGTTACACATGCCTCTTAAATCAATTTGAATACATTTTTAATCCTTATACAATTTTTGAGGATGAGTTCTTAAACTTCGACAAAAGCTATCTTAGTATCTTCTACAAGGATTATGCAACATCTCCCCATTTCATTATCATTCCACATGCTATTACCATCAACGAAAATAGCCATATTATTAACATTCCATCTCGCATAAGTGTCAATTAGGATTGATATAATCACACTTTGTTGAACTACATCCACGATGACATAGTAGTTAAAGAAGAGCAAGGAGGCCAAGACAAAATTCATGTAGTAGAAGAACACTCTCCTAGTTCTAACCTTTTTGAAGGTGCTAGGGGACAATCAAATTAGAACTTAACATATTTTAGGGAGACTTTTTTAGAATCACTAGAAGAAAATCAAAGTTAAAAGCCAATATTTATTAGTTAAACCTTCTCAAAGGAACTATGAGATAATCAAGACAACTTCATTGGAAAAAAACTCATTAAGGCACCAATAACTGAGCACAAAAGTTCTTCACTGCTTGATGAAAACAAAATCAAAGATCAAATCAAAATAGCTTCTAATCTATAGCCTAATCAGATGGCAGCTTCTCTCAAGATCAAACAACAAAAAATTCCAGTGGTCTTATCAAGAGAACAAGTCTTCGACCCTGCCACAACCAAAATTATGTCAAATATAGCATCAACAACATTACATGTGACTAAAATTCTTGATCTTCATTTATTTCCCTAAAATTATACATTCCATTATCATTTCCCATTACATTTCAAAATCAAACCTACCACCCATTATTTATCCTTGTTTAACATCCATGGTTGCATGAAGTTTCAATAATCAATCTAATCCATATTTTAATGATAGTTTATGAAAGTAGTGTGATAGTTGATCTGGAAAGACATATTTCATCCTATTAATCTTGTTTATGTGATCCTAATTATAATCACCTATGGGAAAATTAGTGTCTCACTAGTGTTGCTACTAATTATAACTGCCTATGGGAAAATTAGTATCATTGACCTATACCATTATATCCTAGTTATAACTATCTATGGGAAAATAGGAGAAACACTTGATTACCATGCATTTATACATTGCTTTGCGATCATTATTTTCATTTTACTGACCATTTGTTAGATTTGGGAACTTATTGGGACCTAACTAGTTTTTCCTCACCTTTTATGTGGATGGAATTACTATGACTTGAGGTCATTTTAGGACTATATGGGTCATGCTCAATTCATGTTGAGGTCACCTCAGTCCCCCTTTCCATATGCTCTCATTATTTTTTGAGAAACCTAAACCAAACAATCTCACCATTTTGTGAGAAAGTATCTTGTCATTCTCTAATAAGTTAAGATACCTCAAAATTCTAAAAACATTCATAATATTTCAAAATCCAAAAACATTTGTCCTATCTAACCGAGTTAGTTATCCTCGATCCACCTTATTGGGGCATTGTCATTGTTAGGATGCTTTATTTTGCTTTTGTTTTCAAGATTTTTGTTTGTTTCTTTATTTCATAATGGTTGTTTGTTTGTTTTATATTTCTTTATTTGTTTATTTGCTTGCCTATTTATTTGCTTTCAACACTATTGCCTTGATTTAGTCTATATGTGTTTATTGGGTGATTCCTTGGGCATATTATTCTTGAGTCTATCCATATTCATACGTCAATATTATCATCATGGTTTTTATCATTGGTGTATTATTTTCAAGTGTTTATTAGATATCAGGAGTTAGTCCTTATGCATATTTTGGCCAAGTCTTCATGGTGTTTTCTCATGAAGCCTACCATCACATGCTACAACAAAAATTAGATTCAGGAAGGTATATAAACAATGGAGCCACAATTTTTTTTGTTTGTTACCTTGGAAAATCCTCCCATCCCACCCTTGATCAAATTAACTCATTTGGCCATTCTTGTTGTATCATTACTAGTCAAGATGAGCATCTCCTCATTGACATGTATGACTGAATCATTTTATAGATCAATATTATTTATTTATTTATCCATCTCTTTCATAATTTTGTGCCTACTCATCTTTAATCTATATTCTAGATTATATCCTTCAGTTATGCTTGCTAATCAGCCCTAACTGGGGCACAATCATCTTTAGCCAATCTAGGTTCTCTTAATGATTATAACTACCTAAGGGTAAATCATTATTTTGACTTTTATTCTTGATTATAAATACCTTTGGGAAAATTAGTATCCTTTTTAAATCAATTCATGAAAACATTTTCTCATTTTGAATAATCTCAACCATAGGTTAATTCCACCTTTCTTCTTGTTTCTTTTTGAGGGATCATCCATCAATAAATGTGATGACCACTCCCTCGAAGGGCATCATTATAAGCTTCCCAAAACCATTTAGAGATCTATTATTCAACCATCATCTTCTTTTTGGCATATAGGCCATTTCTCATTCTTTGAGAAGATATTTTTATCCTTTTATCTTGTAATGCCTTCTAAAATTAGGGTAAATTGTAGACACCTAAAACTGGCCATTGATAACCTCCAACTAGGCATTTAACCAATTTCTACTCAAAATGCACAATTTGGTCTAAAAACACTAAAACATGCTAAATGATGTGAAATTTACATATTTAAGTGCTAATTTTGGCCAGGGTATCCCTAAATGGGGCAATGCAATTTATGGGCCAACTAACTTTAATTAGTTCATTTCGAGTAAAAATACCAAATTTGCACCTACATGCTCTGGATTGTTCTTTCCTATCAAGTATTTTACACAAGATGCATGCTTTCATTATTTATTTTTGGAAACATTCTAAATGGGAATACGAATCCAATACATCTGATGTGGACTTATAATTCCAATCCAATCAAATTTAGGACCAATAACAAGGCATTCTGATCAATTTAGGTAATTTGTGTACAATGTGCTTAATCATGCCTAAGAGCTAATTAACTCAAATTAAGGCCTAATCAAAAATTCCATGGAGACTTGTTGATTAGTTTGTTTTGGAAATGAATATTGAATATCTACATCATCAAGTGACCTCATTTCTTAGGAAGACATCCCTAGGCCATGAATGCCACAAATATCAAGATTCATGCCCTCCATGCCTCATCAATGCCTTCCATGATGCCCTCCATACCTCTTAATTGCCCCTTCTTCTAATGACATTATGAGGATAATTAAAAACTTAATTCCAAAAATTGAATTATTCCTCAATCATACATCTCAATCTTGAGATGGATGGTTGAGGTTGATTATGATCAAATCCAAAAATCTATAAATATGAGGCCTCACAACATCATTTCTAAGCATAATTAGCGAAAAGTTATAATGCAGGATTGGTTCCAAAAACATTCAAGTAACTAGTTTTATAATGCCAAATTGATTCCAAACCAAGCCAAGCCATAAGCCAAAGGTGCCAAGGAGAGATGGAGGTTGTCAAGCTTCCATTACTAAGGACATCATGAGCACAAGCCGATCAAGCCACCACAACAAGTATTTTCGAGCATCTAAGGAAGGTAAAAGAGTTTTATTTTGCATTTTAGTTGTGTGTTTCATTCATGATTGTTAACTAAGCTCTCCTTAGTGTTTATGCCTAAAGATGCTATGCCATTAGTGTGTTTATTTCATTTTGGAGCTAACATCATAGTAACCATCCTCTCTTGAGTCAAATTCCTAGATCATACTACCTACTCACTCTCGTCATGGAAACTGATCCTAATACTCTATCTGACCACCATTTATTTCTTTGTTTTCTAGACTTTAACCTACAAGTCTCATTAGGCCTTGAATTTGACCTTCTATCCACCCTATTGACTTCACCTTGAAACTCTCAAGGGTTAATAATGCCTCTTGTGTATGCTCAAAAATCCTCATTTACTCACTTTTCTTTAGGGATTTAATAGAGCATATTCAAAGCTTATTACATATCTTTTAAGCTTGACTAAGGATCTTTATAGCTCACTTGGATAATCTTTAGAGCTACACACACACACACACACATCTTCAGAGTTGACCTTCTAATCATTTTAAAATCCTTCAAAATATCATGTACAAACTCCAACAAGCTCTTTCATGCTCAAACACTGTTAGGTATTCTCTGGAGCTTCAATAAAGATCTTCATAGCTAATTCAGAGCATCTTTGAAACTATTTACATATATCTTTAGAGCATATATCTTCTTCTTTGTATCTCACTCATTTCATTAGGCTACTTGCATATACCTTCTCACAAGGTCTAGACAAAGATTTAAAATATATTAGACACTTGACATACTAATTTGTACTTAGTCATGTCAATTCTGAATGATATCACTCAAGCTGACATCAAAACATTATTAAAATAGTACTCTCTCATTGTGATCTAGGAATTTGACTCAAGAGAGGATGGTTAGTATTTTGTTAGTTCCAAAATGAAAATAAAATAAAATAAACACACTAATAACATAACATATCTAGGCCTAGACACTAGGGAGAGCTTAGTTAACAATAATGAATGAAACACACAACTAAAATGCAAAATAAAACTCTTTTACCTTCATTGGATGCTCTAAAATACTTGTTATGGTGGCTTGCTCAGCTTGTGCTCATGAAGTCCTTGGTAATGGAAGATTGACAACCTCCATCTCTCCTTGGCACTTTTGGCTTATGGCTTCACTTGGTTTGGAATCAATTTGGAATTATAACACTAGTTGATTGAAATTTTTGGAACCAATCTTGAATTATAAATTTGAACTTATTAAACATAGAAATGATGTTGTGAGGCCTCCTATTTATAGATTTTTGGATTTCATCAGAATCAACCTCAACCATCCATCTCAAGATTGAGATGTGTGGTTGAGGATTAATTCAATTTTTAGAATTAAGTTTGTAATTATCCTCATCATTGAATTAGAAGGAGAAATTAAGAGGTATGGAGGGCATCATAGAAGGCATTGATGAGGCATGAAGGGCATGAATCTTGATATTTTTAGCATTTATGGCCTAGGGATGTCTTCCCAAGAAATGAGGTCACTTGATGATGTAGATATTCAATATTCATTTCCAAAACAAATTATTCAACAAGTTTTCTTATAATTATTGATTAGGCCTAAGTTTAGGTTAATTATCTCTTAAGCATGATTAAGAACATTATGCACAAATTACCCAAATTGATCAGAATGCCTTATTATTAGTCTTAAGTTTGAATGGATTGTAACTATAATTCACTGTTAGATGTGTTGGATGCATATTCCCATTTAGGATGTTGCCTAAAAAAATAACAAAGGCAAGAGTTGTGTGTAAAATATTTGATAGGAAAGAGCAGTCTAGAGCACGTAGGTGCAATATTAGCATTTTGACTCAAACTGATCTGATCAAAGTTATTTGACCCATAATTTGAATTTCCCTATTTAGGGATACCCTAGCCAAAATCGGTACTTGAATATGTCAGTTTCAAATCATCAACATGTTTTAGTGTTTTTAGCCCAAATTATGCATTTTGGGTAGAAATTAGTCAAAACCCTGGTTAGAGGTTATTGATGGCTAGTTTTAGGTGTCTATAGTTTACCCCTATTTAGGAAGGCATTACAAGCTATAATCATATCAATGTCTTCTCAAAGAATGAGAAATGGCATATATGCCAAAAAGAAGATGATGGTTGAAGAACAAAGCTCCAAATGGTTTTGGGAAGCCTGTGATGATGCCCCATCCAAGGAGTGGCCATCACATTTTGTTGATAGATGATCCCTTGAAAAGAAATAAGAAGAAAGGTGGAATTAACCCATGGATGAGATTAATAAAAAGAAGAAAATGCTTGCATGCATTGATTTAAAAAGAATGCTGATTTGCCCAAATACAGTTATAATTAGGAATAAAGTCAAAATAATGATTTTCCCATATGTGGTTATAATCACTAAGAGACTTGGATTGGATAAAGATGATTGTGCCCCAGTTAGGGTTGATTAAAAAGCATAACTCAATGATATAACTTTGAATATAGATTAAAGATGAGTGGGTGCAAAGTGATGAAATAGATGAATAGAAGAGTAATATTGATCAGTGTGAATGATTTAGTTATACCTCTCAATGACGAGATGCTCATCCAGATTAAAAATAATACAACTAGAATGGTTATTGGGTTTATTTGATCATGGGTGGGATGGAAGGATTTGCCAATGTGCTAAGGAGAAACTTCTATGGATTTATTGATTGTATACCTTTATGAAGCTAATTTTTATTATAGCATGTAATGATAGGCTTCATGATAGAACACCATGAAGACTTGGACAAAATATGCATAAGGATTGACTCTCTATATCTAATAAACACTTGAAAATAATGCACCAATGATAGAAACCATGATGATAATGTTGACATATGAATATGGATAGACTCAAGAATAATGTGTGAAAGGAATCAACTAGTGAACACATATAGATTGAGTGAAGGCAATAGTGCTGAAATCAAATAATTAGGCAAGAAAATTAACAAACAAACAAACAACTTGAAATAAACAAACAAACAAAAAGCCTAAAAATAAAAGCAAAAGAAAGCATCCTAACAATGACAATTCCCCAGTAAGGTAGATCGAGGATAACTAAGTAGGCTTAGACAAGATAAATATTTTTGAATTTTTGAAATATTATGAATGTTTTTATAATTTTGAGGGTATCGTAACTTGTTAGAGAATGACAAGATACCTACTCACAAAATGGCAAGAGCGTTTGGCTTAGGTTTCTCACAAACTAATAAGAGCATATGGAAAGGGGGACTAAGGTGACATCAACATGTATTGAGCATGACCTACATAGTCCTAAAATGACCTCAAGTCATAGTAATTCCATCCATACAAAAGATAGTAAAAAACCAACTAGGTCCCAACACGTTCTCAAATCTAGCAAATAGCTAGTCAAATGAAAATAGTGAAGGCAAGGTGATGTGGCAATGCATGATAAACAAGTGTTACCCCTAGTTTTCCCATAGGTGGTTATAACTAAGATATAATGTCATAGGTCAATGATACTAATTTTCCTATAGGTAGTTATAATTAGTATCAAGATTGGTAAAACATTGATTTGCCCATAGGCAATTATAATCAAGCTCACGTAAACAAACATGGATATAAGATGAAAGATATCTTACCAGATCAACTATCACACTTCTTTCATAGACTGTCATTATAAACATAGATTTGATTTATTGTTGAAACTTGATTAGAATCCCCCCATAAAAGGTGAGAGAACCAAAGTAACCAAGATCAAAATAGGATTGATATGATGACTACAAATAGGCTTTGGTCTAGATATAAATGGAATGATAGGATGGCATGGCATTGTTAAGGATAATGATGGTTTGATAATTGGGTTAAAATTGTAGGAGGGTTATCGCTAAGTGATGGGGTAAATGTTTGGGATCTATAATGACAAATAGATATGTAATAATGATAATGGCATGGTAATAAAATGGTATGGTACTTTTTTTTTCCTGGGGTATGGTTTTTGATTTTATTGTTCTTTTTGATGGGGAGATGCACATGTTAATCAATAAATGAACAAATAGAATACTTGATCATGTTAATTTCTAACCCACACCTTGTCAAAATAACTGCTCTATCAAGAATGGCCTACATATTTGGTTACCAAGAATGCTTTCATGATCTTCATTGGTCATTGTTTATGATTCCTTCAAGCATTGAGATAAGGTATCCTTATAGCCTTTGCAAAGGAAAGTATGACCATGGATGGTAAATAAGGACAAATAATGAATGGAAGGTTTGAATTTGAAATGGAATGACAATTGATAATGGAATGTGGAATGGTGGGGAAATAAATGAAGATCAAGAATTTTAGTCACATGTAATGTTGTTGATGCTAGATTTAACATAATTTTGGTTGTCGTGGGGCTGAAGACTTGTTCACTAAATAGAACCACCAAATTTTTTTATTGTTTTATCCTTAGAGTAGCTACTATCTGATTAGGCTGTATATTGGAAGCTATCTTGAATTGAATTTTGATTTTGTCTTTATCAAGTAGTGAGGAACTTTTGTGCTTAGCTATTAGTGCCTCAAAAAGGTTTTTACCAATGAAGTTGTCTTGATCATCCTATATCACCTTCAAAAATGTTTCACTAACGAACATTAGCTTTTGACTTTGATTATTTTCTAGTGCTTTTAAAAAAGTCTCACTAGAAGATGTTGAGTTCTAACTTTGTGTGTTATTATTTTAATAATGAAACCTTAGTTGGGTATTTTACTTCATTATTATTATTTTATTAAACATGATTGTGCATAAGGAATTTATACTTGAATTATATTTAATTATGAGTTTGTAACCCAATTAGGTATAATCAGTTGGGTGTTCGAATTTGGTTGAAGTGTCAATTTTGAATCGATTATTCAATATATTTGATTTAAAAGGAATTGGTAAATTGATACTATATATGAAATATTTTATGTTTCATAAAAACAAGTATATGAGATTCATTCTATTTATGAAATATTTATGGAACTATTTTATTAGATGGATATATATACATTGAGTATATAGAATACTCTAAGATATTTGATAGTGGATGTCATATTAGAAGTATACTACATACAAAGTAGTTGTTGTTTGGTATTATAATGGTATTCAAAGATTTACAAATATACATATATGTATTTGTGTGTGTGTGTGTGTGTGTGTGTGTGTGTGTGTGTGTGTGTGTGTATAAATTGGTAAAGCATATAGTTTTAGACTTATTAAATTAGATTTATTATACCATTCATATACATGTATTTTATGTACTCAGCTGTGTTGTGCATTATTATCATGTGGTGTGTAAATGAATGCTTGTTTTATATTTTAATGTTTAAATATAAAGCATTAAATTAATGTATTTATGAGTTTAAATACATAACATAATAATATGTTTAGACTAGATTTTATTATAAGTGGATTATGAACAATTTATGAACTTGTGATATAATGTTAATTCATGGAGAAATAACACTATAAATTACCTAGTAATTGATAGTTTTGATGTGATCATACCTACATGGTATGTTTAAGATTCTTTTTGGATTTTATTTATTATATATAATAAACTAGATAAATGGATTCATTTCACTTCATTTGGTAGACTAAGTGAATGTGTATGATAACTATTTACTTAGCATAATTTTGATTTACTATAGAGGATTTTTTTTGAATGAATCTATTGGTTTTAATATTATTATTTATTTTTACCAAATCTCACATTCGTGTCTATAATTAAGTAGTGGATGGATTTTACTAGCTTAATTAGCATTATCAATGTAATATGAGGTGTAATTTGATTGAGTCATGTGTATGAATTTGACTGATCCTAGAGATCATTTATTATTGACTGATACTAAATAAGGGGGGCTCTTTGATTAAGCTATCTAACATGTGTAGCATTTTATCTTCCTAATATTTGAGGTCCTTATAAATGTCCTCTATCTTCTTGGACCATCTTCTTAGGGATTCGATTTTTTACACCAATATAGTCATAGTCATAGTCAGGTGGGTTAGGCTGACCGTCCTAAACTTACGTATTTGATTTTTAGTTAAGACCTCAATCAAATCGTTCACTTGGTAGATTGAGGTTTGCCATTGGCCAACTTGGATTGTATCCATAGTACTTCATTTGTTTATTTCATCTTTCCTAATCTTGACTAAATTTAAATAATTGAATAAATTAATCATGGTTTCTTCAAATATCTTGATTCTATCTTCTTGGATTGATAGGATGATAGTCTCTTCTAAATTATTCTATTGTTGCATAATGATTTTGATGACTGTACACATTGCTATTGTAGAAGGAGAGATGGTAGGAGAAAATAGTGTTGTTTACATCTACTTCTATAGAGAGTGCATTCTTCATCAATGGAAAGGGTAAGCAATTTGGTGAAACAACTAGTTCTCTAATAGAAAATTTATAAATAAGTGGTTCTAATAAGAGATCTAAGTGGAAATGTTTTTACTATAAGCAACCAAGTCACCTAAAAAAAGATTTCAAGTAAAGACAATAGCATATGGCTAAGCCTAGAAAGAAATCTCATAATGTGAATGTAGCTAAAGGTGAAGGTAAGGAATCATCTCCTAATTTTTCTTTCATGGCTTCTAATGGTAATTCTATGGTGGATCGAGCTTGGTACTTTGATTCAGGGGCATCTCACCATTATACATGCCATAAGGACTGGTATGTGGTTTTTGTTGAAAATGGTAGTAATAATGAATTTGTATCTTTGGGAGATGTTAGGACTCATTTTGTGAAAGGATATGGTAATGCTTAGATAAAATTTGATGGTACTATCTGGTATACATTTTATAATGTTAGGTATGTGCTAGACATGAACAAAAATTTGCTTTCCATTAGTGAGATCACTAAAAACTCTAATTTTGTTGTAAAGTTTCAAGGAAAACAATGTTTAGTCACTACCAAAGATAACAAGATTATTGTTGTTGGGATTGGTGAGAAAGGCTTGTATAAGCTTGAAGATCCATAGAGAGCATAGGAAAGTGCACTTGTAGTGATTGATAGCATAAGTTCACTCTGACATGAAAGGTATGGGCATTTAAATTTATAGTATTTGAATATATTGAGCAATACTAAGATGGTTAAGGGGATTCCTTCAATTTAGGATAGTCATAATGTATGTACTAGATGTCAAGTGGGGGAGCAAGTTAGATTTTCATTTGATGTTGGTAAAACTTTAAGAGCTAAGGGAGTATTAGATCTGGTACATGTGGATTTGCATGGTCCATTATAGACACATACCAATTTTAGATCCCATTACTTTATGTTATTGGTCAATGATTTCACTATGAAAAAGTGGGTATACTTTCTAGTGAAGAAATTTGATTGTTTTTCTAACTTCTTTACTTGGAAAGCTATGGTTGAAAAATAGGCAGGAAGGTGAATGAAATATCTTAAAATATATAATGGGGGTGAGTTCATCTCAAAATATTTTAATTATCTTGTTCCATTGAAGGCATACACAGACAATATACTACCCCTTACACTCTACATCAAAATGGAGTTATGGCAAGTTTAAATAGGATGGTGATGGACATGGCTCATTGTATGGTCTAAAGCAAAAATGTCCCATTAGATATTGGGTAGAAGTAGTAAATATGGTGGTGTATATCCTCAATAGAAGTCATAAAAAATCATTGGAGAATATAACTCTAGAGGAGGTTGGTCAGGTCAAACTCCAGATGTAAGTGCTTTCTAAATTTCTGGTTGTGTAGCTTTTACATTTATTCCTAGTCAAAAGAGAAGTATATTGGATGCAAAAATCAAAGCATACATGTTTGTTGGGTATAGTGAGCAGTCAAACACCTAAAGATTACTTTATATTTTTAATAATAAAATTGTGGTAAATAGAGATGTCATAGTAAATGAACAAATGTCATACTTCATAGCAACTGGTACTATTTGAGATATTGAGTCATTTTTTTCTTGTAATGATTCTATTATAATTTATGGTGTGAAAGTTGGGAAAGACTCTAGTTCATTAGTGAAATCACATTCTAGGGGGGGAATTGATTCATGGAATTGTGAGGTTCCAATAAAATAATCAAAGAATCCAAAGTGGTATTTTCCCACTATAGAAGCACTAAAGGAAGAGACTTACCACAAGGTGTGGAAGGAAGAAGATTTAGATCAAAAAAGAAGTTTGGTAATAGAGGTGAACATGAAAAAACTTCTCTACTAACTATTGTTTCACATGTTTTTGAGCCTAATTCTTTTTTAGAGGCCAAAGTGAAGCATGAGAGGGAATCAACCATGCAATTAGAATATGATTCCTTCCTAAAAAATAAGACTTGGGAGCTCATGGAACTACCACCTAGAAAGAAATCCACTAGTTGTAAATGGATTTACAAGGTAAAATGTAAAGTAGATGGTTCCTTGGACAAATACAAAGCCAAAATTATTGAAAAAGGTTGTGCACAATAAGAAGGGGTTGATTATGAAGAGACTTTTGCTCCTAATACAAATATGGTAACTTTTCATTTGATTGTTGCTATTATTACTCACTTTGGATGGTGAGTGCACCAAATGGATGTCAAGAGTGATTTCTTGAATGGAGATCTAAAGGAGGAAGTCTACATGGTTTATCCATAATGTTTCTAGGTTCTTGATAAGGAACATCATGTTTGCAGATTGATCAAGTCCTTGTATGGGCTTAACCTGGATCCTTGAGCCTAGTATATGGAGATAGATACATACCTTTGGGAGTCTAGTTTCAAAAGGTGTAACTCTGAATCAACTCTCTATGTAAAGGTGTCTAGTGATAATATCTTGATTCTCATTGTATATGTTGATGTTATAGCCATCATTAAGATTAGTGCTAGTCTCATTCAATAGATGAAGGCTGATATTTGTTGTACTTTTGACTTGACAAATTTAGGACTACTAAAATATTATTTAGGTGTTGAGTTTTGGCAAGGTGATTGTGTTGTATTCATGTCATAGAGTAAGCATGAAAAATCATTATTATAAAGGTTTCAAATGATGTATTTTAATTTAAGTTACACACCAATGGAAGTTGGAGATAAAATTTCAGCTAACACTATTTCACCTCTGGTAAATGAAACAATGTATCGGTAGCTAGTGGGTAGTCTCATTTATCTCGCTACCACTAAACTATATATTTGTTTTATAGTGAGTTTTCTATATCACTTCATGTCTAAACCATAGGAATTACATTGGTTAGATGTAAAATGGGTATTAAGATATATCAAAGGTAATCTTGACTTTGGCATATTGTATAAGAAGTTTGTAGATTTTGAGCTTTCAAGATATTCTGACTCTGATTAGGCAAGAACAATAAATTTAAGAAAATATACAACAAGCTATGTTTTCACTCTTGGTTTAGGATTTTTTTCATGGAAGAGAAAACTAAAAACTACACTAGAATTATCTTCAAATAATTAGAGTATAAATCTATGCTTAGTGTAGGTTGTGAAACTATGTAGATAAAGAAAATCTTGGAGGATCTTAAGGTTGAGTCATCAAAACCTACTCTAATTTTATATGACAACCAGAGTGTTATGAAGATGGTGAAGAATCTAGTATTCCATTCTAGCACCAAAAACATTGAGGTTCACCATCATTACATCTGATATTTGGTTACAAATGAAGACATTAGTGTCTTCTACTACCCTAATGTAGAGTAACTAGTTGACATAATGACCAAACCACTTGGTCCAGGCAAGTTCATAAAATTCAAGGACAAACTTGGTCTTGTTTCTAGTTTTTTAATTAAGGAAGGGTGTTATCATAATTATGTATTTGCCTTGGGTTATTGACTAAGGTAATTTATCTTTGGTTAGTTTCCTTAACCACTTGGGTTAAGAGGTTAGTATGTTTAACGGGCTTAGCTATTTCATGTTAGCCAATGTTGGTTATTTTATACACCCTTTTCACATGTTTCTCAAGTGGCTCATTTCTTTGCCTATTTAATAGGACTTTTTGTATTATTTGGATATGGAATGTATGCTCTGAATACAATCTATTTCTTTCTCACTCTCTATGTTTTATCTAATAATGTGTTGATGCAACTATTCAAATCTGATGTAAGTGTCTGAGCTCACATAAATAATATACCTAGAATCTTATGACTATTTCAAGATCACCTTCCATTCCAATTCCATTATATTAAAAATCATGCCTACATGTGCATAATAAACCATCTAAGTATCATTTATTTTTGATTCATTAAAATATCTATTAATAGTAGTACTTTACTATTTTAGCAATATTAGTTATTTGAATTCAAAATACTATTTGTCTGATTTTTATATTAATTGACTTATTAATTAGGTTAGTTCACCACATTTATGTAAAATATAATTTAATACACTTAACCATAGATAACCACACATATAAATTTAGGGTTCAATACTTCTATCTAAACCTTTATTAGGGATGTGTAAGAATGGTACAACCAAATTCTTAGACATTTCATTACACAATTATAGGATTTATTCAGTACTCTAATTAATTAATTTTAACATAATGTGATTAATAATAATATCCTTGTAAACTTAATTAATTTTAACCAATCACCTAAGGAACATTTCCATGATTTAATGATGGAAATATTTATTTCATAAAGTTGACCATAACATGAGTGACTAAAATCTCTTCAAGCTCTTTTTTATTGCTCTTAAGGCCCTATTGGAGAGTTTTCAATGATGTCATAGTGACTTCACAGAGGTTTCCAAGTGAGTGGATGAAGTGCCTTGATAGTCTAAGTGGAAAAGATAAAGTGTGCAATGTACTTGTCCTAGTATGCTTGAAGTATGCTTGGTTGATCTTCAATTTTGGCATGGTTTGAGATGATTAGGGATGAGTTTGAAGTATTGATCATGTAAAAGAGGTGCTATTAGAGGTTAAAGATATATTGAGTGACTTTGTACATAATTGGAATTCATCTAGTAGTCCATAGTTTTTATCTAGACATTTTAGGTCAAATGGCATAAAATCTAAGTAGGCAATTTGATGACATCACAATTACCACATGTGGATGAGTCAGGGGAGTTGTTCATATGATTGTGATTACATTAGTCCCAATTTACTTGGTCTAAGTATCAAGTCATGTCATGAATCATGTCCAAAGATATGTTTATGTAAAGTTGGGCTTCCAGGGATTTTGAAAGTGTTTTTTATGTTCAAATAGAGTCAAGTAAGTAATTTGGTGGTGTCATATCTCACACATATGAAAGTTTCAGGAGAAGCTTGATATATGGATGAATTCTAACTTGAGATAAGATTGTATTCACTAAATCTTAAGTCATGAAACTAAGTGCAAAAAAACATATGCAAGTGTAAAGTTGGACTCTCAACCAGTTTGATAGTATTTTCCCATACTTTTCCAAATTTGCATGTGGTGAGAAAAGCCGAGTAAGCATTTTGATGTAGTCATATTTTTCACATGTGGTAGTTTCATAATGAGTTGATCATATGGGTTTTTTAATTTTTATGGCTAGTTTATATTAAATAAGTTTTAGGTAATGATATGAAGCACATCAAAATATATGCATGTACAAATTTGGCTTTCTAGGTAGTCTAGGCATAGTTGGCTTTGTGGCAAAAAAATCTAAGTGAGCAGATTAATGGCATTTTATCTCACATGCACGAGGGTTATAGGATCATATTTATATATTTTTAGATTATATTATGTGAGGATATCATATGGTGAAATTTTAATATCATGAAACTTAGCATAGCAAAAATTATTAAGGTCCAAAGTTGGCCTTTCAGGCAGATTGCAATGGTTCCCATACTTCATCAAATTTTTAAGAGATAAAGATCAAGATCAAATGAAGATATGAAATTTAGTGGGTGTTCATAAAAATATATATAAATGGTTAATATTTATCAAGATGAGTTCAAATTTTTTGAGGTCTAACACTGATCAAAGGTAAAGGATAAGGATCTAATGATTTGTATTTAATTGTGCAACTAAGATTGACAATGTGAGTGGAGCCAAAGTGGTTAACCTATTCAAAGATTAACATCATTAAAAAATGATCTCCTTAAAGTAATATTGATGGTTAGTTATTAATCTAAGTAGAGAGGACATGAGATGATAACATAGTGTCCAAAATTTAACTATGGCTATTTGAGTTCAAATATTTGAATTCAACGAAGGAAAGACCAATGTTTGGTTTTTGGGCCATATATTTTGATACAAGTAGAATTTGATCATGGTGTAAAAATAAGACTTTTAGAGGAATCCAAGGTTTATATTTAAATATATATTTTAATTTTTGAAAGTGTGTATACTCAAAGTTATGAAGGTTCAAAGTTGACTGTGTGTTTGATCATGGATAGTAAGTGACCTGATAAGGATAATTGAGCTTGTTTTGATGTTGTTTCAATGTTTCATTATTACTTAGGTATTAGAGAATGTTTTAGAATACATGAGGTTCATGTTTATGGATTTTAGAGGTATGATCAATCTACCTTGATAATAAACAATGCTTAAGAAGTTGACTATGTGTTCATTCATGGTGTTCCTATGTACAAGGTCTTTGTTTGAGTTGATTGAGCATGTACAGAGGTGAGTAGAGATGACTTTGATAATTTTAAGATGTCTAAAAGATCATTTGAAGTGTACCTATGCATTTTAAATTTATCTTGTGTTCTTAATGAAGTGCTAAATAGGTGAATAGGTCTTTATAAGACCTATAAGGGCTATAAGGGCCTAATTGAAAGGTGTAGCTACTTAAGGGTGACCCATAGATGCTATACCTAACATATGTGGATGGTATTGAGGTTAGTCTCAATGTGATAAATGGTTCAAGGGTTAATGTATAACTATTGTCCAACCAATATGGTGGTGATCATGAATGTTCTATAAATAGTGAAACTAAATGTGATGATTTCTATACTTAAAAGAGGTGTGTGTATGTGAGTGTTATGGAGTGAAGGAGAGGGAGAGTGCCCAGTAGATGAGTTGATGATTAGATTATATTTAGGATTGTGTGTATGACTTGTGGGTCATGTTTTTAATGTTATAATAGTGTTATTATAGGTTGAGGATTAGCAAATAGGTCTAGGGTGATCTAAAAGGATGTTTTGAGTGTACAAAGTTGAAGAGAGATGATATAATTTGTATTTCTAAAATATTGGTAGGAAATTAGTTTTTATGATATTTTATGTTCACAGGTGTTTTTTTGGCTACTCAACATCTAGGGGGTTTATCCTCCTTACAATTTAAATCTTGATAAAATTCTAGTTGTTTTGGTTACTCAGCTAGACAAGTGTTGTAACACTTTGTGGATGGTAGTCTCACTAAATAAGGCATGGTAGTTCCTTAATTAGTTGTAACTGGTCGAAATTGGTTCTTTTTATAATAATATAGTAGTCTAATTTTAGGTTCTAGTGGGTTTCTCCCCCAAGAGTGTTTCCCATATATGTCATATGTTATGTGTTTGATCTTACATTATCTCTCTTATTCATTTATATGAATGATACGTATGGTTCATGAAATTCTTCTGGTAATTTATTAATAGTTTTCAAGGTTTTAAATTGAATTTGGATTGTCTTAGCTCAATGATTTACCACCCCTCTATTAGTGATTATATCTCTAATAATTGGTATCAGAGTAGGTCCTTTGGTAAAGGATTAATAGGTTCAAGGTGATCTAAGGTACAATATGAGTAGTCATCAAGGAGGTTTCTCTAGTAAGAAAGCACCAATGTTAAATAGATCCAATTATGCATTTTAGAGTGCAATGATGACGGTATACATTATGTCCTAAAGGTTTGATGTATATCAATCTATTGTGGATTGTTATGTTACTCCTACTATTCCATCTAGTGTTGTAGATAAGAAGTTATTTCAGAATAATTCTAAGGCAATGAATTTTATCACTTATGGTATTTTAGAGATTGAATACAACAAGGTAATCCATTATGTATCTACCAATGAAATTTGGGATAAATTTAAGACTATTTATAAAGGAGAATCAAAAGTTATGTTGGAAAAGATGCAGACTCACCTGAGATAATTTGAGAGTCTTAAGATGAAGGAAGAAGATTCTATGTCATCTTCTCTACATAGAGTTTATGAGATTATGAACATCATTAGAGGTCTTGAAGAGAACCTTGAAGAGGCTACTATAGTTCAAAAGTCATTAAGGTCCCTCTCACTCAAATTTGATCCAAAAGTATCTACTGTAGAAAAAATTCATGATCTTACTCAGCTGAAGTTGGATGAATGGTATGGCATCCTTACTACCTATGAGATGAACAATAATGATGATCTACCAATAAAGAAGTAATCAGAATTCAAGAAATAAATGAAGCTAAAGAAGAAATTCCAAGGTAAGAAACCCAAAGAGGATGACACATTTGATATTTATGAAGATGAACTAATTTTTTTATTTACAAGGAAATTCAAAATAGGGTCAGGCAAGTATAAGGGTAAGCTACCCTTAAAATGCTTCAATTATGGTGAGATAGGAAACTTTGATAATAAGTTCCCTAATAAGCATAATAAGAATGATGATGAAGACAAATATGAAGAGAAGAAGACATATAGGTCTGATAAGAGGAAGAAATGTTTCAAAAAGTATGACAACAAGAAGTTCTTTAAGAACAAGAAGAGTATCTATACCAATAAAGACTATAGATCATTAGATGAGAGTGAAGATTGTTACTCAGAGTGTGATCATGAAGATCATGGCCCTATTGAATATGAATCCCTCTTCATGGATGAGGAAGGAAGTTTCTCACATTAAAAGGAGTCTACTTGGATTGATTCAGATGATGATGAAGATGAGGTGGACTATGAGACTACATTGATAAATGTTCTTGAAGAATTAAATATTAAGAATAAGATTAACAAGAATATTAATTCTCAAATCAAGTACTATGAGGATTAATCTAGTATGAATGAAGTAAGAATGAATGAAGATACCAAGGAGCATGAAGATATGGTCAAGCATCTCAGTTTTCAATTGGAAATCCTATTTACAATGCTAAAATCTAAATAAAATGAATGTTTAAGGTATGTAATTTAAAATGAGTCATTGAAATCTGAGTTAGAGAAGACATATAGTAATTTGAAATAATTTTCAAGATTTGAAAAGATTTTATGTGATCTAGATAATATTCTAAATGATCAAAACCATGAAAGTGATAGATTTGTCTTGGGTACAAAGAAGAGCCAAAGAATGTAACTCAAGACAAGATAAAGACTAATGTGAATAAGGAATATCATACCATGAAGAAAAATCATCAGATAAGGAATGAAGGTTTTGGTAGAATGAAGACAAATTAGATCAAACAAAAAAATGCCATGAGGTATGCAAGTTTCAATGTTTAATGTTAAACTTGTATTCAATTTGGGCATAGAGATAAAGAATACAAGAGACCTATTAGAAATGAGTTTACATGGAACTATGATGGGGGTCATTAGAAAAAAGGTGTGAAAAAAATTAAGTGCTTTAACTATCTTTATGAGGGACACTTTGCTAAGTAGTGTCCAAATAAGGTAAGATAATGTGAGTCTTGTTTAAAAGAAAGAGTTCATTTCAGTTATTATGACATAGGACACATTACAAGATATTATCCATATTAGGTAGGGTAAGTTGAGTTCACTTCAAAAAGAATGGTTTGATACAACTATGAGAAGATTAGTCACATTGCTATATTATAAAAGCAAAATTCATCAAGTTAAAATGAGTTTAATCAAGTTCCTAGAGTGAAAGGAGGAAGGTCACTCATGAAAACCAAAGGTGGTAAGTATGAGTCATGATGGGTCTATTGGTCCAAGTAATATATTTTCTATGGTGGATAATGCTATAGAAGTTAAAGAGTGTCAAGGGCTCTCATTATCTGCTCATGTTGTGGATAAAGAGATTAAGCTCAAAAAAAGACCAAGGTACTAGTTGAGGCTATTTCTAAGGTGAGTATCAATCTAAGTGAACATCATGTTGTTAATAAACATGTTTCATGAAAATAACATCAATTTTTTGTGCTTAGTGATGAGATTACTAACTACAAAGTGGATTCTTCAGATGAAAAGGTATGTCATGAATCTATGTTATCTTCATGTATTGTCAATTCAATCCTAGAAGAAAAGGAGAATATTATAGTGGATGAGCATGTCACTTGCAATCCAAAAATCCTGAGCGACTTGCAAGGCGTGACTGGGGAGATGAAGCAGGTTAGAGTGCTGCTAACACTTGATGCAACGCCAAACATAATCGCTACAGTCTTGATGAAGGGTGGGCCAATAATAACCCAGGCGAAGGAGGCGCTTGGCAACCGAGTTTCCACTGAAGTGTCCACCACAAATCCCGTCGTGGACTTGCTTTATGGCTTGAGGAGCTTCAGTGGAGGTTAGACAGCGAAGAAGGAGGCCGTCGAAGCCTCATTTATAGAGAAGGCCCCCTAGCATGGTATAGCGAGCTGTGCGCTTGATGAAAGCTCATCACGCATTGCTAGAGAGGTTGGGAGGAGTGACAGAAAGAGACAAGTAGTCCACAAGTTGCTTATACCAGTCATCTTGTGGGCTAGAATTGACAGTATTGATATGGTCAATGTGAGGAGAGATGTATGAAGGCAAGGGTATGCGATGCACTATGACAAAAAGGCGGGATGATGATGATGAAGACGGGATATGCGAAGCAAGAGAAGCCATGGTGTCGGCAAACTTGTTCGTAGAGCGTGGAACAGTCTGTAAGAGGTAATGGTCGAAAGATGCCAAAAGAGTGTCAGCACGATTCTTATACCTCTGTAAAACTTCATTTTTACAGAGATATGAACCGTTAACTTGATTAACGATGAGCTGCGAGTCGCCGAAGATGTTGATAGACTTGATGTGGAGAGAAAGAGCAGTCTGAAGTCCCAAAATTAAGGCCTCGTATTCGGCCATATTATTGGTACAATCAAAGTCAAGCTTGAAAGATAGAGGCAAGGGCTCCCCGTCGAGTGGGATGAGGATGACCCCCGCACCCCCACCGAGTTGACATTTAGAGCCATCAAAGAACATAGTCATCTGGTAGACGGTATCATCGGTGGAAAGTGTGGCGATAGACTCGTCAGGGAACTCACAGTGTGAAGGTCGGTTGTCGGGAAGAGGGGCATCTACCAGTTGGTCAGCAATGGTTTGCCCCTTGATAGATTTCTATTGGATGAATTCGAAGTCAAACTCAGCAAGCAGCATGAGCCACCGAGCCATACGTTGATTCTGGTATGGCTTGGAGTGCATGTACTTGAGAGGGTCAGTGTGAGTGACGACAAAGGTTTTGTGGTTGAGAAGATAGTGGCGGAGCTTGGTAGCAGAAAAGACTAATGCCAAACAGAGTTTCTCGGTATGAGTATACCGAGTTTCATAGTCGACCAGTGTTCGGCTGATGTAGTAAACCGCTTGCTCACGATGATGCTCGTCTCGGTGCGCGATCATGGCACCTAACGAATGGTTGGTAGCAGAGATATAAAGGTAGAAGGGTTGGTCATCCTTAGGTGGAATGAGGACTGGTGGAGAGACCAGATAGCCTTTGAGGGCCTCAAAAGCCTCTTGACAGTTCTCATCCCACTTAAAGGAGACGTCCTTCTTAAGGAGGTGATGAAAAGGTTGGCAGCGGTCTGAAAGTTGCGAGATGAAACGGCGAATGGACTGGAGCTTCCCTTGTAGACTGCAAAGCTGCTTGAGATTGGTTGAGGGCGGCATTTCGAGAATAACGCGGATCTTGGCGGGATCTATCTCGATACCACGGAAAGAAACGATGAAGCCGAGAAGTTTGCCTGAGAGGACCCCAAAGACACACTTCTTGGGGTTGAGGCGGACATTGTATTGAAGGAGATGAGAGAAGATGATTGTGAGAATGGTCAAGTGGTCGCGGCGGAACTTGGACTTGCCGAGAAGGTCATCCACATAGTCCTCCATGATTTTGTGGAGGAGATCATGGAAAATGTAAGTCATGGCGCGTTGATAAGTGGCACCAGCATTTTTTAGGCCGAAAGGCATGACTCGATAGCAGAAAGTCCCCCATGGGGTGATAAAGGTAGTCTTGTGCTGGTCTTCCGGTGCGATCAGGATTTGATTGTATCCTGAAAACCTGTCCATGAGAGATAGCATCTCATGGCCGGCCGTGAGATCAACAAGCTGGTCGATGTTAGGAAGAGGAAATTCATCTTTGGGACAGGCTAGGTTAAGGTCACGATAGTCCATGCAGATCCAAATCGCCCCAGTTGCTTTAGTAACTGGGATGATGTTAGAGACCCACTGTGGATAATCGATGGGTTGGATGAAGGAGACAGAAAGAAGGCGCTGAAGCTCCTCTTTGACAAGAAGCGTAACGCGAGGATGCATCTTTCGAAGCTTCTACCTAACAGGCTTAGCCTCTGGTTTGGTGACAATGTTATGGGTAGCAATGGTAGGGTCGATGCCAGGCATGTCGCTGTAAGTCCAGGCAAAGGCCTTGCTATGGTTGGAAAGGAACTGGGCATAGTCAAGCTGCTCCTGAGTGTCTAAAGATTGGCCAATCTTTAAGATGTGAGGAACATCAGAAGAAGAAGGGAGGTTGATGTCAATGGTGGATTCATTTAACATAACCTGGGTCTCAGAAGGGAGGAAACGCTGGACGAAAGAGTCATCGGCACCCATATAGGAAAGGATGGCGTCATCGTCAACACAGTGGACAGTGTGAATGGTTGCCGACTCATCCTCTACCATGCTAGGAAAGATGAGAGGGAGAGACCTGGGCACCCCATTGAGCTGATAGGTCAGGGGTTCCAGGCGGATGGTGTTTATGGAAAAACAAAACTAGGAGGGATGGAAACCACCGACTCCGTAGGTGACGAAGGAGAAATGGGCGAGTCTGAAAGAGATTGGTCAATGGTTGGTTTGGGATAAAGGTCGGAAGGAGCCTGAGTGGGGTCATGATATCCCAGGCCATACCATTTCTTGGCATCGTGATCATTGAGCGGCTCGATGGGCTGATGGGAGCCCTGCTCATAACGTCCAAAACCAAAACCCTTCCATGCACACCTGTGAAGGTAAGTGTGTGCAAAGGCGGGGTTGCCAAGAAACGAGAAATTAGATGTGAAAGGTTGAGGTGAAGAAAGAGAAGTGCCGTAGGTAGGGGCTTGATTAAGCCCCCCATAGACAAAGTTGGTTTGGAAGTGAGGAGGACCATAAGGTAAGACCATCCCGATTCGAGGGTCGTAATTAGGACTGAGGTGAAGGCGTCCATACTCTTGTGGAGTTTGGAACATGTCGAGGGTCAACAAGCGATATTCCCCAAGTGATAGTCGTTGGAAGATGTCTTCCATGGGGTCCTTGGTTGGCGCTTGAAGAAGAGGGGTGAGGGCAACCACCGACTGCGAACTGGTCGAAGCTTCCACAGATGGAGGCGGTGCCGGAGTGGATGGCTTGATGGGAATGAGGACGTCGTTAGGACGATAGGTGGTGTTGCAGGTCTTGAAGGGTGAAGGGTCAGCGGGAATGGTGTGGACTTGCCCGTCATGCTCAAACTTCACACAACGGTGTAGGGTGGAGGGGATACAGGCCATGGCACGGATCCAAGGTCGGCCCAGTAAAAGGTTGTATTAAAACTCTCCTTCGATGATATAGAAGAGCTCCGGGACTGTGTGTGGGCCTACGCGAATGTGGAGGATGACTGTGCCAATGGTCGTGGCGGTGGTGTCGTTGAAAGAGCGTAAGATCGCGTCAGTTTTGGAGACGCAGTTCTTGGGAAGAGCCAGCTGATCAAAGGCGTGGGTAGAGATTATGTTGATGCTAGCGCCACCGTCGATCATAACGCGTTTGATGCGCGTCCGATCGACATAGGCAGTGATGAAGAGGGTGGCGTCCTGATCTTCCGTGTTAGATGTGGGAATCTCAGAATCACTGAATGTGATGGAGTTGACAGGAGATAAAGAATGGATGAGGGCAGCGAGTGGTTGGGGGTCCTCGGGTTGGACCTCCGCTGCCTGCAAGGCTTGGATAAGGGCTTGACGGTGCTGAGGCAAAGTTTGGATAAGGTCATAAAGAGACATCTTCACCGGTGTCTGGTGAAGCTGCTTCAGCATGGAGTTGTGAATTGGTCCAGAAGAGGAAGATGAAGAAGGTTGGGATGCACCAAGGATAGAAATTTTAGGCTTGGGTGCAAGGGGTGGCTTGACGAAGGGATAGGTCCAAGGAATGGCAGCTTTTGCTTTGGCCTTGTCCTGCTGCGACCTAGTGGTTATACGGATGGCATTGATTTCAAAAATGGGAGGCGAAGAAGGGGTCATGTTTTGCTGGTGAGATGTTGACGTGTTTGAAGAAGTTGGACAGGAAGGAGTCAGGGTCTGGTCAAGAGTGTCCTCAAGGAGAAGAGTGTCCTTCTCCATATGACGGCAGATGACGGCCTTGAGGGCACAGCAAGTCTCGGTGTCGTGTCCTGGTGTACGATGATATAAGCAAATTTTTGTATCGTCGAACCAGGAGGGCTTGGACCCGAGAGGTTGGAAAGGCTTGATGGGCGGAAGGGTTATGTCAGAAGTCTGGAGAAGTCGGCGCAATATTGACGAGTATGAGCCCAATAGAGGGTCCGTGCTATTTGATATGCGTGAGGTTGGTGACTTTTGCTTAGGCAAGGTTAGAAGAGGTTTCCGTACCACCTTATGGGTTGATGGCGCAGTGACAGATGGAGATGGCTTTGGCCTGGTGATTGAGAACGCCTTTTTAGGAGAGGGACGACTGGAGGTAGGCAGAGGAAGCAAAGGAGGCAACGAGTTTTGGTTGAAGGTCGGAGTGGGAAGGATGTTAGCCAAGGTCGAAGGATGGGGGCCCAAAATAGATGGCAACGGTGACGGAGAAGGA